>JAQLOL010000012.1:9365446-9381096 GCA_029783665.1 Naso thynnoides
ATAACCACATTCAAAATACTTATATTGAATATATATATATATATATATACATATATATATAAGCCCTAAAAAAATCCATATCAGTCGGGCCCTAATTTTTTGTATGATTTCATTTAGTAAGGCACAACTAATTTAATTTAAAATACTAGTTGATGAGTGGTAATATTTGAAAAGACTATTGGGGACCCTGTAAAAAGCAGGTTAAATCACAAAAGCTAGATACTGACTGAAAAAGTTGTAACTTTGATACAAAAGCACAGATTAAAAGTAGTTCAGTTAAGACACTGGGACTACATCGCTACAGCGTCATGCTTTATTGTTACAAGAAGACACAGCTTGTTGTGATATATTCTGAACTTAATTTAATTGTATCCTGAGCCTCTGTCTTATAAGAAACACAAAGCTGCCAGGAGAGCACTTAAGACGCCATGCTCAGATCTCAGAGTCAGGAGGCCTTAGCCGAAGCGTATACAATCACAATAATATGGGTAGATTTTTAATATTGCCCTGCCACTGCTCCCTAAAGCAATCACAGCAAACTCACTACGTAGGGGCGGGGGAGACTAAATTGGATTATAGGCCACAAGCACTTTAATTTTCTTGCAGGGAATAAAGCGAATGAGGAACATCTGCATCACTTTACCACCTCATGAGAGGCGTGAGTAAATACTGACAACCAGTGATTTTCAGAGTGAACCTTGACAGTGAGACTGTGGTCGCAAAACTACACTCACTCAAGACTTCACACCCTCAGCACAAAAAAAAAACCTCACAAAAAATCTTCCTCTGTAGTAGTTCACACTCCCATTGCATTAGGTTCGTGTGAATACTAGAGGGTGTGTAACACAACAATGAACGCATCTTAATATAATCTCAGGTAATTATACAATTAGCGCTAATTGAACTCATATATTAACGAGGATCACACTGTTTGTGCGGTGTCCTTGGAAATTAATAACCACAATGATTCCCGGTAGCAGAGTTTTGATAATGATATCTTAATGACAGTGCACCTGTGACACAGTTATCATGCTACATTGGACAAGATCATAGAAATGCAAACAAGGGCCACCGAGAGGTGAAGCAAACTAAAACAAATCTCTTTTTTCCTGAGGAGCAATCGCACAACAATCAAACGAAGCAAAACACAGCGATAGCATGCAACACCCTGCCACCATGGATCACATTAGATTTTATAAAAACTTTGACCTAATATGTAATCTGATTCATCATCCCATCGTGTCCCTCTAACTGTCTCTGGCTCTTGGTGATGTCAGTCATTGTGTAAAAGCTGGTTGCCACCTGCTATTGTACAGGGATGGGCAATGATTTTCGAATAAAAACCTGGCAAACTCACACTAAGAAAAACAGTTGAACAGCCATGCGCTTTGTGTGTTGGGTATGCAGTTTGTTTGTGTGTGTGTGTGTGTTGGTGGGTGGGACGTGGGTGCAGCAATTTTTGAATAATTGTCGAATAATGCAGAGCAACTTTCGAAAAACACTTTTACTTGAAATGTCCATCCCTGCTATTGTATGATAAAACATAAACTGTTCTGTATCCATTGGTTTCACTGCAGACATCTTGAGGACCAGCAAAAGTACGACCATTGAATGGCTTCGTTCCATCAAGTGTCACAGCAACCCAGGTCAATGAGTGAGCGTGCACAGTACCAGAGCTCCGGAACAAGCTCACCTAATAACCTGATGGGTTTCATTATGGACATTTTGAGCTGTCAGAGCAGGAAAAGCGCTGGTGAAATTAATGACATTAATGATGCTGCTTCGGTTTAGACGAACTTGTCCCAGAGTTCTGGTACTGTGCATGCTCTCTCACTGACCTGGCTTGCTGTGACACTTAATGGAAGGAGGCCATTCGTTGGTCACATCTGTGTTGGTCCTCAAGATGTCTGCTGTGAATCCCATGAATAGTGATTACAATACAGAACACTAAGATTACGGATTAGGAGTAGAGGACATTGTTGTTATTATTAACAATTTCACAGTGAAATTTTTTGTGTACAGTAATCACAATGCAGAGCACTGACATGGTTACTGATTAAGACTGTATGATTTTGTTGTTCACAGTAACAAGGTGCAGCTTATTCTGCTTGAAACTCCTCATTTACTACAAAGGAGGGTTGGACCGATGTAAAAATTTTCAAACTGGTTTGACAACAAGCCAAACACCAGAACAGACCGGTAATACCAAATTTTACCACTAGATGTTGCAGCTGTCGCTCCTGCCCTTGGTGTAATACAATGGGAAAGCCAATAAATGATAATGTAGTTAGGCACATTGTTGGCGGTAATGCACCTCTAAGCTGGTTACCAGCTGTCAATACACATTTAATGAGACAAAGCAGAGTAAAACTGTAAACACCACACAGGGTTTCCCACAGCACTCTGCATAGACAACACATGACATCCGCTTTCACTATCACTGTATTAGTGCTGTGAAATTATATGTTAAAAACGGTTACGATTTTCTTTTTCCACACTAATGATAGCAGCTCCACTTTCCCATGTCTCTCCTCTCCAGCAGCGAGTGGATACACAGCAGCACCCGCCCACTCTGCTGTGTCTTCTCTCGTCTTTAGTTCCGTTTTGTTTAGTTTTTTGTGGGTTGAAGACGTCAAGTGCCACGGATTCTCCGCAACTGGATTTTGTAAAAAGAAAACAGCAAGAGGACTGTTTGAAAGTACTGTGCATCCGAGACAGATAAATATGGAAAACCAAAAGAGACCAGCAAGCCCGTAAAGGTTCTGACACGACTAGTTTAGTAAAGCACCTGAGGGACCAAAACACTGACCTATTTAATAAAGAATGTCAAGAGGTTGTTGTCAGATCCCCTTTCATTGTAACTAAAGCATCAACCTAAATGACCAAGTAAATTATGTTTGTTATGTGATTTCGATGCTTCCTTCATTTGGGATGAAAGATTGCATTGAGTGACACTGTGATATATTTAAGCGCTGGCCCCCCTCTGCTGAAATTTGATTTCTCTCATGTTGCCACCCGGGCTCCGCAGTAAATTGCACAAGGCTTGTTGGACAGGCTCTTTCTCTCAGTCCCTTTAATAACAAACATAGTATGTTACTCAAGTTGTCATATTGATAAGTACTAATGCAAAAGCAGGTTGGATTTAGCGACATGATGCAAGCGGTACAGGACACCGATGAAGGCGGCTTTTTAATTTGCCAGAATGCATCATGATAACAAATGCAAACTCAGGTTACGTAAAATCAAACCGCTGTAAGGTCATGGACAAGAAAACCAGAATTTCGGCTCAAATCTACCACATAGAGTTTAAAAGTATGGATTATATATATATTTTTAAATGTATATAACACAGCAGTATGTGATAACTGACAGCACTGTAAATAGTGTTCTGCGCAATACATAGCACCCACAGAGGAACCAGATGTTGATGAGAATATTGGGGACATGTCCATCAGAATTTTAATGTTTACAGTGGAAAAGGAAAATGTATGCATCATCCTTACCAGGTGAAAGAGTTAATATAGCCAACAGAAGCAAGATCTAGAAAGAAATACACTAATAAAAGTCATTTGTTCCACTTCGTAGTCTAAATAGTGAAGAGAGAGGTTGGTGGTGACCTTTACTTTTTGCTCCTTTTGGGTGGCCCCCCAAGTTTAACCTTGAGGGGCCACCTGAAAATACTTTGGATCTGCCCCTGCCTAATATTAAATAGTTTTTGTAGGTCTACCCAATCAAAGTCCTCTCTATGGTTGACAACATCAAATTAAATGCAAATGATTCTACATTTAAACAAACAGCTTTAGAAGCTGATTTTGTGATTTTGTATCATCTGACCTCCCCATAACCTCTGGCAAGCATTTTTTTTTACACCAGTCAACCTGATTAGGACCTGCAATCTTGCTGAGAAAGATTATACGGTCGAATTTATAGAGCATTCCAATTTGTGGCACTTTGCAAACCCCTCATATGCCACTTCAGAGCATGTTTGCAAGCTCAGGACACATGTTAAAGCTCGATAACTGGGTAAGCAGAAGACTCGCCTCTCTGACTTTCATGAGCTGATCCAACACATTTTGGCAGCATACACCACGTACTCATACCACCTACTCCAAAATGACCTTTCTTTTGTTAATTTTCATGTAATTGCCTTTGTGACATAATAAAAACAAAACTAAGCAATTTACTTGTAATGTTCTGCACCGCTAAGTGTGACTACAACCTGCAAAAACACAATGAAAATTTGATTGATTTTTTTTTTCTTGCTATGGAGTTAGTCAAGGTAAGTTACTAGTAGCCCAGCAATAAACTTCATAGCATTTCAGACAGTCGTGCATCTCTGCATGACTGTCTAGATATTGCCTGGGTGGATACTGCCTGCTGCTTCCTCCTGAGACAGTGATGGACACAAACTCAGCATACCACTGAAATGGTTTTTTTTTCAAATCAATGGTTAATTTAAAAGTAGTGTCTGCACAAAATTGAAGACCCTTGTTACCTACAAGTTAGATTCAAGCCGTCTCAAGTAGCTTTGTTTTTTCTCCATAGTCAACTACCTTTTTACGACTAACAGAAAGCAAAACACAACTTGTGTCATCATCTTTCGAGGGGGCAGTTCACAGAGAAATAAAAAATAATTTAAAAATATTTTTCCTCTCACTCGACGTGCTATTCATTCATCTAGGTTGCTTTGGTGTGAGTTGATGAACCATAGAGACGTCTGCCTTACAGTATCACCATGTAGAAAGAGGAGTGCAACTCACCTGGCAACACTCAGCTAGAAAATCTTACAGCTCAGTCAAAAAGGAGGTTGTTCATGAGTACCTCTTGTCCATAATAAATGCATGCTTCCCTCTGCATGGTGATATGGTTGTAGTGTGTAGTTTGGTAAAAAGAAAATAGTTCCTACAAGAAACCGCTAATAAGAAGGCCTTTGAATTATCTTCAGTAACTGGGTCATGATTTCTGAAAAGAGACTCAGAGTTCTGTCTGGTTTCATTTGTATTTGAGATAAAGCAGACATCTGATTATCCACCAATCTCACTACAATTTACAGCAAAACAATCTAGATGGATGAACGGCACTACAGATAAGAGGAAAGTTATGTGTTTTTAATTTGGGGGTGCACTCTTCCTTTAAGAAAACGTCACCAATCTCAGAGTTCGCAAAAAGTAGGCAACTTTGGCCAAAAAGGCAAAATGGAACAAAGGGGGAAAGACACAGTGACAAAGATGAGAGAGTGTTAATCAGTGGGACAACTCTGTAGCTTAACAAACAGCACTAATTACGCAGGGATAAAGACTTGTTCATTACACAGCTTACGAGACACAAGTTAATTGCCTCCGCTTGCAGCCTCCTCCCTCAGTCTAAAATCAGCTCCTTCCAAAGTAACTTGAAGCAAAGGCCACAGCTTTTATTTTTCCTTTTTCCTCTCTCTTGTTTAGACAGTGCCCTTATGATTTTTCATGCGCATTTAACGTCTTACAGAAAATCTGGCTGATGTTGCACAAAAGAATGAGGACACCTGTGTTGTATTTTAAGGGTTTGCCATTACAGCTGACAGCACAAACACAGAGAAACAAATCCATGTAGGATGTAGGCACACTGGTTGAAATCTACACCCTACACAGCACTGGAACTGCTGCCCCAAGCAACGGAATCTATCATTTTCCTGTCAGGTTTTTACCTGTTGTGTGGATGTATATAGAGGTCATAGAGCAACGATATTCTGTATAAAAACAAGGAATTGGATTTATGTCAGTCTGGTATGTACCACAATGGAATTCTCCCACTGTGCCTTTGGCTGCAGAGCTGTGTGGATCAATATGCTTAAAATACACTGACTAACGTGGTCAAGATGGTATTTAGATGCGCTTGTGTGTATTATGTTTTATTTTTGTAGTTATCCAAGTTTGTGTTTTCATCTGTGTGTGTAAATTTTACTGCCATAGCAGTGAATGCAGAGTCAAGGGCAGTTTTCTGTATTGTGCTGGTAAACGTGATCAGAATAAGCTGAGCTGCATAGAAAAGAAAAAGCAAAGAAATTTAAAGTCAAAACTTTCAACAGTCGACGGTGAGCTTGTCATGACTGCCAAGAGAATAAATGATCAAAGCATGGCGGAAAGCAACAAGTGTAAAGGGAGGGGACACCACCGGTGAATCACACACACACACGTCTCTTCACACTTTGTCAGCATGGGATTTAAAAACCTACTCATATACTTATTCAATATTGTGATTTTTGTAAGCTGTAAAAAGATGAGGCAAGGATTTACACCAGCGCCATCTTCAACCTCATCATTTTATATTAGCCAGTTAGAAACAGACGATCCATTCCACGTTACCTGGAGGACTCACACACATTTAAAATGTGTTCTTTCTCCTTTTCTGAGTCAAATACTGTAGCATATTTAAGTAGATGAATGTAAGGGCTATATTCCATGTTTGGCACATGCTTTCATATATACAGCAGCATATGTGCAGTGTGGCTTCCAGGTGACATGATCTATAATGTCACTACATTATTTAATAACCAACTCTAACTCTGAGCTTTTCCCCAGCTTTTCAGAAGACACCTTTCATCATCAACACCTTTCATTTTTTCCACATTACCTCAGGCGAAGGTCAGTTCAAGTTCATATTCACAGATGCACAAGCCTCAAAAGGCTCTGCATGCTTTGTCCATGCTGTTTACACATTGCTCAGTGTTCTTACAGCAAAAACTAGTGAGACACGTGTTAAAACACTGCTTTGCATGTTTATGTGACATATAGAATTTAACATGAGACAAAGCTGGATTTTCACAAGGCCACAAAACTACAGTGAAATACACAAAAGTTCAAAGTTCACTAATGCCTTGCGGACTTAAATAGCTAGGCTTAACAAGAAGACATCCGCACTCTCTCCCTTCAAAGCATATCTTACGAGGGAGTTTAGGAATTTAGTCAGTTGATTTGGGGATTTTATGGATTTAATGGTTCTCAATTCATTTCACTGGGATAAAGAATAGTTCAGTTTTGTAATAATTGCAAGAGAACGTACCCAAATTAAAATACACAGTTTCAGCCAAATGTTTCATTTATGTGAATGTTATCTCATATTGTGCAGCAGACACAATTTCTGAATCAACAACTAAATCCTTACAGATGAGTTTCCCTGAGGCAAAATCTCATCATCCAAGTAGCCAGTGTGTCTGTTCGGGAGTCTCTGAAGAGTATTTCTATTTATTTTTAAAATACATATCAGAAGAAAGTAACTGCTGGAAGTGAGGAGGGTTGCTGAATGTCAAGAGATAAAAGATTATGGAATGCTGCTAAAGCACTTATTTGCCTCTGACATGATGCTTACCAACAGGTCGACCTACTGTAAAAGGTTAAGTGCAGTTAAAGTACACGAGAACCAGACACACACACGCACACACCTGCCGTTCAGCAAGGCAAGGAGCTCCCCAGCGTGGTACAGGTCGTTGCGCGTCACCCGGCTGAAGCGGAAGGAGTTGAGGTTGCAGAAGGTGACTGAGGGGAACACCATCACCGGAGTCGCCACCTCGTCCAGCTTGGTGACATGGGGGTACTGGAAGTAGAATTGCACCCTGTCCACACACACCATCACCAGCACACCCAGGGAGCCCAGGAAAAACAAAATCCACAGGGTGCGCTTGATACACATCCGCTCATACGTAAACATGTGCGAGATGCCATGCAGCGTGGACCTGCTGGCGAAAACTTCAATGGGTGCCGGCTGCTTGAAGTCCATGTCCTCCGAGTCTGCTTTGAGATCCATGATGTCCCAGGGAGTTCAGTTGAATGGATGGGTATGGGGATGCAAACGGAGGAAACTCGCTTTATAGATAAGGAGGTGTTTTCTTAACGGTAAGGAGGTTGGTGTCTGCAAGTGCACGCCCGTCTACGCATGTGTTTCTCATGCAGTCTATGCAAGATGTTGCGTCACTGACAGCCGGCAAAATAACCCGATATCCAGCGCATTGTGCCCGAGGTGTGCTCAAAATACCAAGTCACTACATTAAAACACTTACAGAAAGTCTAGATGGGGGAAGCATGTGCTGTACCACAGCCGGGGTCACACTTCCATGATAAATAGCCCGGCGTGGAGCGCGCATGGATAGATGCCAACGCTGTCCTCTCCTCGCAAACCTCTGTGTTATTACCGAGTTAATTTTTTTTTGCTTCCACGCTCAAAACAAAATGAGCGAGTCTGCAAAAAATAAAATAAAATCACGGTTTAAGAGGAATTAAACAAACGGATAAATCACACCGGCGAAGAAAAAAGGCGAATATGAATTAGAAAATCAAAGCGGTGGTAACGTTACATTCTCCTTTCTGTGTGTAAGGCAGAGAGTAGTCTGGCGACATGGCTTTCCCCACTACTCATATGCAATCCCAAACACGTGCAGAATAACAAGCAGCCCTGATTTCTCGCTCGTTAGCTCTTTAAAAGCAGCCGTCGTGGTGTCCCGGGCATTTCAGAGGCAGCACAAACAGCTGCATCACAGAGGAGCTGGGTCTGTCAGGTAGTTGCCTCGGTGCGCCTCTGCTCGCTCGCTGGCATTCGCTCTCTCCTCCGAGCTGCCTCCACAACAATGCAGGGATAACGAGTTACTCCGGTTATATTTGGATTTGCGCTGGCTCGTCCTGAACTGAGAATATTCTTGGGGGGACGACGACTGTGTACCTGGGTTTAAAGAAAAGGCAGCTGCCACCTGAAATGCTCAGCGTTATGAATTCTGGGGAAACAGCCTCAGAGGCAGTCGCGGCTTGCCCGAATCAATTAAATTCGCCCCGAACAGAAGAGAGCACGGATAGGACGGCATGTGTTTCACACTGGGTGACGAAGTAACGTAACGTTGGTGTCACTCCAGCAATGCCTAAACTTTACCCAGAATCGAGTTAATGTGCACTGAGCCTACAAGTTAAGCCACGACACAGAATATGAATTAAAAATGTCATTAAGGTTTCCTTAAAAACTCTCACTTGTGCATCTGTAACAGTCCTCTAAGCTAACGTTAGCTTGGATGATGGAAAACTAGCTGCTAATGCTTGAAGTTATTATTTTCTTCTCTCTCTTTTTTAAAAGCCAAATTGTAACAAAGCATTACATTATTACTGACCGGATGTAAAATTTGTTCATTTACCTGGGGAAATTAGCTCAGCTGGTAGCTGGCTAAATGAGCACTAACCGAATTTTGACAGTTAAGATGTAGAAAAGGTAACGGTTAGCCTTAGCATAAGTTAATGAGGAAAGCTAGCTTTTATGGTGGTCTTAAGAAACCTAAAGCTGTGACAAATCAAACCAGAAAACACACAAAAACTTAGCCTACTGAGGGAAATTTATCTAAAATGTGGAGTTAGCTTATTTGAGAAATAAAGGACAGACATTTCAATTCAAAATTGTTTATCTGTCATCCATCTTTGAGGTAAATACCTCAAATCATAAAACAGTTTGAAAACATAAGCTAGTTTTATATCAAGACAATCTTTCTCCTGTTATATCTTATATATCAAACCTGACAAGTTACCCTAATACTTGCAATCTAGGCACAGGCCTATTTTAAAGTAAGTTTATCTCTGGCGCAAGAGAAAAATTAAAAGTGTGAAGATGTTACAAAAAAGTAACTCTACAAAGGTATTCAAGCTGATGGTGGCTGAGAAAACACTTACATATCTTTAACAACTTGCAATGAATTTATAAAGAGTTGATTAGTTTCACAAAATGTAAACTAGAAGACCAAAATCTAATTATTTTGCATATTACATAACTCTTAAACATACTTTTTTTTCCCTCACAAATGTACCCTACAGTTAATGCTTAGGCTACATAATCTTGACATATGCTTTTACATTTTGCATAACTTGTTTAACTGCTTACATACATTTGAGTGACTTCCTTACGACAATATTAATAATTTCTTTTATAAATATGATTTTTCATACTGAGGTGTTAAAAATGTTCCCTAAAGTTCAAAGGAGATTCACAAAGGTATTTCTGCATTTACACACGACTGGGGTTTGTTTGTATTCAGAGCTGATGGTGAAGAAATCTGAAGCATGGCTTCAGAGTGTGTTCATGTATGATTTTAAAGTGGAAATACTTGGATACATTTGGTTGCTCACCAACATACTGCACTGTCTTGTGGTAAATTCAAAACAATTAACACTGAGTCAATGTAGTGACCGATTATCTAAGAGGCAAGAATGTAAATGATAAAACTACAGCAGAGTTACAGTCAGTTTTCAATTAATTTTTCCCTAATAGCATAATTTTGCAGGTCTTGAGCTGAGTGGCACTTGGCATTTGAAGTGGACACCTCCCATTAGGCCACGGCCACATTTTAATTTAATTTTAGTTTCCAAAAAATGATAGAGGTTCACATAAAAAGTCTTACAGGAAGTGTAATTAAAACACAGAACTACCACAAGAAAAAGATAAGACAAGAAGCACAATTCTTCAGCTGAAATGTATCTGAAAGATTACTGTTTTTATGTTAAAGTTATGTTAAGTTAAAATATATATATATAGTTTTGAAAGTTCACAAATTTATAATTCTACTCCTGATTCTTTACTCATCTTTCCACCATTCAGGGCTGCTACTGAAAGTTATTTGTGGACAAGTACACAAACAAATGTACACAGAGTACACACGCACACTTTTGTAGGCACACATGATGTATACGAACATTCACATACACAAATACACACATGCACACTCAGGCATGCTTACACATGCATGCGCGCATATATACAATTGTGTGTGGGCTCACACAAATCCCTCAACAAATCTGTTTTCTCCCTTGACCAATTCTGTGTTGTTGACTGAATGGAACATCAGAATATGTCAGGGTGAGTGAGTGAGCCAAACACGGGCAATAAGACAGACGTGTCGTAAGTGTGCCAATGCCAGATCTGTCATAGAAACCGTATTGCCAAGAGGCGAGGGAAGCTCACCCATGAAATTGTTCATAATTTGTCCATAATTGCCATTTGCCATAGCATTGACTGTGACAATGTGGCATCTTATATTGATCAGCAGTGATGGGAAGATGAGTCATGCCCTGTTCCAGTGAAGGGATGTGAATTCTGGGTAGGTATTGTGCAGCACTGTGACACACACAGTTTGATATTACAATAGATCTTGAATTACAGAGGTACATTTCAGTAACAGGTGAATAGATGTATGGTTAGACAAATCTAGCTTTTTTCATGGTTGTCCTTAAGTGCCACAATGATACCAGAGTAGCTTAGTAAGAGGATACTTTCATCCATTTACATCTTTCTGAAGAATATGATGGGAGATGGTGTTCTGAAAAGGGAACCTAGATGAATAGGCTTCTGTGACAAAGTTGTTTTCAGTGCAGCTTTCTTTGCAGGCTGCTCTTTTTATGTGCTCTGCCTGGGTTTTCCTGCTGTCCAGACCTGCTTGTCAGTATATTTCCTTCCCCTGGTATCATGAAACTGTGTCTTTATTTTACAAAGAATATTTTGAAAGCCCAGACTTTGAAAAGAAGTTGACAGTTTTACTTGCACACTTCTGGTCTACCATAAATGGAGAATAACTTTTATACTGTTATCTAGTCAAAGGAGGCTAAATCTACACGCATTGTTCAGGCAAAATTACTTAATTGAGCAGGTTTCGTTATCTTGTCTTCCATTAGAGTATCTTTGCAGTGTGTATTTTGTCACAGTATTATGCAATAAGTCTGACTTTTTAAAAAAATTCATTCATTTATTCTATTTTATCTTTTAAAGTTCCATTGTATCGTCCTAGAATTGTCTGTGATAAAAAGTTATTGATCTTTTTGGGGGTACTCTGTTTCATGTGTTTTGTTTTTATACTAACTTTAACTTGGCATTTGTTCCTGTTCTTTGTCGGTTTAAAAATTTTAAATTTAACTCTGTTTTTCCCTGCGAAGCATTTTGTGAATTTTATTTCTATGAAAAGTGCCATACTAAATACATTTGTTTTTCTATGTGCATTATTTGTTTGTTTAAAGTTAGAATATTATGAAAGGAAGCCCTGGGACATACAATTTGGATACAGTAGTATAAAATTATTTGAACTTACAACCACTACCAAAGTGATTACATTTATTTAATGGTCTTTCAGTACCATTCTTAACTTCAACCAAATGTGGGTTGCAATTATGGTCTAAGAGGGTAGTCTAAATTGGTGTAAACGAGAGTATTGGAGGCCTTTCCTTATATTGGATATTAAAGGCACAAAACCACTGTTTCTCCTCTATTTTTCCAATCATCTGTAGTTTCACAGATATGTGAATGTACTTGCAAATCAACAATTATAAAAAAAAGTTTAAAAATAGGCCCTTCTGAATCTCCTTTAAATGCAAGAGATGAGTATTAAGACAGAAGAGGGATGTTTTCAAAAAGCAGGAAGGCATTGAGAAGATCTGAGAGCAAGAAAAAACACATTAATGTCAGCTAGCTCTTTGTGTACGTTATCACTCAGATATACTATGAATCTAACATACTTAAAGTTTCCAATCTCTCTGTTCCCATAAAAACTATGTTTGCTCTATTGTTGTTGTTGTTTTAATGTGTTTTTCTCCTCCATTTATAGCACATTTTAAAAATGCACCAGAGGAGCAACTGCAGAAGGTGTGGTGTCATGTCCACAAATTGTGTCAAGCGAGGGAACACAGTGTTCAGGCAGGGGACCACAGTGGAGACTGAAAAGACCATCACTCAGTGTAGCATGTCCAGCGATGTAGAGTTGGTATTTGAAGTCTTTCAGACTCTGTTAATCCTCTGGTAAGACTGGGAACCTCCTGGAACTTTGGCAGTTTCTAGGACCATTTTATTGTCATTTGAGATAGCGGCTGTGAGAGTACCTTTGTTGTTGCTGAGTTGGCAGCTCCATGTGGCATGTGAGCATGTAGGAAAGTGATGGAACATTGTCATGGCTATGCTGTTTGTCATGGTTAATGTTACTGTTTGCCAGCACTAAATGTCTTGTTAAGCCCTGATTATAGCACACTTGCCGGCAGGCTCATGTGCTGGGTTTACTGTCACCACAGATAAATAAATCTTGTTCATGTACAACATTCTTCAGTCAATGGTTAGAAGGCTTGCTAATGCTAATGTTAATTGTGGCTCTGGATGAGAGGCTCAAACTGGAGCTAGGCTAAATAGTCATTTTTCTGCTTTATATCCTTGGCAAAGCAAGAGCTCTCACAGTTGCGGGTCAGTGAGAGATCAGAGTCTTTATCTCATTAAAATGAAACTAACACTTAAAACTTAGAAATTCAATCAGTCAGACACTAGCTAGTCAATAGTTTAAAAATCCCTATTATTTATGTATTCATTTATTGTTTGTTTATTTTTTTACAATATGTGCTCTGTTTGAAAAATCACCAGTATCAAAATCATATGCATCCTTTGTTGTGAAATATGAACAATAAAATACAAAAAATAAAGCAGAAATTTAATATATGTTTTGCTTTTGTAATTCTGTTTTATTACCCCTAAACATCTTGTCAGGTTTCTTACCACATCAGTTCTCACTAAGTTAATTCTAGCTTTATTAGTTTGCTAACTACAGACCACACAGTCTGCTAGCATTAGCTGCCTAAATCATCAGGTATCAGCTGAAAATGAAAAATTTGATTTTTCTGCTGAAAACCTGCTGAAAGAATCAGGAGTTTAAAAATGACAACTACTAATTTGTAAATCTGTCAGCACTGTCTCTGTGAACAGATGTGCTTTGCTTAACTTGAAACTAGCAAGATAGAATAAAGGGGACAAAGGGTTAATGCCAAATATGAATGGCACAATACCAGTTCATTTTAATTGAATACTTTTTTAATCAATACAGTCAACTGATAGATAATGCAAACACCTTAAATACCAATCAGCATGTCCATAGGATTAGGTTATTACATACTCTATGGTACTATTCCTAGAGTAATTGTATGTAAAACTGGTTCACGTTAACACAAGAGGTTTGTCTCCATAACTCTTTGTGAGGTTGAGTCTCCTTTAATATTTCATTTGGATTACACTCTTGGTGAGAGTAAGCTTACACACATGGGAAGATTATCCAATCTCTCCATTCCTCCTCTCTGTCTTGTGCCCTCCTTTCCTTTCAGCTCACCCTATGCAGACTGGCTTTTACCTTGGCCAAGACTACATGGTGTGCCAACCAACTCAGCGGGAACTGGCAGGGAATGTGAATACACTCTGAGGTCAGATTGACAAATCTCTTTAGTTTTCATCAGGCAAGCAGGGCACTGAGGGAGCAAGAGGCTCTTGACCCTGATGATTTGAGTCTGTTTCCTGTTTCCCACACCTAGAACCTGCTTCCAAGGAACTGCTGCTTTGGTGCTGGTCCAGAAGATGACATCATCAGAAGGTGACCAACAAGGTCTTCATAGACAGATGGTCATTAGATCTAATAATGAGTATCTGCAGGTTTGAGCTCAGACAAATGCAAGCTACCCTAGTGTGCAATGATCATTATCAGTCAAGGACGCCTTTATCAGCAGCAGGGGCATCCATCAACAGAAAGCCTCGATACCCTCAGTTGTGCACCCACAGCTCTTTGTGACACAGTTCACCAAGATGCCTTTCCTTTCAGTGATGTTATTAAGCATGTGCATGTGCAACATTCTAAGGGTAATGATTCTCTCTTCCAGTAACTCATTATTATGTTCTTGCTGTGTGTTTCAAGAGCAAATCATTCCAGACTAATGCTCAGCAGACAGATAACAACCCTCCATGCATCTATTTTTTATGTAGGCAATTGCCAGCTCATGCTCTTGAAGAACATACCTGCAGAGTTTCTTTGCACACTGAATGATAGGGTAACAGCTCCTTAGAAAACGGAAATTTTGATTCTTAAGTTTGACATGTGACTAAGTTGATGGTAGGCATTTGGAGCTTAACTGACAGACCTTACTATTATATCTCAAGCCAGTGTGGTATCAGAGTCTGGTTGGCGTAGGATGTGATACAGTGCAATCTGTGGCTGAGGAGGTAGTGTAATCTCACTGCTGCTACCCCTCTTAGAGTGGTTTATTGTGTCTCAACATGGGTTATTCATCTGTGTCTCCAGTTCAATAGGGAATCAGGTTTCTCTCTTGCAAGATTGATTCTCTGCCCTGGAAGAACAGTGAGAATCATCATCCACAAACTTCACTTACAACCTCAGGCTTGATCCGAGATGAGCGTCATTAGATATTTGGAGATGTAGTGACGTTAGCTGGAGTCTACGATTTGTATTATTGATCAAAATCATTATCTTCGTTTTGATAGTGTTTAAGGCCTAAAAGCACAATTTAAATGTAAAAATGGAGAATAAAAATCAAGGGAAACCGCCTCTGCCACCTCTGCTTGCCCCACTGACAAAGCAAGAAAGAAAAAGAAAGTCTGTCAGTGAAAAAGCTGAAACAGAGAAAAGGTTGGACCAAGCCAGAGGACAAAAACAAGTAAATACTAGGATTGCATCTCAACGGTAGAGTCAGCTCCAGGAGTCTGTGGGCTTCAGAGACGATGCCATGACTGCAGAGTTTTTGTTGGACAGGTAATCTGCTGTTTTATCATGGAAGTTGTGTTATGTTTAAGAAACGTATCATGCATTGCGACATCGATAATCTATCCAGCCAATGCCAGCTTACAAAAGT
>JAQLOL010000012.1:9394288-9415111 GCA_029783665.1 Naso thynnoides
TAATAATAATAATAATAGTAATAATAATAATAGTAATAATAATAATAATAATAATAATAATAATAATAATAATAATAATAATAATAAAAGACAGTTACGCAGTATTTCATAACAAGCAAAGTGAAACTGCCTACGGATGTTGGCATAACATGAAACTGTGATGTCATGATGCAATGAAGAACCATGATGATGATCATAATATAAATGTTTACAAAGAACTCAACGGAAAATTAATCAAAAGCAATATTGACAATTGAGTTGTTTGTCGAAAAAAGTGCTAAACATTCTGTTTCTGGTTTCTTGTGAAATGTGAAGATTTGCCTCTTTTTCGTGATGCGTCACCTTTAATTGAATATCAGTTTTTACAAAATCATTGATGGAATCATAATAATTTAAAGGTGAGAGCTGAAAGCACACACACACACAGAGAACATCTGCCTGCTGTCATGCTGTCATCCTTTTCTTTTTTCTCCTCATCAAGTTTCTTCTTTCTTCTCTCTGATTTTTTATGGTGGTTGACTTTGAGCTTAGATGTCTTTTTATTGAGGGTTTTTTGTTTGGTTTTGTTTTGTTTTGTTTTTTTTACATAGTAGGGTTTAACCGATTTAACTGATTTTTAAATTTAAAATTTATTTTAATTCCAAATTTATTCTTAGGCCAGAAATGCCTGACATACTGCATTTTTGATGGAATCATAATAACTTAAATCATTTCCGTAATGACTTGTCTCTGTTGCACTCCTACTCTAGACAGAAGTGTCACTGAAATCTGCAAAGCATTGCTTCCATCTTCTCTTCAGGTGATTTGACCCGAGAGCTCTAAACACAAGAATCAGTCAGCTGTGCTTTTCCATTCTCAGGGGAAATGGCTGTGCTGTTTGCTGCCCTGTTGTAGCCCCACTTATTTTTACTGCTTAATTACCATACTCATGTCTAGTAATTTGTATTTTTGCTGCTCCTCTGTTGTCTACACAATAATTAGGGCTGGGCGTTGATTTGAATATGCTGTTTGGGAGAGGTTCAGAGTTGCAGGAAGGGGGTCAACTGAGTGACGGGTGAATGGATTAACTCCCTCCATTTTATTAAGTGTGTGATGATTCAATCATTCTGAAAGCGTATGTCATCATGCAAGGAATGCAAAAGCAAATTAATTATGGCTGAAGTTCAGAAATATTCTCTACCATTCGTATACGATATCTAAGTGTGACAAATAAATCCTCTGAAGTCCTCTTCAAGTGGTCATATTGGCATTTAAGGTGGACAGATTAATTCATGGTGTAACTCATGCATTGAACAACATGCAAGACAATGTTCCACCTTAAAAAATGCATTTTAGAGGGACAGTGAATGAATTGATCTTTTTTTTTCACCTGTAATGTTCAACTTATGGCAAGGAATCAACATGAGGAGGCAGAAAAGCATCCTTTCATTTTTGTATTATTTTTAAAAATGCTACAGAAACATTATGGCCAACATTTTATCTCCTAACAGATCATCTGTTCATTAGTTAATTTTCTCTAATTTTTTCTTTAATTTTCCACTTTAACAGAGGAAATCAATTAATTGCGCACCTTACCAAACTGAATTGTACTGTCAGTGGAAACATGGCTTAAGTAACCAACCCCCTTCTTCCGTTTTCCACCAGCACGCACAGGTCCAATGTATGAAAATAGAATATGATTTCTTTTCGAGATTGTTTATTTTTAAACTACAGTGTAGTAGTGTGAAAGTAGCCAAAACATAGGCTAAATTAGATAAAAAGGTTCACACACACACGGCTGCACATCATAGTGCAATTAAAAAAACCTGTGTATGCCTCTTCAATACCCCTCTCTCAAGAAATACAGATAAAAAAAAATAGAATAGTGTGTGTGTGTGTGTGTGTGTGTGTGTGTGTGAGTGAGTGAGTGAGTGAGAGAGACTAAGTGAAAAATGAGTCACACCATCTCTGTGTGTATGTGTGTATTTAGGGGAAAGGGGTTGTGGGTAGGTTTTGGGACGCATCGGTTTCATTGCAACATTCCTCCACATGGGACTGTGATTGTGGCGTGTGTGTGTTTGTGTGTGTGTGTGTGTGTGACAGAGAGAGTGTGCTGGCGACAGCCGCCTGTCTGTCCTGGCTGACACTCACCACATGGAGCTATTTACACCCAGCACACTCCGCCCCACTGGACACACACGCACACACACACACACACACACACACACACAAAATACATTTCTGCCTTTGTCCCTCTCACTTGGTATGTTCTCATGTTCCTCTGCCTTACACAGATCACTTTCTCTTTTTCCGTTGCTCTTCACGTTGCTTTATCTCTTTCTCTCTCTGTGTTTGTGTTGGTGTGTGTGTGTGTGTGTGTGTGTGTGTGTGCTCCTTAGGCCTTTGTGTCTCTGTCCAGTAGTTCATTGTTTTCAGAAGGTGAAGCTGTGTTTGACTGGAAGCAGGTGGCAGGCAGGGCTGTGTGTGTGTATGTGTGTGTGTGTGTACACATAATCACTGTTATCAGTGTTATCTGCCAGAGGACAGGTGAGAGCTGAAAGCACACACACACACACGCACACACGCACACACACACAGAACATCTGCCTGCTGTCGTGCTGTCGTTACAGTTAACTTGCTTTTGGCTCCTTCATCGTCCTTTTCGTTATTCTCCTCATCAAGTTTCTTCTTTCTTCTCTCTCTGATTTTTTATTGAGGGTTTTTTGTTTTGTTTTGTTTTGTTTTGTTTTTTTTACATCGTAGGGTTTAACCAATTTAATTAACTTTTAAATTTAAAATTTATTTAAATTTTAAATTTATTCTTAGGCCACAAATGCCTGACATACTGCATTTTTGATACTTTGCTTCAACTTTGATGTAGGCAGTTTCACTATCAAATTAAAAAGTAACCACAGCAGTAAATTAAGTTTAGTAAATTAATATGCATACTGTACCTATTGTGGATACACAGATAGTGACAGTGAAGTGGGCGGTCTTAGTTGTAGCTGTGTGATATATGTGTCTGAGTTGAGCAGATGAGGTTGCTTGGGAAGTGTTAATTATTCCAGCAGTCTTGAGTAAAAGTAAAAAAAGTGTATGTGAAATGACTTTAGAGCAGGACTGATGAAATGATGCTGCACTATGGGAAGATACTTGCAGTGTGTCAGTTTGGTCTTTAAGTCATTGATGCCTGATGAAGTTGTGATACATATGTCAATGTGTGTAAGGTATAGAAACCCAACTGAAACATATTATCAATGAACAATAGGAAAGACATAGTGCTGAGAAGGCAATTACATGTGATGATTCATTAATTTGGTCTTTAAATGGAAAAGCCAGGTTTCTCCTCTTGTATGGGGCAGTGATCTGTGTGTTCAGCCACTTTGGCAGTGTGAAGATCTAATCTTTATTAAACTTTTAATTAAATGAATTTATTGTTGCAGGAAGTGTTAGCAGCTCAAAAAAAGAGTCATTGTTGCTGCAGTTAAGGCCACGCCAATTTTAAGTACAAGTATGGTGACAGTGTATATGCCAAAGTACTGAGCCTCATTGTGAAGATGTACTGAAACCAAACGTGAAACCAAACGTAAAACCAAACTCTCCCCTCCCTCCGCTCTCAGCTCCCTGTTCTCTCCAGCCGTGCGGTGCAGCTGGGATCTCTCTTCGTCCGAGGGCTGAGCCACCTGCTGGGTGCAAACTGTGCCAGCGGCTGCCCGCTGGCCAGCAATGCCCTGATGCCTTGGCACAGCTTTGATGGACGGCTTTTCCACTCAAAGTACCTGCTGGCACATAGCGGCACAGAGAAGGCTGTGTTGCTGGATGGCGATGTGAGTGAAGACATTCAATCAAAAACGGGAATGTGCGTGTGTGTGCTAAATATGGCAAGATTTTAAGTAAAGAAAAAACTGACAAAGTTGTCCTCTGTTACAACTACGTGAATGATTTTCTGTATTATTTTCGCAATTAATGAGGAGCACGATTTTTAGACATGTGTAGACTTTAACATATAATGTGCATGTGTAATATAAAGTGGGTTGTTGTCTGTCTCTCTCTGCAGTCGTCCTGTTTGTCTTTGTATCTCCACCTGAGAGACAAACTAACAGAAGCCTGCAGAAAGCAAGGCAGAGTTCTGCAGTCCAGACCCAACGCATCAGAACAAAGCCAGAAAACCACAGCAGGACCCAGATACAGAGAAAGACACACAGGTGAGACATATGACTGCATAAGCACATCCCTACAAGGTCAACCACCTGCCTTTCACAGATTTTTTTCAATACAGATTTGCTCTTTCTTTTCTCTTCTGAGTAATGTTGTTTTTTTTTTTAAAAAAAGTAAAACTTAAGAAATGTGAAAATAGAAATATATTCTTACCTTTGTTGAATTTTCCACATTTTTGAAACAATCTGATTATTTTAAAACCAAAATCAGTCATATTTTAGGCTATGACTTGAGCCAGATTATTTTTTTGATTAATGACTTTATATTTGTTGATATGATGTGTGTTTAAAAAGTAATTCAATGCCCTTTATGCTTTTTCCTTTATTACTCATACTCAACAGTCATTCTGTCTGTGAATGTCGGTTCTGTGTTGTTTCATTTCACATACATAATTATGCTGCCATTTTGGCCTGGACTCTTTGGAAAAAGAGTTTTTGATCTTGAGACCATCCTGGTTAAACAAAGGTCAGAGAGAGAAAAACGTTTTGACCTGAATTAAGAAATGTTATGCCGTTTCTAGGGCGCCCTGGTGGCCCAGTGGTTAGGATGCATACCATGGAACCACAATGTCCTTGGTGCAAATCTGTCTGGGAAGCTTTGTCGCATGTCATGTCTCTCTTTCTCTTCCCATGTTTCCTGTCTGCATTTATACTGTAAACTTTCCAATAAATAGACAAAAACGCCAAAAAACAAACATTGCAAAAGTGATGTTATGATGTCTGTTTTATTTTTAAGGCTCCAGTAGATCAGTTTTTATATTTCGGAGTCTTTGTTTTTAACCACCGTCAAAAGTACAGAGAACCAAACAGGCCTCCAATGGTCTGCGTGGTAGAGACACACAGTAGGCCGATTGAAAAACTGATTAAATTACTCTTGGAGCCAAACAGAGAAACAACATTTTCATCTGACAGTTCATCTGTGGTTGTAGTTCTCTGGTGCCCCTCACAGTACCACATTACCCAGAGGGCCATGCTGTAATGAGCTCCATGTGTGCTGCGGCCTTCAAAAATACCACTGTGTGCGTGTGTGCACACACGTGCATATACGCACGCTCAGATCCAAGACTTGCTTTGTCAGTGCGCTAGTAATAGTAGGTTTCTGTTTATAGGCTGCGAGAGCTCTATTTTAAGGCACACAACAGGACTAACTGATTACAGACTTCTCTCTTCTGTCTCTCCTCTCACTGACTCCCCTTCCCCACATTTGTTCCCCTCTGTCTAACTCTTCATCTTTTTATTTTTCTCTGAGCGACCTACTGTAGTGAGGTGATGCGTGCTCAGCCTCTACACTCTCTTGACACCTGCCCAGCTCACTTTAATCACATTTTCAAACATATCCCCCCTCTTACACATTTGCACTAGTGTTAATGTGGCCTGGCTGTATGTAACACTCGTCACTGCAGTGTTCCCCGTTTGTACAAGACTCATCTGACTCATCTCAGTCCTGCTCAGTGGTCAATCTCTAAAGACAACTTAACGGTAACTTATGAAATGGGAGCCTGTCGTTTCTTTTCAACCCTTTGACTTGTAAACCTTTGGTGCCGTTGCTCTGCGTGCCATGTTGGCGCAGAGTCTCTGAATTGCGCCGAGCTGTCTGCTTCTTGCCCAAGTCAACCCTTGTGGGTCTCATGAGGATGTTTCTGGTTTTATAAATGGAAGGCTATACACTCCTTATACCTCAGTGTTTCATTTCTGCCAGACGCAGACACCAATCATTACTACAGAACTGTGGGGCTAGAGAGCGTGTGTGAGTGTGTGAGAGAGAGAGTGAGACAGAGAGTATGTGTGTGCGTGAGAGTAGTGGTGGCGCTATGTGGTATCGTTGAGGGCCGAGTTTGGTTTTTGTTTGGAATCATGCCTGATGTTTAGTCTCCTCAGCAAATATCTACCCTGCCCGCCTGCCCTTACAATTAAACTCTATCAGTGAATCCAGTGGAGCTGCTTTCTCATGTCTCGTGAGTTTATTTCTGCCCAACAAGACAAAAAGTAAATGAAAACAATGTAATTTTCAAACTGGTAGTGGAGTACATTTTATTAGAGGTGAAATGTTTTGAAAATGTTATATCATAATTATAGTGACCAAAATTGTTGGGACCATCATTATTATGTATATAATGTGTTGAAAATGTTCAAAAAATACTGATACACACTAAAATCATTTCACTAAAAAGACCAGTTTTTATCATTATTTTTTCTATTTTGTCTCTCTCTCTCTTTCACACACACAAACACACACACACACACACACACACACACACACACACACACACACACACACACACACACAGCTGAAGAGCTCTTTAAGGTATAAAAGAGTAGTGGGCAGAAGTTTCCAGTGCGAAAAGTTTTGGGAGACTGCAAACATGCTCAGATTTCTCGTGTTGACCTCCCTTGCAGCCCTCGGTAAGAACTGTCAGAATCTTCCTTGCCTTCACACACACACACACACACACACACACACACACACACACACACTGATATGACTTTAATGCTTCCTGTGTTTCTGCTTTGCTCAGCGCTGGCTGAGCTCAGCCAGGAGCCCAGATACATCGAGGATGTGCCCGTCGAGGGAAGAGTTGTTGGAGGTGAGGTGGCCAGTCCTAACTCCTGGCCCTGGCAGGTAACCCACTAGCACAAAGTAATAAACAGCTACACAGTGTAAGCAGAAATCATGTTTAGCGACATCATGTTTCACAGTAACTAATGTTTTCACTCTCCCCTCCTCTTAGATCTCTCTTCAGTACAGATCTGGCAGCAGCTACTATCACACCTGTGGAGGAACTCTGGTCAGGACGGGATGGGTCTTGACTGCTGCTCACTGTGTGGACAGGTGAGAGTGTCATTAGTAATCAGAGAAATCATTACATTAACTTCTGTAATTTCGATGTAAAATATAGATTTTTTAACAGATATCCTTACTAACCGCCCGATAGGATAGATACATGTGAAACAATTAAAATCTTCTCGTACATCCACAGTCCCATGACTCTGCGTGTCGTTGTTGGAGATCACGACATCTACACTCACGAAGGCACGGAGCAGTACTTGGCCGTGAGCAGTGTCTACATCCACCCTAACTGGAACAGCAATAATCTTGCTGCAGGGTAAGTGACTACTGCTCATCTTTTCACCCACTTCTGTATACAAAAATAGCAAACCCTGATATGTTCATCACATCATATAGAAAAGAGAATGCATTTAATTATCTGCTAACATATAAATCTTATTAATAATGCCAGGGGGCTTTTTTTTGCCATGCAATGTATAATATAACAGCCATATTATTTTTGCTGACATTTAATTTTCTAATGAAATATGTGACAGAAAACTGCCACATTTTTTAAATACACATTTTTACAAAATTAGAAACTTGATGACTGGCAAAGATTAGCAAAACTCATTACTTTGAGTTTTGAAATGTCTGAAGGTCATAAAAAGCTAAAAATAAATTAAAATAACAACTAGATTGAATAAAGTAATTGAAGGCACCCTTATCATACCAACCCCAAATAAAAGACAAACAACAACTCACCATTAAAATATCCGATTACAATGAGCTTTTATGAGGTCAGAGAAAAGATTTTCTATTACAGTTGGTGTGACCATCAGGTATGACATTGCTCTTCTGCGTCTGGCCTCTGACGCTACTCTCAATAACTACGTCCAGCTCGGCACCGTCCCTCCCTCTGGCCAGATCCTGCCTAACAACAACCCCTGCTACCTCAGTGGATGGGGTCGCGTCCAGAGTGAGTCGACATGACGAAATGTTAGCCGTGTAAAAACCAGTATTCAGTTCAGCATTTAAATGCAGAATGGTAATCTGTAAGTAGCATCATATTTTAGGGGATAGTAGTTTATACCCCCTCTGCTTTAGGCTTTATCAAAGGTTTATGATGGGTTTGTGATGTTCTCCCCAGCTGGTGGTCAGTTGTCTGCACAACTGAAGCAGGCCTACCTGCCTGTTGTTGACTACGCAACCTGCTCCGGCTCCTCCTGGTGGGGCAGCACAGTGAAGACCAACATGATTTGTGCTGGTGGTGGCAGTGACTCTGGTTGCCAGGTGAGTCTGAACGTGCATGCCCTCACATTTTTTTGGAAGAGATAAAAGAGTGCTTCACTGCTTTAGCATTGGACACCTAGAACATTAATCTGATACTTACATTAAGGCAACCTGACACTGGCAGGTCGGCAAGAGATCCAAGTGCTTTTTTGCTAAAAATAGAATGTAGAGGTGGCAAAAGTACACACATTCAGAACTACTTGTGTGAAGAAAGACTGGGGTAAAAGTAGAGTTACTTTCTCAACTTCTTTACTTAAGTAAAAGTAAAGAAGTACAGGTTCTGAGATGTACTCAAAGTATAAAGATGAAAAGTGTCCCAGTGAGGCACTACCAGCCATTTCTGTGGAAAACTAACTGAACCTCGTGTTATAATAATACAATGCAAGGGCTATTAAACTTTAAGGTAGATTCAGTAAGATTTGTCCTACTGATTGTTGAGTCTAATTCCCAAAAAGTCAAATATAGCAACATTTTGGGTTGGTAGAGCATCCTGAGCACAGCCAAAAAGACAAAAGCATTAAAACTCAAGTAAGAAGCCTTTTTTGAAAATGTAAGGAGTAGAAAGTACAGAGATATATGTTAAAATGTGGGGAGTAAAAGTAAAAAGTTGTCAGAAAAAAATGCTAAATACTCAAGTAAAGTACAATACCTGAAAAATTTACTTCACACATCAAGGAAGTTTTTGTACTTTGTTAGTTTCCACCTCTGGTGAAATGTAGCTAAGTTTATAGACTCAAGCAGAGATGAGAAGCATTGTCTGTACAATTCTACTATATAAAAGATATGATCAGTTGTTACAAATGGCTCATTTAATGTTTAATAAATGATTTACCCAAGGAGATTACAAAGCAATTATATTGACAAGAACAAATAATTAAAATTGAAAAAAGTTTTGGGTTGCTAGGTTGTGAGTAATCCTGTTGAAGAACTGGACTGAATGGCCACCAACTTTGAATAAAAAACCTGCAGAGAATTTGAACCAAAATCAATCAGAATGATTGACAAATGATAATTATAAATGTATGAAGAGTATTTATTAAGTAAATAATATTTTTATCTGAATCCTTACTAACTGCAAAGGATAAAGTATAAACTGTTTATAAAGGATGGCTTTCAGCAGCAGATTCTTCCAATCTCAGTTACTCCAGTTACTCCCAGTGTCACCCTGCAATTAGGACAGCACGAATCATTTTTGGGTAAGCACATTGGTGGAAACACTGAAAAGAACTTGTCAAAGTCGAGTCCCTCTCCAACATGACAGAGTGAAACTGGACATCTCCCGCTGAGCTGGGGGCTGACCCCTTCTTGTCAAGAAAAATATTTTGGAGGATCACTTGCTGCATCAGCAGGGGCATAAGTCAGTTACAGTGATCCAGGCTAGTGCTTAAACTACACAAAGTGACAAAGTCTTGCAAGTTCACGTTCCTCACAAGCTTGCTTGAGGCTCTCTGAGATTAGAAGGGGGATATAAGATTCAAGGGGGAACAAATGAAGTGTATTGTGAAATGAGGTATTAGCTCCCAGCTTTTCTGGAAGCTCGTGATTTTTCATCTCCAAGGTTTAAAACATTATGATTTTTTTGCTCTGAGGTTTGTCTTTGATGGCTTTCTGTAAATTCAGGGTGACTCTGGTGGCCCCCTCAACTGCAGTGTTGGTGGCCAGTGGGTCGTCCATGGTGTGACCAGCTTTGTGTCTGCTGCTGGCTGCAACGTCTATATGAAGCCCACTGTCTTCACCCGTGTCTCTGACTACATCAGCTGGATGGACAGCGTCAGTATTCATCTCTGTCTAAAATTCAAAGATTTAAAATGTTTGAAAAACACACAAACGTAACCCAGTTCAGTTTGGGTTATGCATGAGTTATGGAATAATTGTGCATTTATAAATCACAGAACATGGCGTAACTATGACATTTCACAATTGTTTTCTTATTTCTCCATTTATTCACAAGTACTTGTCTGTTAGTGCAGCTTTTGTTAGGATTCTCGAGGACAGTCACATAATCATTCACTTGTTGTTGTTTTGCCAGGTCATGGGCTGAAAAGAAGGATGATCTCCATGGAGACGAGCAAAGACTCTGGATTCTTCTCAGTTTCTGCACAACTCTATCAGAATAAAATGACCCAATGTGCATCTGACCAGTCTTGTTTTTTGAGTTACATTCTGTGAGAGAGAACAGGCATTGTTTACATATTTAACTTGAGGTGATGGGCAATTCAGGTGGGGTTCTGCAAAATAAAGCACAGTAGATTTATTCAGAGATCAGTGTTGATTAATAATTCTCCATTTCAGGCCATTTGTGTGAGGTGAACTTCGGATACTGACCTTATTTAAAGGTAACAAGCAGGCTGTTATAAATCAGGAGAATTAAATACTGTTTTCAGTCAAGTAGAAGACATATTGTAACACTTTTACTGCAAAGCCTTAAAAAAAAGAGATGTGTTTAGATTTGTGATCTTTTTTTTTTCACGAGATAAATGAGCTGATTCAAAGTGATTAAAAGAGGCTTCAAAACAGTTTAGAAAAGCATGTCACCCTGTTAACAATAAATGCCTCGTGGGTAATGACACACAAATGCTGTTGTTGCTCTGTTACCTGAGCCACCACTCAGATGGATGCCTTATCTGTCACAAAGATATATCTTCAAACGTCAAATCATCTCAAAACCAAACCCTAAAGCCCCTAAGGCTGCTAAAAAACTATTTTAAGTCATTTTGAAGGAATAAAATATATTTAGTGTGAGTGGGGGGAAATAACTGTCATGAAAGATAAACTGGATTTCAGATGAAAAACAAAGTATATCGAAAGAAGCTCAGTATGTCTTTAAAGATATAAGACATGAACAAACAGATCTATCTATCTATCTATCTATCTATCTATCTATCTGGTGGTGAAGGTATTTTTTATGGACTTATGTATTGTCAGGTACTTTAACCTGTTGCCATTCTCATGGCCCATAGATGGGCCGTAAGAGTTTTAAGTGGTTCTTAGCACAAATAAATATATTTTGGGGGTTATATTCTCTCCATTATAGGCCCTTAAATTGGGGTATTCCAAATAGGCCCCATAGCAAAGGTGGATGTTAAGAGGTTAATATGTGGTGGATTATAAGAATAAGTTAGCAGGAAATTACCAAGTAGGTACTGTACTCAATTTTTACCGCAGAAAAACAAAGAGAAGTCTGTACTTAGTGTTATACTATGGTGGCACTGACCTCCCTCTATACTTTGGATGAAAAATGAAAGGCACTTTTTATTATGCTTACTTTAAAGAAGCTCCAGCTGCTGTCAAAGATTCTATAAATCCTATAAAACACAGTTGCCCCGAAAATATTTAATAATCTGAGCATATCACTTTGAGATCTCCAGTCAAGACGGTGAAACTAATTACCGTGTGTTACACGAGTTAATCAGCGCAAAATTAATGGCTGACAACGCTTTCACCACTTTCTCTGCTGATGGAACTGAATCCAAGTGTTAATATCTATGTTCTTGGTGAGAAAAAGTTCACTTAAAGGACTAATTAAAACTCATTCATCACATTTCTGCTTAACTGATCATATTCTTGTGATGAATGTTTAATTTAACACACTGTCTAAGGTGCAAAACGAGTGAGAATACAAATTCTGCCTAACAACGTCAGCAGTGCTCTTGCAGACTGCATTACCTTGATCCTGTTGTAGGAGGTTTGGGTAATTTCTGTTTGACTCACTTGTCTCTACGGGTCTGACATGAAGCCATTTGTAACTCCTACAGCAGCTCGGCTGCCTGCCAACTGACCACATCGTCTTGCACAACAACCTCCACTAAATCACCGAATTCATCTTTCACTTAGCAAAATAAATCATCACAATCTCTCAGGGTGGGAAATTAGTTGGACCTGGCAGACAAAACACCAATAAGATTTTGGGCTGTGTGCTGGAAATGTGCTAGTTGAATGCCTGTTGTTTCTTCATGTGAAAACAGTCACATAATTTCATTACCAGCTTGAAACATCAGGTGCTGCAGCAGCTGATTAGGTACAACAATGATTTACACAAAAAATTTGCAACATTTCCACATTAAAATGTCTAAATTGACTATATATATAACGTACTTTTTTCAGTTGTGTATTTGCATTATCCTAAATGTTTCCAATGATTTCCAAACTGATAGAAATCTAATTTACTTAGAGGTAACATTGCTTTCCGTTTTATGACCTATCGCAGGTAACACCAGTCGGAAACTGAGGAAGAAAGTCAGCAAACATGATATAACTTTTAAAGGGAGAGTTTACCCAAAAATAAAAACTCAGTATCATGTTTACTAATTTTGTTTCGTGTGTTAACATGTTGACATTTGCAAAGTAACATTACAAAACCAAACAAAATAAAATCAGGCTGATGGGAATGTTTTGCAGCTTTACAGGCCTTTGGACAAAATAAGTTTTAAATGTGATGATGGTGTTAGATGAAAAGTCAGAGCATCCTTAAGGTTTTTGCTGCTCATCCTGACATAAATACAGTATCTATGCCAAATTCAACGGCTATCCACTGAATAGCTGGGTTTCATTATTTTAAATTTTACTACAATCTATCAAATAGTATTTAGAATTCAGTCATAGAATACAGAGAAAACCATATTCACTCTCCCTCATATTGAGAAAATTAGTAGATTTTCCTTCAAAATTTAAGATGCTGAATAACAATGTTTATGTAATACTACTCATAATACAAACAAATCAAAACAAGAAAATTATGATAAAAAAGAAGAAGTAAAATTGAGAGCAATTTGGAGGAGATGATTTGATGTTTTCTGTATTAGCTGCGGGTTTTGTTGACTTGACCCGACCGAAGCAGGACTGTTTCCTGCCTGTTGCGGCAGTGGAGAATTGTGGGGGATCTTTTTAGGACCAGAACGGCAGTTGGCAGCAGCCTCTCTGGATGTCAGGTCAGGCTCGTAAGAGCTGTTGTCTGCTTCTTAATATTCTTTTCCTGCAGGGATCTTCAGCTTCTACCACTGATGCTGGTGTTTACCAGATGAGATGACAGATACTTCTTGGATGGGGGCACAGTGCCATCTAGTGGACGGAAGGAAAACCCCAGCATGTGGCTGGAACTGACTGCCTCTGTTAGCTACGTGAACCTGCCCGCTAAAGGGACACTCTGTCAACCCTGATTAACATAAAATCTATAAATAAATAAGAGAGAAAGTCTGTTTAAATGAGCTGGCTGTGACTCAGTGTACAACAGTTTTATCCTCTCTAACCACAGCTGAATGTTTCTTCATTCATATTTTTTTCACCTACTGTTTCCTCAAAAAATACAAGTATGCTATGCACACTCTGTTACTAACAGCATCTAAAACAATTCAATGCAGACCATCTCCTGCTGCTCCCTCATCATGTAATCCTACATTAAGCTGATTCAATTCATGCTGCTTAAAATTTAATAACAAGTTGCTGACTGCATGACAGATTGACAGACCCAATGAAAAAAACAAAATGAAACAAAGGAGGCAGATAAAAAAAATATGTTTAATAGACATCTTCACTGTCAAAACATTTCACATATTACATTAGTCTGAACTTTCTTGTTTATACAAAGTTAAAGGTGGATTAAAGATATGACACTGTGTTAAACGTCTTACTTGTGTTTCAGAAATCCATCGTGCTTATTTGAACCCAAAGAACATAACATATGAGAAGTGTCTGACATTTGGTTTATTGGGGTCTCACATGATTCCCTGCCTTGTCTCCCCTTTTATAGTAAGCAAAGTTTTAAATCTCACATCTAAGCATAACAGTTAGATTTACATATTTAACAGTTTCAACAAGGCACAATAGAATAATACGACAGATAACAGTAAAAATGTACCCATGTAAGTGATGAGAAGCATAGCAAGCAGAAATATTCATCTTTTGGGAATCACATATCTGCTATGCTCTCCTCTCTTCTACATGCAACCCTGCATGAATATTATCGCAGCATGAAATTTGTGTCAAGCTTGATAATGTATTCTAGCAGTACTGACGTGAAGCTAGGCTGAGTCTATTCCCAGCATGCTATTATTCACACAAACCCACAACTGTATCCTCTTGGCTTGTTGTGTTCATTTCATTTTTCCCAGCCTATTGTCTGTACTGCATTTTCTTGCCTGCTTTATATTCTATTTGCGTGTTCCTCCTATTTGCTTTTTCATGGCTAAATAATTTCTCTCACTGCAGTTTGCATAGTCCTGTTTAAATAGTCATATTAGGTTCTCTGTTTGGCACGTACAAAGGGTGATTGATAAGTTCTTGGCCTAAAGTAGAACAAAAGCCATTTTAAAAACAGTGACTCGTTTATTTCTTAACGTAGTCCTCTCCTACATTTACACTCGTAGTCTAGTGGTCTTTCTGCTCTAAACAACCAAAGAGTCAATTTGCATATGCATGTTACATACTGTATAACTTCAACCATAGGCCATGAACTTATCAGTCACTCATCACATTTTATGGGCTACAAAAAGAGCCTAAAATTTGACGGACTGCACAGACCCCATGGCATGTTACAGTTTGGGAACTCTTGGAAGAAAATCACAGCATGCCATCGATGGTATCCAGGTTCGGGGGATGCTCGGCCTCAGTTTGCTGTGTTTCCTGCTGCCTGCAGACCTGCTGGTAGTCCTTCAGCACCTTCACTATCTCGTCATGTCCAAACTGCATTGCATCATCGACTGGCAGGTTACCCCACCTGCACACAAATGAAGGAAGTAAAAGATGGATGGAGAGACTTTTTGGCAATGCACTTTTTTATTCCATTCACACTAAATAATCCATGTGGTTCATTTTAATAGACTGTATTAATTTATTCAGACTTTGGGGTTCTTTTGTTATTTAAAGAAATGTGACTCTGCTGCCTTTGCCACTGCTGTTGCAAAGAGTAAGAGTGATGAAGACTCATTAAAATCAACTTCTATCCAGCCAAGCTGCCTTTTCAGAAAGATATATTTTACATAAATCATTTCAATACTAGTCTAGTGTACAAGTCAATACAACAAATACAGCTGTCTAGAGGAGCCCTTATGGCTGACAGCATACTGTACGTGTTTGGTAACATATGTGAGGTTCTGCATGTGCTCACCTTAAAGAACCAGCAGCAAATAACATAAAAATTGCTGTCATCAAGCTAGTAAAATCAAATAATGAAAAACACAACTGCTGAATGACACAAATGGGAAATACGTCAGGTTGAAAGATATTGAAATATTCCTTTGTGTTAATTCAAATCCTACTCTATCTGGTTAAGTTTATGCATCTTGCTCTGGAAGACAATTGTTCAGTTGCAGCTAATGGTAGAAACACGTTGTTTTTTTAAAAAAATAACAGAAATCACATTCTTAGGAGACAGATGGAAAAGAAGGGGAATGTCTCAATATAGATTAAAAAACACTGATTCACCCTGAAAACAAACAAGAAACAGACTATAAGCAAAAGCATTTGATCCTGATTAAAGCCAAACATGCGGAGCAGTAAAACTCAATGCTAAAGGGTAAAAGTGACAGGAGTTACAGTACTGATCTCACCTGTCTTCTACAAATGGATCGACTTTGCAGGTTTCAGTGAGGAACTTCACCACATCGATGTGACCTAAATAAACAGAAAAGATGACAGTTTACAGTTTTCACATAGGGCAGAATTGATCAAGACAATCTTTTTCTGACAACTCATAAAACTCTGCTTCCATTTTTGTGCCAAAAGCAACAGCACATATTTATTAGTCACAAGTTTATCTAAGAGTATGACATGCTGTGGGTGGAGAAATTACAAATGAACGACATGCTAAAAAAAAAAAAAAAGATGTATGATTAATCCCTCCAGAGTATAAAAGCTCTGCTTGTTGCATTTGGATGGAAACAGTGATTGCTGCCATTTTTATCCTCTGAACAAATGGCTCCTTTTAAAAAATGATGCTGTAGTGTCGACAATGCAGTGCTGTGCATAAACAAGACAAATAATCAACCATATGGTTCTCTGTAAGGGTCTGTAAGCTGATCCATTAGTGGCTTTGCATAATTTGAGACAAAGGTTCTGTGCCTCCGCAGTTAATGACGGAAACAAATGAAGTTCAAACTAACAAAGAGTTAGTCACTGCCGGGAGTGTTGGAGCAAAGTATTCACCAGGTATAAATATTTATTTCTCTGTGCCAGTCAGTCAGACAGGTGAAAACAAACTCTGTCAACTCTGATAAGATGACACATGAAGATAAAAATAAATTGAGGAGTTTGTGCATGAAGAACTGCTGAGCAATGCCTGGAAATCAAGCACGAGATTTCTAAAGAAGAAACTCTGCTGCACCCTCTCCTCCCTCTTTTGCTCCAGCTGGTGTTTTATTTTGCTTGTGGTTGCTCTCTCTTTTAAGTCCAGTTTACACCAAAGATTGACAACAAGACGAAACGGTTGCAGGGAAAGTTGCAGTGGTGTAAACTTGTGCGTCTCAGCTCAACTCAAGCCAGCTGATGGTGTTGCCTGCAACCCAGCTTGTCAAGTCGCCAGAGGCCAGTTTTATAACGCAAGGCATGTCACTTGTTTGAACAGTGTAGCAATGTCACCTGTCACTAAGAAGCGCAGCGTAGAGCAGCCAATGGGAACAAGCGCTCTCTGAAATTACCCGTGATTGGCTGAAAATACCCCATCACTGTCTGAATACAGAGCCAAGGAGAGGTGCAAAAGTCTGTCAAAAAGCCTGAATTAAAATATGCTGAAAGGTTATTATGGAATTTTTGCCTGATGACACAAAAAATAAACTGCCTACCTCAGCTTTAAGCAAGTGTCAACACACAGTGCAAATAAGAAGCATTTGTCCTTTCAACTCTGTTTGGTAGAAGTCAGTGGGTGTCTGATGAAAGTGGTTTTCGGTTGCCGTGTCAAGCACTCCTCATTAAAACTGAAGTATCCTAAAGTTGAAATCAGTTTCTTCTGCATTCTGTCAGTGTAGAGCCACAGCGAGCACAAAGGAGCATCTACTGACACACTTGTCTTGTTGCCTCATCTTATTATTGATGGCATGCAGCTATCGAGAGAGTGAAATGCAATTGTTGTCATATGCAACAAGAACAGGATGGGTTGTGTGTGACAAGCCGATCGACATCTCCCTGCCGAGTTTGAAGTGTAGTTAGCATGCACAGTAATGTTAGTATTTGACCTTCGAGCACCAAATTCAAATTTGTTCATGCTAAAGTCCAAGTGGACATTTTCTGCCAAATTTTAAGAAATTCTCTCCAGGCGTTCCTGAGATATCACATTCATGAGAATGAGACAGACAGAAGGATGGACAACCCAAAAACAAACACACATAGTCACATACTTAATGAAGACCCTGAATGCCTCACACAGCAGGTTTCACTTATTCTAGCTTATTAGATCTGCCTAGAATGAAGTGTAATGAAGCTATGCTGAAAATAAAACTTCAGAATTCATGAACCATTAAGAACATCAAAGGTGTTATTTCTCAGATTTTAACAGGTGCAACAGAGATCAGATGTTCACCCACACGTGCGATTTTCTCTTTTTCTCAAGTTCAGATTTTTAATGGCTTATTTGACCTTTAAGAGCTGTGAGCGTCTTTATGCTATGTTTATTTTTGCTAGTGGTCATACTGATAAATATTAGAACTACAGATAAACAGACCACATGGAGCTCACCCTCTGCTGCAGCGATGTGCAGCGCTGTCCGAGAGTCGTAGTCTTTCAGGCCCATGTCCATGGTTGAGAGAGCAAACCTGAAGGAATAAATACAAGTACAGTTCATGTTTTTTCAACACAAACAATAAAGAGAACCCCTTTTTATTAGTGATATAAATAAAAATCCACAACATCTATCTCAGCTTTGTACTTGTGTAGAGCTAATCAACATGCAATAACCAGTATGATAATATTTTTAGTTAGACGTTTTACAAACTAGATAGAAACAAACACAGAGACAAGTCTTTACATTTTAGAAAAATCTTAATTTTGGTAAAAACACAAATACATATTAAAACATGGTTTTTGAAAAAGGCAGTGCTGACATCATTTTAATTTTCTGTCTGATTTCCTGATAGAACCATAAACAGCTCATCTCCAAAGTAGGGCCTGACGGATATGGGATTTTTGGGGCTGATGCCAATACTAGGGAGCATAAAAATTCCCAGTCTGATATGTTGTCGTTGAATGTGGTTATCAAATACTTGTGACGAAGAAATGTCATGGAGGCAGGATATTTTATTTCTTAACAAACTGTATTTACAACATCAATGCACGGAGCAGTAAACACTTCACTTACTAGTTATTAAAAATTGCACTGACTTCTGCTGGACAAACTAAATAATTACACCATTTTAAATCACTAGTCGAAGCATTTTTAACTGCGCATCCTGGAGAACATATACGCTAATACCTATATATCTGCGATAGGTCACTAGTGCCAGATATATCAACAAACAAATTGCCCGGGCCTTCCTCCAGAGATGTGGAAAAAAAAGCAACAAAAACATAATTGGACTGGTTAAAAAACATTTATAAATGTAGATGCTTTCATACAGTGCAAGACAACTCATTGAATGTTTTGATGAATATGATTAATTATAGTCAAAACATGTCAAATCAACACAGCACCTGTGGGAGACTTAGGACTTAAGTGTTCTGTTACCATCATTTAAGTGTGTTTTTTACACCTGTAGTTAAGTTCATTTGGTCCGAATCAGTAAATGAGTTGTTACTCATTTGCATTTTCCCTTTGGCAAAATTTCGGGCGAACCGAAATGTATCAACAAAAGCCATGCAGAAGCTGTCATTTCTATCATTGGCCAAAAATCACATCAGTTAAATCTCCCCTCCTTCAGCTGTTCTCTAAACATTTTGAACACTTCATCATATGTGCTTTTTCTAGCTGTTGGGCTGTATGGTCGTCTGCCAAAAATCAAGAAGGCATCGTATTTCATCACTGTTACAGGTCAACCTTTGATTCATGTTTGTGCCAAGGCAAACTGCCAGCTGTTGGTTTACAAAGTTGTAACATAACGCACAGTGCAGATGGCTATAGGAGCTGGTTTAGTCAAATATTTTGCAATCCCTCTGCATTTGGGGCCGATCAAGATCGGATCAAATTTTTACCACAAAAAAAAAAGGCAACAGAGTTTGTGTGTAACCAGACGGAGATGGCTGAGTTCGATTACTGTGCTCACACATAACTCAAACACACTGCACTTGGCCCCAGAACTCGTTTGGGTCGCACTAAATACTGTACATATAAAACAACTCTAAGACACAAAACAAGGGAACATAAACTAGTACTCAAGATATCTGGATAAATAGGTAAGAGACTTTGACAGACTGTGCCAAACAGCACTGAAGCTGTTTACTGCACTTTCTTAAGATACTTTTGTTTGGTTTACATTTCATTTGTCATACATTGGTGTGTCTTTCATTGGTATGTTGAAGCCCGAAGGCCATCTGTTATACAGAGAAAAATGATAGGGTTTGTTTGTAATTCACCTTCTCAGAGCAGACACATCTCCACTGTAGGCAGCAAACATCAAATTGAAAACAGACTTGTTCTGCAAAAACAGAGGGAAAACAAGCATAAACATAGAAGCACACAAACACATTAAACAAACCAGAAAGAACAAACTAAGGGAAGCCACAAACCCTGTCGTCTCCTTCCTGTCTGCGTGGGTCCTGCTTCTTTACAAAGTGTCTCAAGTTGTCATAATTGTGGAAATTGAAAAGGGATACGAGCTCCTGAGGATCATAAGAGACATTATGCTATGACAGAGTCCAGAAACACTGGAGGATTTATGCATTATTTCTGATTCTATTTTTTCATTAGAAGGAAATCTACAAAAAAGCTCTTTATCAGAAAATACAAACTTATGAAGTCACTGAGATATAAAATCTGGAGGTGCAACGAGGGCTGACTGATTGATAAGTTTGTACCGCTTGAGGTACAAGGAGATTAATTAAACAGCGCTCATTACGTGCACATGCAGTTCAACTCTTTTACTGATTATGCAGAAAGTTTTAAGTTAATAACTGTCGTGGTGTTTCTGCTTCAGATAATAAAAAAACTGCAGGTCAGCACTGCCTGAGAAAATTGGACATTGGACTTTGTGCAGTCATCCAGGGATGCAAGACTTTAACTCATCCAACAGCTGCTTTTGGCACCACCAGTCTGCTCAGTAGTTGTTGTTTTGCCAGATGATGTCATCACTGCAGCAGACCACCTCGTGGAGGTCCAAGGTGCCGACTTCTACAAAGATCTTATTAAGGCCATGAACTTATCAATCAACCCTGTACATCACACCTTGATGCTGATTGTTTGAGCCTAAACTTTATCCTTCCTGTTTTAGCTGAGAATAAATTGTACGGTAACTTTGACTGTCCAGCTGAGCAGGTCTTCATTGCTTTTTTCAGCAAATATGTGTAAAACTTCAAAATTTCAGACCTCTGATGGCAGCATAGACAAGAAACTCTCTGGGCAAATTGAATCCACACTAGTGCGGACTAGTGAGACCGATGCGTATGAACTGATGAAGCCCCTTGGATAAGAGGCGAAACGTCTTCCTAGAC
>JAQLOL010000012.1:9415211-9425597 GCA_029783665.1 Naso thynnoides
ACAAGTCCAGTTGCCTACGATTCAATTTGCCCAGAGAGAACAATGACCTGGATGAATGAGAATATTCACAGACATAGACAAGAAACTGTGTTTGACAGTTTAACAGTAAGAACACATGCCATCAGAAATATTTGTTGCTATAATAAATTCTGCACATTTTCAAGCATTGAAACTGTAACTCTCAGTCTTGCCTCACAGAAGTGTATTCCCCGGACACTGTTTCCTACTTTGTCCAGAGGAGGAGACCAACACATCACACCCATGACATTAGGGATCACCAGCAGTATTGCACCCGACACCCCGGATTTGGCTGGTAGCCCCACCTGTGAGGTGAGAGCATGTGGGATTTCAGGTTTCAGGTCATTAATGAAAAAATTTCCTTCAAGTGATCACTGAACTCGTCCTTTAGTTAATGGGCATTTTTTTAACTGGGGCTCCATCAGCATAACTTTGCATGTGGGAAAGAGAGACGGCTTTAACAATCAATAAAATCCGTTCAGTATCGAGGGAGCTAGGTCGGGGCTGGTACAAATCTTAGAAAAACTTCCATAAAGTCTTATTTTTGAGGCGAAACACAGACTTAGCTCATTATAGTAGTTTGTTTACATCCCGCAGTGATCATAAGTGACTTTGCATAACAGAGAGAGAGAGAGAGAGAGAGAGAGAGAGAGAGAGAGACATGTTGTTACATAAACTGTTTAGCGTCAGTGTGTTAGTGTGTAGTGTAAAGACATTTAACTCTAATGTCATTAGCTCAAACAGACAGAAAATAGTTTGAGAGTGTGCATTCCCAAACTGCACCAACAAGATGAGAAGTTATGGTAGGCGCATTTTCCATTGACTTCCATTGTTGGATGCAGAGAGACTGCAGTTGCTAGTCGTGCTACAAATGGACCCCAACACTTTGGGCAACACCCCTCGCCAGGCTGACTATCGGGTCTGCAGTGACCATTTTCACCCCAACGACTACTGCAAGCCATCTAGGTATAACTTTGACCCAAAGCACTTGTACCTGAAGAAAAGTGGGCTTCCAAGAGTGAGGAGATGTGTAAGCTAAGCTAACGTTATATGCTTAAGTTGTTTTTGTAAAAGTTGGGCCATGTTGCTGGTGTTTCGCCTCAAAAATAAGACTTTATGGACATTTGTCTAAGATTTGTATTTGCGCAGCCCTGGCCACTACCATTCTATCTCTGTCAGCTGCGGCAAGCGGTCCTAGCTCCTTCAATACTGCACAATTTTATTCATTTTTAAAGCCGTCTCTCTTTCCCACATGCAAATTCATGCTGACGGAGCCAGGGCTGAAAAATGCCGACATTGCCCTTTCAGTTTCTGTTGTGTCAGAATGGTTGTTCAGCAGCTCATTCACTGCTTTGCGTTACCCACACGAAAAGCCATCTGGCCGGAGAAGTCATACATGCCACAGGAATGCATGAGACTCAAAGTATTTCGCACGGCCTCGGCGCTCAGAACGCGCTCGCCTGTGATTGGACAGATCCCTCCGTTGGCTAGAGTAGCAGCCATTATGCTTCCAGACTCGCAGGTCACCTCAATGGAGCAGAGCTGTAATTCAAAAGAGGAGCAGTTCATGGTAAAAGCTACTTAAACTGTTTTCATCAAAAGCTTTAGTTAAGGCAGAGCCATTTACCTGGAAGTAGAAGTCCAAGGCATCGATCATTTCTGCACCCGGGGGGAAACACTGGTGAATGAAATATGATCACTGTGACTATTCAACTGACAGAAATATGCTGGCCAAGCACGGTTCATATCTACTAAAACCACATTAATTCACCATCAGAAATTCGAAAATATCATGTCCAATTCATAAGGTTCTCTCTCCTAATCTGGCCCCTCAAATGGGTTTAGTTCAGAAAGGGATTATTGCCCCCAGCAGCTAAAACAGCTCCAAGGGATGTAATATTACACATATCTCCTCTCTAACATGATCACACACGGTGAGAACATCTCAGCTGGCTTTGAAATTGTTGGTCTTGCAAAGTGATGACGGCAGTAAAAATGGATGTAGCAATGATTTTTGATACTTTACGGAAAACCCAAGAAAAGATTATTGCTGAAAAAATGTAACAGTATTTTATGGCTGGAGGTGACTGTAGGATTATTGGACTCATATAACCTTTCAAAAAAAAAAAAGAAAAGAAAAAAAGAAAACAGTACAGTGTGTTCAAGCATGCTTTCCTTTCTTTCTAAAACATTACATTGTTAAAGCTTCTCTGCTAAACTTTTCATTTTGTCTTGATTGCAGCACAGTTTACTCGTAAACAACGAGTTGTCTCCTCTGGTCTGTGTGCCATAGTGTTTCGTAGTGTTTTATAACGTTTCTGCTGACTGAACAGGCCGGGCAAAAGCTTCGTAAAAGACAGGACAGTGATCTCCAGCCATGAGACATTAATATTAAATTCAGACTGCTTCATAGTCAGTTAAAAGTTCCTTGTAGGGACTTTTAAAACTTATTTTTTATTTTTTCCCCCTAGAGTTAGTTCAACAAAAAAAAAGAAAAGAAACTTTCATTGAGCCTGCAAGGCTTATGCATTGTTACATCAGTCCCTTACAAAACAATCTGTTCCTTTGCTTTCTCTATTCAAGGGCAACAATTGCACAACAGTCTCATATGTCTTACTATTGTTGTCTTCTTCCATCATTTGCCGATGTAGATAAGATGTGAGACATCAGTATTAAAATTAGACTGCTTAATAGCAGTTATAGTTCCTCATAGGAACTTATAAATACAATAAAACAATACATATTACCATGGTATCCAGGTTTTTAAAAAATATTAGCTAATCCTTGCCATTGTAAATGCATCATAAGATAAGATAAGAGGTTTATAACAGTTTCATGTTGTGTACACTAAATGGTTAATCAATTAACTAAAACACAATTGGCAGATTGATGACAAAATAATAATTGTTGCAGCCCAATTTATAGGTGCAACAGAAAACAAAATGTTTATAAAATCCCACCCTGGTAACGCTTCACTTAAGGCATGCATCTATGATGCATTATGAACATACTTATAATGCATTATAATGCACCTATAGAGCTGTATATTTATAAACATGTTTAGGTTAACTCTAACCCTAATTCTAACCACCTATATTATGAGTGAGTTCATAATGTATTATAATGTGTTATATATGTTCATAATGTGTTATACTGTGTTATAGAGACAGGATTCATGGGAAATGTTATTTCCACATATTTGATCTTTTTGTGACTGACCTTCTTCTCTTTCATGTAGTATCCGATGGCAAAATTTCTGTCGCCTGTTTCTTTTTCTGACTGGAACCTGAGACAGAGAGGCAGAATGGGTCAATGCTGAAATGTCAATAATGCGACAAGCCAGCGGAAAAACACTTTGCTGTCTCTCTACATTGGTGTGCAAAAAGAAAATGTATTGACATGAAACACCTTGAATGCTTTGGACAGAAAACTCACGTAGCATTGTTGAATCCCACATATTCTTGGCCGGCCATCTTTTTCACAAACTCCATAACCTTGGCGAAAAACCAAAAACCAAATCGTACGTGTTCTGCAGCAACACATTCATGGACATAACAGAGGAGGAAGAGAGAGGATGCTGCTTCTACTTACATAATCAAACTTCTCTGCCTTTTTTGAATGAGGCTGGAAATGAAACAACAGTCAGTTGCTTCCACAAAAAATGTGACGACTGTAGTTTCCATGTTCATGACATTCCTACATTCATAAACACTAAATATAGCCTCAGTAGTGCTTATTATTACACAATGTGACACAGCATGACAGGACCACTTATCTCACAATCAGGACTTTGGATGTTACAATCATCTGACAGGGTACAATAAAAAATATTCAGTGATCATAAACCGCTGAGCTCAGGCAGAGTTCAGAAAGTTGTTGACAAACAGGAAATCAGAAAAACATTTTAAAAAATCATAAATACATTTGATCCTGGTTTTTCTGTTTTTAGTCTGTAAGACAAGCACTGAATATCTTACACAAAAACCGGCATTATTGTTCAATAATATGTCATAGATTTGGGTGTCTTGAAGAATTCTGTGATAATAATTATAAAATAAAATATCGATAATATTAACTAAGCTGCTGCAGCTTTAGGGTCTGAGAACCGTCATCATAACAGCAGACTTACTAATCGAGCTTCAGGTACTTAAGTTGAACATACAGCACATTAAGAGGCCATATGTGGGAGTTGTTTATCTATTATCTATATATCTGATTTTCTGCAACGTAAAAAGAAGATGTGACCCTTTAAAAGGAGCTGAGTAAAAATGCAGCCTTATTAGATTACAGGAAAAGGATATTTGCGATGTAAACAACTGGTGGCGTATTGATGTTTAGAATGGAGAAAGCCCTCTCTGTGTGTTGTTATGGAGCTTCTTGGTTTCTTTGTTGCTGTGGCCAGGACGGCCGTGCATTCATGTTTGCTCATTTGAACCCCCTGCCTTGGAAACGTTGCCCCCACCCCCTTTATAAAGCATCACAGCAAGTGAGGAGAACCCCAATACTTTTACAGATTTAACCCAGGCTCAGTTAACATTACACACAAAGGAGTGGGAAGGCTAACATCACCTCGGTTCAATAATCACCTCAATATTGTTACATTGTGTTCTGGTTGAGATTCTGACCCGCCATGCATTATGGAGAGATACAATTAGACATTTTTCACCTGAAATAATCGCATTATTACTGAGTAGATACAGTGACAGGCCTGAGCTAAGCGCTAACAGCCGCTTTCCAGGTCGCCAAGGCTGTTATACATTGCATTAGAGTATTCCTTTCATTAAATATTATGAAGTTTTCAGTAAGGAGGAGTTTTTGGTCTGCGGAAGCCTGAAATTCTTCTCACAGCAAGCATGGTGCTGCCATTGAGCAGAGTTGCTAAGAACAGGAGATGGGGCAGGTGGAGTGCCATTGGAAAAGGGAAGGTGTTTTGGTGTAAAGCTTGAACTGAACTGCGACCTCTAGCGGTGAATCGATTTTGTTTATAGCTCCTTTAAAGTGAAAAAATTATATACTACATCTTTAATGATGTTTCACAAACTGCATGACTGGTGGTAAACCTGTCATTTTCTAAATAGAATAAATAGACACAGTATCAATGCACTTGAATGGCTCCAAAGTACGAGTAATATTTTTTAGATTTCCTGTGTCACTGACTTTTCAATAAATGAAGACAGATTTATGCTATGAGATCACACACCAGGGTGTAAACTTCACACATCTGTTTACCTTGATAAGGGAGCTCACCACTATGGCTCCAGCGTTCACCATGGGGTTGTGGGGTTTATCTGATAGATGAAATGAGATGAGACAGAATGTTGATGAGGCATTCAAACTACAGAATAGCTTGACTAAAAGGGTGTTTATAATTAGTTCATCATATAATAGCAAAGAACACAAAACTAATATGAATAAAGACAGATAATATTGTTTTGAAAGGACTTCAAACATCTGTCTGGACAGTATGAAAACATCCACAAACATATTTTTAAAAAGTATCACCATCAAGTCTGTACACACCGTCATCATCGAGCGAGAGCATGTTGAATTTGACACCGCTGGGCTCCATGCCGACATAACAGTGAATGTTCTCAGTCCCCGCCTCATGGACAGCGATGGCGTACTGCAGTGGCTTCACACAGGACTGCAGGCAGAACGGCTGCTTGGTGTCTCCCACTGAGTGCCTGGAAGAAGACAGACTGATATGTAGACATTAAGAGTGTAGAAAACTTGTTTCCAGTCTCACTGGACAGAAGCAGATTCTGTACTACCACAGTCATATTGGCTGAACGGTCGGCAAAAACATTGGAGAAATTTGGGTGTTAGGTGTTTCTCTCAGGAGCATTTCAATGGTAACTAATGAAAAGATCAAGCATTAATTAATTAATTCTCACTTTCTAACCTAGACTAATCAATATTAATGTCACCGAGAGGTGTATCAATATTACTGAACAGTCTCACTCTGAAACTCTTTGACAAATTGTGAGGGAAAGCAAGTTAATTTGTTTATTAATTTACAAATCTGTTGAGATCAAAAGGCCGTTTTTTTCTGTAGAAACAACAGTTCATATAACAGTCTCACCACAGGTGCATTTAGTAGCTGTTCTGGAGCTTTTGACCACATCAAACAGTCTTCCTCATCAGTCAAGTCAATGCTGTCTCATCTTTTGAACCAACAAAGATGTAAGAAATGTCTGGCATCCAAAGTAGATCTTTTAATAAAGTTGCAAGTAACCATAAACAACTACTACAAATGGATCTTGTGGTCAGATTGTTTTTTCCAGTACTAATCTGCTTTTCTTACCTCTGGCCATCCACTGTACATAAAGACACACCCCACAGTTCTGGACTGAACTTGGCCAGCTGGGGGATGTAGTCTGCAACCTGAAGCAAAAACACGAGAAACCACAGCAACAGTCAGTTTAACATGAAGGAGTGTCACAGCTAAAAGCACTGCAGCAAATGAGGCGCTAGTAGAAATTTATTAAGCTTGAGCAGAGATGAAGTAGAATCAGTAAAATGGACCGTAGTCACAATTATTTGAGTTTTTATTTTCTGTCTCATAGTTGAAAACATCTTCAGCATTGTTTAAGATTCATTCAAAAAGGATTAAACAAGCAACATATGGCTACCTTCCCATCTTTTTGTTTTTGAGCCTTGTTGTAGATTTCATTTATCCTCTGTGCAAACACATCAAACTCAGGGATGATGAATTTCCTTCTGAACGCCTGGATCAGAAGGACCATGTTTCCACTGACACACCTGAGAGAAAAACAACATCACACAGAGGTACTCAGCAAGAACTTACTGAAAAACAAGTACTTTCTTTCATTAAACAATTTTTAAACAACCCCCCCCCCCCAACCTTAAATGTGGCCCACATTTCTCAACTGTATTTATTTTTTCAAAACTCCTTACACAGTGAGCAAAACAGAAATGGATGTGGGCTTAACTGCAGGACATGCAATGACCACATCTTTTGAAATCCATGTGCCGTTTTCTCACTCATCATCAGAACTGTATTTACCCTCCAGTTTGCAGATGTTTACATACGTAAGAACTTGCACCCAATCGATACAGGACTTTTGGGGCCAGTGCCAATACAGAGGTTAGGGAGCAAGAACATTCCGATATCTGATACATCCACTGATAAATACTTGTGAGAAAAATATGTAATGGAGGCAGGATATTTTAAATTTCAAAGCATCAGAATGCTTAACAGTAAACACTTCACTTATTAGTTATTAATAAAGTAAAATCCCTCTGCTGGACAAACTGCATTATTGAACCATTTTAAAGTCCAAGCATTTTTAACATTGGAGCATCAGCTGTAGTTGTTTTAAATATGCTATATAAATTAACTTTGACTTGACTTGACTATTGGAGAATATATACACCAATGCTGATATATCTGTGATAAGCCGAATTTCGTCATTAATATCGGCAAACAGATGAATCGGTTGGCCCTACTATTTGAGTCAGCATTCTCCTCCTCTTCTGCTCCCTGCTCATTGCTATTTGCGAGAACATCAGTGCTGCATCCTGGGCGTAGATGAGCTGATTGTTTTAAAAAATCCAAAACAAAACAGGATGTTTTCCTCCCATAGTACATTGATAATCGGTGCTGCTAGACCTTTTTTTAAGCACTTTGGAGACAGAGCTGGCTATGCACAACTAGTGAGTGGTTTTTAACCCATCTTTGGATGATGTCACTTTTCCCACAACCATTCTCTACATTTCTCAACCCAATAGAGTAATTGTTTTCCCCAGGAAGGTGGAATGTGTATCAGCTCCAGCAAGATAATCAGATGCCCCTCTTGGATGCAATAAATGCTGGATGCCTAGGCAGAATCTGCAGAAGATTGCCAGAGATGGATCAGATCAGGCATGCAACAAGAAGTGAGCGGAGAGCAGCAGCTGCCAGCGATTAGCCCGAGCAACTGGCCTCTGCTTTGATCAGCATGACAGTGAATAAAGCTGACAAATTCTGACAGGCGCTACTGAACACTGACTTCCACACCTCCAGGTTTGAGATAAAACCCATCTAAATGAATATTTCACCTCATATGTTACAATTTCTAACTGCTGTTTTTCTGGGATGAATCAAATATAAGTTCATTAAGTTTTTACATTAACGATCAATGACTTGTTTTCAGTGGCAATACTGTAAATTGATCAGGAGAGACAGCATTTGCTTGAAAATATGTTTCAGAGTGATTGCAGGTCCAACAAATGATCTGAAATATTAAAAGTTCCATGTCATTACTTCAGTGAAAATATTTCTTTTATTAAAGTTGCTGGACAGAAGTTTAAGTTTGTGTTGATTCTAGTGGCCACTCTGGACAAAAGCAGTAAGACCACCTTCGCCAGGTATCTTAAAGCCTTAGATCTGTCCCCTGGTTACCATGTTCTTTTGTTTTGGAAGAGAGTGACAGCAGGACGCAACAACTTTGTGACATGCCTCACTCCACTTTTTGTTTTTTTCAAACAGTCGTTTGCAGGATGCACACTGATGAGGTAATGTAGGTAATGGTGGGATCGTAACATTCCATTTCAACTTCCGCTACCTGTGCCGTAAATTGAATCTTCTGACTTCTGGTGCTTCCGACCCATGGCAGACAGAAATAGTGAGTTGGAAATAGCCAGTTTTCTCGCCGTTGGTCTTATTTAGTTATGTGGATCTTCAGAGGGCATTGATAGGGAAGGGGGACAGTTTCATAACCAGTTAAAAGTTGTAGCCAGTAACTTTAAATTGCATAATATTGCATTATATGGTGCAACCTATTTCCACACATACACAAGACAGATGGGATTGGGAGGATTAATGGCACAACAACTCTGCAGAACTGCAATTTACTTAAAAACCCATAACAAACCACAATGTGAGTCATTAGTTCTCTCTCCATCAGTCTCAACAATCATTTAACATTCACAAAAGTATTGATTAAACTGCATAACAACATAAATGATGTCAACATTCATTATGTCGACCACATTGTTCCTAAACTTGTCATAAATTATTCATAATCAGTGTCTGTTGAAGAGTGAGGAAGATAAAAGAAAGACAAAAGAAGAGACAGGGAGAGAGACAATGACGCAGCTGGTCACTTACAACAAATCCTTCATTAGGATGGATTGTTGTTGGAAGGCCGGACTAAAAATAGTTTGATCTCATGCCTTCACTGGGTGGTGAATGGAAAACAAAACATAGAGTGTCAGTTGGTGTTGACGCACAACAATGTTAAAAATGGTTCAGTCTGGATGCCAAATACTAATGCAGAAGGTTAGATTATGTCGTTGTTAGCACGTCTAATAATGGTCCAGTCAGACCCACTCTTACACAAAAATATCACATTGCCATGACAAAAAAACAAACGCATGTGCATGTTTTTGTTGAAAAAAAAAAAGACATTTAATTTGCAATTTACTTGGTTGTGAAATGGTTGTGATCAGACAGCCACACAATTCCACTCCACGCACAAACACAACACCCCTTTACAAATAGAAAAACAGCTAGGTCAGCTTTGAATCAGCCCACTACTAAACAAAACAACATTTAAAATAAAAAAAAAAAAATCGTCTGTAAGTCATGTTAACCCAGAAGATCAGCTTTTCTTGTTAGACGGTGATTGCGTCAATAGCAAATGTATTCAGTCATCCTAAACACTTTTCGTAAAGGCCAGTTTCTTTTTCATTAAACAACAGTTTGGTGGTACAAATCCCAGTGGTGTGTTTTTAATTTGGCTTCCCTATATCTGCCTTCTACTGCCATATGTTGCTGTCATACTGTTGCTTTAAAAAAATTTTTTTGGTACATTTTTTATTTTTACATATTGTTTTTTATTACTGTCTGGGTCATGGTAACAGCATATTTCGACATTGCCAGGATGATCGACAAGGACGTCCAGATGACGGCTATGTAACGTCATGGACGTCGGTAAAACTGCCATTCCAGAACTTTTTTTGAACGATGATGGGACGTCTTGATTGGGCATTCAAACTACGGTCTTCCAGTGTCTAAATGTTTGCTGGGGTACCAGCTCACTTGGAAACATGGGAATGTACTTTATGTTTTTGACCTGCTGTGTAATAACTTTGTTTATGTGGGCTAAATAAAATGTCCACTGCATCTGCGCTTTACCTTTGCTGCACCTCTTTTTTTCACTTTTGGCATAATAAGACACTACTGTCACATTGTTTAAGTGGGAAAACAAATACTCACATTGGTGTATTGTGGCTTATAAAAGTAAATCTCTGTGAATCTATAGTGGGTAGTGCGAATGATTAGGCACTTGGGATGGATGGATAGGAGGAGATTCTAGTAAAAAAAAAAACTGAAGACTGAACTGTGACTTAATTGCCAGATGC
>JAQLOL010000012.1:9460130-9472393 GCA_029783665.1 Naso thynnoides
TGTTTTTTTTAAACATACAAATGAAGTGATTTATCTGTCTGTTTTTAAAATCCTTTATTCTCAAAATGCACATCATTACTTTACTTTTTATATACTGCCTTTTAAATATACTTTGTTCTATAGTTTATGTAGTTAATTATTCCTAATTTACATAGGGTAGGCTTCAACTTTTCTAATGTGAAATTCATTGGTTAAAGAATATTGGTTTGGAGGATGGGATCCATGTAACAATAGGCTGGACAATTAAAACAACAAAAAATAAATTGTAAACAACAACAGAAAATAAATAAATAAATTGTAAAGTGATAAATCATTATCACTGCAACATTTTAAAGCTTTGTTTACATTATGTTTTACACGATTAATTACTTTTTTTTCTTCCAAATTCACACAAGGCAACAAAGCTTTTTATTAATGTAGGAGATGTGGAAACCACCCGACCAGTCATTCTGCTTTTATCCTCAGGTATTTCTCATCAGATGTTTGATCAGTGGGATTGCAGAATTAAACTTTCAGGACCCAATCCCTTTTAGTCATTTCTGAATCAAGCAGCAGTGGCAATCCTTTTTTTTTTTTTAAAGCCGGTTTTTATATTGACTTTAGAAGTTACATAATTCTGTGTAAGAACACTGTTGTTGTGCCTTTCTTATTTACCAAATGCTCTTTTTGCAGCATTATGTAAAATTAGTGAAGCAGATTTCTTACTTATGTTTGTATGTTTCTTCTAAGTCAACATAAGGCAGAATTGTGAGCACAATGACCTACTTCAAGTAGTTTGCTGTTAATATTTGTGCATTTTACTTAATTTACCTGCATTTTGAATGAATTACTTTTTTGTGGTATCATACTTTGTTAGTATGTCTTCAACTTAAGGTCCATGTATTTTACTGATGCTTTGTCCAATGAAAAGAGGAAAGAAAGACAACAAAGCCTATACAGCATTAGGCACAAAAAGCACAAATATCCGTGCCATATGACAGTAAGCTGTTCTTTGTATAAAAGGGATTGACCAAGATTTGTTTTTCTTTTGAAAGGTGTGCTCTTCATATGAGACATCCATACTCACCTTATGCGCTATACAATAAGTGAATGACTCATGTAAATACCAAAGAAACACGGCAGTCTTGCAGACACACATCGGTTTAACATCTACCTTTATTTTCTATGCATTTACCTGAAAACGAAGGGACATTTAAAAAAATAAAATACCAATGAAACAATGTCCTTTTTAATTCATTCAATTGTTTTTCTCCTTTCTTGTCGAAACGCACATTTTAAAACAAAATCAACATAGGAACGTAACGTATAATGCTGCACTACGGCGAGTTTTCAGTGTGACACACAAGGCTGACCTGTATGTGCAACATGTATTTGTGTCCCCTCGGCTCTACTGACGGTCATGGCAGGAACTGATTTGATAAAAACTTTCCTTTATACCGTCAATAATCTGCTGCAGCAAGAAAAATACAAAGCTGCGCTGGCAGTTTTGAAAGGATTCAGAAACGGCGCTGTGTGAGTGAAAACGTTCAATAAAATGGCTAGCTAAGCTACGGTGGTTAGTTCTACGTTAACATTAACGTGCCGGACAAGGGTCCTTAACGGACGAGCTGTGACGCTCGTCTCATTGGTCGCTAATTTTAGCTACAAGAGGCACTGTCGTAACTTAATGCAACAAAAAGTCAGATATAAGTGCGAATTTTGTTTATCAAATTAAAAGCATTGGGGACTTATGGACTAGTTTTGAGCCAGTCTTTTTCCGGGCAGCACTGACATTAATTACATCATGTCTGTCTCTCAGATATGGGGCCAAAATCAGAGCACCACACGCGCTGGTGATGACATTTCTCTTCAAGAGTGGCAGGTAAGAATTAGAGCTGCCTTGTATGTTTAAGTACCTTGCTTTGAAATACCAACTGTGCCTGAAAGTGTAAACAGGTTATTCTTCTCTCTGATAGTTTGAAGGACAAGCTCAAAGCCATTTTGCAGGCCACATACACCCACTCCCGCAACCTGGCATGCTTTGTGTTCACATACAAAGGACTGCAAGCTTTGCAGCAGAGGATGCAGGGGAAGAGTTTGCAGTCTCACTCCTTCCTGGCTGCCTGTGTTGGAGGATGGTTGGTGTTTGGAGACAACAATAACATCAATAGCCAGGTACAATCAGCTTGTAGTCTGAAAATTCCCTACTGTCAGGTTTGCTCTCCGTTATTATGTCATTATGAAGCCCATTAATGCTTTAAGATGTGTTTTTGCTCTTCTTTAGATCAATATGTACTTGCTGTCCAGGATCCTGTTCGCTCTGTCCCGGCTGGCTGTAGAGAAAGGATTTATCCCCCAGCCTAAACACGACCCTTTCCCACTCTTTGCCACGCTGGTTTGGGGCATCGTCTTGTGGCTCTTTGAGTATTACCCACACACCCTCCAGCCATCCCTGCAGTCCTCAATGAACTACCTCTACCACGACAGCAACGTGTGGCACGACATCTCCGACTTCCTTGTTTATAATAAGCCAAGGACTGCTTCACAGTAATGGAGCTGCTTGTCCTCAGTATGGAATGGCTCTCTGCAATACAAAAAAAGAATTATTTTTATAATTATTAATATTCCAATTATTATTGAATGTTGCCTTTTTAAAATGATCACTGATGTATAATTTGTGTTGTATGAAGTGTTTGTTTTGTTAAATTTTGATTCATTGATATGTGTTTTCTTGTGTGGTCAGCTGTCAAAACTAACTTGTGTTTGTTTGACACCAGATTTCCAGCTAAAGAGATTCACCAACATATCCAGTAAGATTTTCCCTGCTGATATTTGGGTCATTGTGATATTCTGTGATTTTTTTTTTTTAAATTTTACAGGGGTTTACCACTAAATGTGGTTACAACAGAATGAAAGACAACAGCAATGAGCAACAGTAATAATAAAATAAAGATACTATTATCAAACCAACAGGGTCCATTTGAGCATGAACACTTTTACCCCTCTTATTTTAAATAAAACTTTAAAGGTATGACTTTTACTTTGTGGATATGTGAGTACTTCGCTTTTTCGTGCTACCTTAAAAAAACAACAAAAAATAGTAACTAATTTCTTTTCTTAAGCTCTCATTTCATATCAGACTAAGGCCACATCCATGTTTCTGCATCTTAAATTTAAGACAGTTTTAAAACAAAGACTGACTCCTTGTACACACGAGCAGTTTATGCTCTGTAGCAGCTTTACTCTCCTGTCATACTACAAGCCTCAAGATGCATATCACATGACCATTCAACATCCTTGAAGCAGTACTTGTAATCACATAGCACCTGTATATTCAAAGAATGTTTCCCATTCCTGTTATGTTGTCTGTGTAATTGGCACTGTAGCTTTGGGAGGGGAGGGGTCAGTGACTATTTTTTTTATAAACCTTTTAAAGCAACACTACAGTATGAAACTTTGACAGCGACCCCAGCTTCTGCTTCTCTGTCTGTCTGCAGCCTTATATTTAGCGGAGCTGTCCCCAACAACTACCTGCTGCTGCAGTTGCAGCTTCTGTCTGCAGGCAGCCGAAATGTTGCTTTCAGGAACCTCCATGAATCACAGAGTTGAGGCAGAGCAGTTGTAGGACATCAGAGGAAAAAAAAAGACCCAGTTTTCCTTAAACTGCTGTTTTGTGCGCTAAATTATCGGCATCATTAATTTTTTTTTCTTTGAATCAGTGTGTCGTGGTCAAAGTTACATAGGGTTGCCTTAACTTGGCACTTTGTGCTTAAGCTTGAAAAGTGTTGTGTAAATAATAATAATTATAATTATAATAATAAAAATAATGATAATTATTGTGTCAATTTATTTATTACATAATTTAATTTTAAATGATAAGCTGTTTGAGCATATGGTGCTTTTTGAGCTAAATGCTAAAATTAGCATAACGTTACTCACATGCTCCCAGTAACTATGCTAGTTGCTAATGACAGTGCTGGAGGAAAGATAAGAACTTCATTTTCATCCAAGGCTTTTTTTTGTTTGTATCAAATTTCATGGCAATCAAACTCAATTGTGGAGATGTTTTCTTCAAAACCACGTGTCAACACTGTAGTGGCGCTAAAAGAAATGTATGAATCATCAAAGACATCTTTACAAAATCATGTAGCATCCATCCCACATTTGTTAAGATACATAGAGTAAAAAACCTGTTTGACCAGCTGACAGTCATTGTCCGCTTTGCTGCTCACAGACAGACATTCTAAAATTGTCCATTGTGCCAGTTGACTGAAACGTTACTTTCAGGGTACACCTATAACCAAAGATTGGTCTTTAATTTATGAATTACTTAGCCAGGGCCCAGACCAGAGACTGCCCACCCCGCTGTGGGTGGAGTCTCTGGTCTGGGTCCAGCTATCAGTTATTAACCCCATGATGTGGAGGAATCAGACAGATACTATAGATAGCCATTCCATAAGTTAATGCCACTATTCATTCTCCAAAAATGTGTCTGGATACCACCCAGTGCAGGTTGCTTACATACCTCTAAATACAGACCAGATAAGTGGCTCACCATTTAAAACACAAATTGTGCAATACAGCTTTTTTTTCTCAAAGGCAAGGCTCAGCAAAGGAAACTAAAACAAGCTCTAAGTAAAGTCACACCTCTCTTCTAACTGTGTCATAGTGCAACACTGTCAAGGCTGCAGGCCGCAGATTAAACGTGGTGCTCCGTGTGCCGCCAGAGATTTTACCTTGGAATGCTGCCACAGTCACCCAGTATGCAAGACTGCAAACATGAAGGCTTTCATCAGTGGGCCTCATTGTGTGACCTCATTTAGTGATAGTCATAGACAACATACATTTCTGTAAATAAGAATCTTTAACATTGTCACCTTAAAGACAACTAAAAAAAGGCACATTAGGTTAGGTTGGCCCAATGTGGTGGCACACTGTCACAGCAGCTCAGGACTAACCCTCCAGTCTAACCTCACAATTTTTGTTGTACAATTTTACAGTCTATTGACAATAAAAATGCTTTTTTTGCTTCAGGAAAGGGAAAACATTACAATCACTCCACCACACCACTTGAAACTCGTAGCTAGGGTTATGTAATGAACATATATGTAATGAATCAGACCGGCTTTACCTCAGGTTTGTAATCTAAACAGTGGTGTAGTGAAATGGAGATAGCTGATGTGAATCATATAAATGAAATCAATACTAATTTTTTTTAATCAGTTTTTTTGGCCATGGCCATTTTACGAATGATAAGTAGGAACCCTTTGAGAGCCATGAAGTCCCATAGGTCTGGAGCCTATCTCTTGTGAAGCATGAGGCAGCTTGATGTACAAGTGCACCACCTGGACACAACGCTAATACGTTGCAAGGTCTTACCACCAATCCAGCCGTTGATGTGTGCCAAACGGGGAGGCGTCAGGTTCAGTTCGAACCCTGACTTACCAATACCAGGGTGGACTCTCTAACCATAAGGCCACTGACCTGGTAATTACAGGATGCCAGTAATACAAATGAAATAAGTATTAATTATTTTCACTAAATTATTCATCAATTATTTTGGCCATGACCATTTGAAGAATGGTAACAGACATAAAAAATAGCTCATGATGTGGCTATAATAATAGTAATAATAATAACAATAACAATAACAATAACAATAACAATAACAATAACAATAATAATAATAGTTAATTCCTTAATAGTTAATTATATTAATATTTAATTTTATATTTTATATTAATAGTTAATTCAGGTTCCTGGGGTGCAGCTGTTCCAACAAAACAATAAAAACTTAATCACTTGTGATTTCAAACTTAATTTTGCAAAAGCTTTCAAATCTACTTTACACAAGATCAAAACAACAGACATGATGCCAAACTCATCTTCAACCAATTGTATATTTATTTAAACAGTGTTATACAATAGAGCACCACATGGTATGCAATAATGCTATAACAAGAGATTGTGAGCTGTTTGAATCTGTATTAGCCAAATAAGCCAAACTTTTTCTATGCTTAGCAAAATAATAATCCTGCTCCTACGCCAGGCCTCATATCTGGTTTGCAAACCGTTGCAATGTGTCGCAAGTTTTCACGCCCACTAACGTAATCTTCTCTGGATTTCTGTTCTTTTCTTTCGCACTGGGTGTTTCTGATTACTCATGAGTGCCCTGATTTACGCATGAAACTGAACACCTCCAAATAATCTGCAAGGAGCGGTGTACCATTTTATGTTGTGTGTTTTGTTAAATGACCTGAGGGCGTTAGTAACTCACTTTCCTAATACCACCTGCCAGATGCTTTCCGAGGGTTGGGCAAAGCTTTATAAGCAGTGGAGGGTGACAGTGGGGCCATTAAGTGTTGTGGTGAAAAAGAGACACTAACAAATTGAAGGTGAGATTTGTCTTTGAACAGGCTGTTTTTCTCTGCTATTTTATGATTTAACTGTAACTAAACTGAACTTTTAGTGCAATCCAATGGCTAAGTTCACATTTCTGTTGCAATTATTATTTTTTTGTTTTTTAATTTGCAGATTTGAGAATACAAAATGTCGACCTGGAACTGGCTGAAAACCTGGCAAGACACAGAACAGAAGACTTCAGCAGCTCCAATGCCTTGGTGGTGCGAAGAGGAGCCCCGTTCAAAATCACTCTAGAGCTGGATGGCCGACCCTTCAACCCAAAGATCGACTCCCTGAGGATCAAAATTATGCTAGGTACGTCTAGACTTGTTTGGGAGCAGACTTCTGCATGCAGCCCATTTCATCCACAGTTTAAAACTCCTTTCCCGTACTGTCTTTCTGTCCTCAGGCCGCCTGTACGCAGAAATTCCAGTCACTTTCTCCATGAAGGTTTCTCCCTCCCATTGGAGAGCCTTTATTGACCCCGTGGGTGTGAACCTCCAGAGCCCAACCATATTCATCTCCCCTCCTGCCTCTGCCTCGGTGGGCACCTACAGGTTTCAGCTGTGTGTGTTCACTCAGGACAGCCAGAAGATCTGCACCTCTGGCAAATTCATCGTGCTCTGCAATCCCTGGTGTCGTGGTGAGTGCAAGTCAATCCAGTGAATGGCAGCTTATAATTGCAGATGAGAGCTAACCAACAAAAATGAACTCCTGGTTTTTTAAATGCGAGTATTGATGTACTGGAGTCATTCATCACCTTTAATCACTTATTAGTTCCCTTTGTGGGAGTCTGACTACTACAATGCAGTGATGTGGTATATGACTGGCTGTGTGAATTATGCCTGAAAGGTAAGGATTTACCATAGCAAATGTCTGGCACCACATTTAAAGAAAAGAGGAAAAATGTTACTGAACATAGCAGCTGATGTCTAAGCTATTTATGAAGCGATGTATTTTAAAATTTAAAAAATGTACAACTGTACTAATGTAAAGTATATTCTTGCAGAGGACACAGTGTATATTCCCTTTGAGGACCAAAGAGAGGAGTATGTCCAGAGTGACTCCACCCTGCTGTTCACGGGGACGGCTCTGAACATTGTGGCAAGACCATGGTCCCTTGATCAGGTATGAAAGTGTAAAGCTGTTGATGATTGAATTTTGAAGATATCAAGTTGGAAAAAAATCATCAGGTTATTGATAGAAAAGGTGCTGACTGCGGAGGTGTCATTTCTTTTACTGCTGTTTTGCAATAAGCTTCATATGTGTAGTTTTAATGTACTGTAGTGCTGTTTTAATGGAAGTAATGCTAGCAAGACAAATTCTTAAGGATAAAAGGTAGAATAAATGAGGAAAAAGGTAACAGACTACAAACTCTTGAGTTTTATTAAACCCCAATCCTAAACCAGGCCTCAGACATCACATAGTAGTCATCTGAGATCAAGTTAAGCATCTATTTATATAAATATGCTTCATTTAATGTTATTTATTCCTCTCATTTCTTTCTTTCTACTTGTAAAGTATGAGTCTGGTGTTCTGGAGGCGTGCCTGAATCTGCTCCAGGTCAGCCCTCAGCATCAGAAGAATGCAAGAATGGACTACCTGAACCGGAACAACCCCATCTACATCGGCCGGGTTGTGTCTGCCATGGTGAGTGCAAACAGACTTGGAGAAAAAACACAAAGTCGTTATATAAAGAGGAATAAAGTGAATGTTCTGGTTCTTCAACTTTTTATTGACTCTGCATGACAACAACAGCATTACCTGCTTATTAAAGACACGTCATGGCTTGAATACGGACACTGTATTCTGAATGTGGACAAGATAAATACACACCTTGTCAAGTGTTCTGAACACTAAATGTCACGCACAGGAACACTGTAATTATTGTAGTAAAAGAGTCGATCAAAGTAGTTATTAAACTACTGGAATCATCTTGAAAGATGTGACATGCCTGAGCTTAAATTATGATCTCTGGGAACGGAAAAATATCTCCTGTTTTGTGTTCAGATCAACAGTGAAGACGACCGTGGAGTGCTGAAAGGCAACTGGTCGGGTGACTACAAACAAGGAGTTCACCCCTCCTTGTGGACCGGCAGTGAAGACATCTTGAGACAGTGGGCTCAGTCTGGTTACAGCCCAGTCAAGTATGGACAGTGCTGGGTGTTTGCAGCTGTCATGTGCACAGGTGAATATACCATGATAATTTAGAACCTTTAAAATAAAGACACAAAAAATCTCTTATTCACTCATCATACTTCTTATGTAGTTTTCTTTAATCACTTAAAAACCTCTAGAATAAGATTTCGAGATTGACGTCTTATCAGTCTCGTTCACACAGCAGATCGTTTTTCCATGACGCAACATTTTGATCTTCACTGGTGCGTAAATGTCTTTGGCTGTGTTTTAATTTTGTCTTTTAGTCATGAGAGTTCTTGGCATTCCTTGCCGTATCGTAACAAACTTCAACTCTGCTCACGACACTAATAACAACCTGGTGATTGAGGAGTACTACAGTTAAACAGGACGGAAGCTGAACCGCAGCAACGACAGCATATGGTTAGTGGTGGTTTAACTTTTAAATCCATTTGTTTGTTGCAGTTTTTGGAAACTTTTCTGATGCAGCTATGGTGTATTGAATTCCCTTTTTAAATTAATTATAGAAGCCTGTTAATGCTTTACAATATGTTCCTTTGGCTGTTCTGAACAGGAACTTCCACGTGTGGGTGGAGTGCTGGATGACTCGCAGGGATCTGGGACAGGGGATGGATGGCTGGCAGGTTCTGGACCCCACCCCCCAGGAGAGGAGTGGAGGTGTGTGATTGAACGTTGTTCTTTTTTATGGGAAATTTCTCACTTTTTTGAACATCCCTAAACTTGTTTTTCTCAATAAACATGCCTCTAACCTTCTTTTCCTCATCATTTTATTATTTAAGGAGTGTTCTGCTGTGGCCCAGCCCCAGTCAAAGCAGTAAAGGAGCGTCGTATTGACCTATACTATGACGTTCCCTTCGTCTATGCCGAGGTGAACGCTGACGTCCACATCATCGTTTTGAGTGAGGGTAGGGTGCTCAGCTACAACAAAGACACAGAGAGAGTGGGATCCCTCATCTGTACCAAAGCTATTGGCTTCCCCAGATACCAGAACATCACAGGAGACTACAAATACCTCAAAAGTATGATCTACAAACAGAGAGTACATTTATAAAATGACAAATTGTTCAGTTTAGAGGTTACTTTATTTACATTTTACTTTACATCTTTACCTGACAGGCCCGACGTCAACACTGACATCAAGAAGTTCCACAGCTTCAAATGACTCAACACTAAGGAGAGGTAATCTTGACTTTGATTACATTCACCAGGCTCGTCATCTGTTTGTACACGTCATCTAACGCGTCATCTTTCATCATGTTTTCTCAGCAGACTCGTCTAAAGGAATCGTTGTCTTACTGACTCTGGTCAAAGCTCCTGTTGCTGGAGAGCCTGTTCGCTTCACAGTGAAAGTCATCAACAAGCAGAGTGTTGCCAAGATGATAAAGGTGCATATCAACGCCCAGGCTAAAGAATACAACCACAGCCCCTCAGACACCTTCTGGGAAAACCACGGTGTCATCCAACTGGCACCCATGGAGGGTAAATTCACTTGCCACTCATGTACAGACTCAAATTTGCACTTCTTAGGGACGATTGAGATTTGAATGTCGCCTCTTCCTCCCTCTGTCTCTCTAGCCAAAGTTATTCAACAGCAGATCCTCCCAGCCCAGTATGAGGATGTGGTGGGGGAAGACATGATCAACCTCGCAGTCGTCCTGGAGGACACGAACAGTCAGGAGCGAGCCTTGGCCTCTGAGGAGTTCAATATTGCCAGCCCAGAGCTCACCATAGAGGTATTAGACACATTCTGAGTGTTACTGGGGTGGCTACGGTTTAGGGGGAAGAGTGGGTTGTGTATTTATCACAAGGTTGATGGTTCATTTCCCCTCTGCATGTCAAATAGTTGTTGAGCTGCTGTTGATTGCTGTTCCATCAGTGTGTGAATGTTTGTGTATGAGTTCCTCATACACAGGATGCCATGTGTGTGTGAACGGGTGAATGCTAACTTATACTGTAAAGCCACTTGAGTAGCTGAAAGACTAGAAAAGCGCTACATAAAAGCTGTCCACTTACCATGTATTTTCCAATAAATAAAATGACAGAGAAGCTTCTGTTGAGGGATTAATGAAAGAAAAGGTAGATATAAGGGTTTTTAAATGTGTGATGATCAGATTAAGGAGGTAATCTCTTCCAGTCAGCTGGACTCACAAATGAATACATACCAGTTATGTAATTCTGAACAAAGGGATAATATTTAAAGTAATCCACAAGGAATCTAGACAGACTTATCTGATGTGAGGGTGCAGCCAGTGAAAAAGACCTCTTGGGTGAAGCATTAGCGAAGCAATGTAGAAAACGCACAGAATGTATTGATTATCACTGGAGGGGTACTTTAAGGTCATTATCAGAGCTCACTAACACAAATGCTTCCTTCAGGTTGCAGATGAAGACTCCGTCGTGTTTAACAAGAAGCAAACTGCAACAGTGGCCTTCACCAATCCATTCTCTCACCCTGTGACTGGAGTGCTGACTGTGGCAGGCGCTGGGCTGATCCAGGGGAAGATGCTTTTCAGGTAAGAATGATGATCTTTGATGTTTATATAGGCCTACGTGTGCAATATTTAACACCAAAGGCATCTTAGTAATTTATGTAGTTATGAAAGGCTGCACACGAATGAGCAAAGGAATGCTGAGGCGTGTCACAATACAGTACATGATGTTACAGTGCGTGAGGATGGAATGTAGGTTTGTCCCACTTGTATTGTGTGAGTGTTCAGGGTACAGGCAGGCGTGGCAAAAACAAATAACTGATGTTCCACTTCTGTGGGCAGATCAGGACCAACAATTTATATTGTGATCCTCCCTTAGTGATACATTTAGATACTCATGAGGAATTAAAACTTAAAGGTCACAACAGAACAACGGTTTTATCAGTTAACTTGCAATCACCTCCTACCAGATGAAAGTAGGTCACAGAGGTCACAGCCATTCACGATCACTGCAGTGGTTCTTGCGCTTGTACATTTTGTAAAACTCTTTTACATCTAATGTCTTCCTGCAGGATGCATCAGCTGCACCCAGGTAGAAGAGCAGTGCAACGCATCACCTTCACTCCCAGCAAGGTGGGAAGCAAGATGCTGCAGGCGAACCTGGCACTCACAAACATCAACTCCACCATCAGAGGCTTCCAGATGGTCTTTGTCAACAGAGCTTAAATCCTGGATTTTTTGTCTCTTTTGCCTTTCATTTGGCTAAGGTGTCATTTTGGGCACAATGTTTAAATTTCTGATGTTAGCGTTAATTTGCCTTAGAAACATACTTTTCATTTATGCTGCAAAAGTCAACTGAAGCCACAATGTGGCAACCCAGTGGCAGCATCAACTTAGAGTAAACATTCAGACTACTGCTATCTGACATTAGTGTTTTTCTACTGCTGAATATGTTATAAATCTAACTGTAAATTCTGTTTATTTATTTCGATATTTATTTAGCTATTTATGTGTTCGAGCCACTAAAATGAACATGGCTACCTGAAATTACTTGAAGTTGAAAATCTGCAATAAATGCTCGTATCATGCTCTGCACTGAAACCTGAAGGCATTTTTCTATTGTGATGTGAGCCAAGAGAAACAAATCAAATGTGAGTATTGTGTCCTGCTTGACTTGAAAACTTGAGCTGTGTTACTGTTGTGTTGTTTCAAATATGTACAAGATTTTAATTGATTGCTGTATGTTTTTGCTTTGTTTGAATAAAAATAAATGATTAATCAGAAAGCTTCACTGAT
>JAQLOL010000012.1:9475129-9486688 GCA_029783665.1 Naso thynnoides
TCCTTGTTACCACACAAATTTGTCTCTTTTCTTTCAGTCCTTTTTCCACATTATAAGTTAAATCTAACATGTAATAGTAGAGCTGCGCAATTAATCGACATTTAATTGAAATTGCAATATGGCTTACAACAATTTCACACTGTAGAGAGGTGCAATATTTGTAAATGAAGAAATTTGTGTCAGAATATCATTTAAATTCAGTTATTGTGCTGCTGCGGAGTTGTCCTGATCTACACATCATATTCTTCAGACTTAAGAAAATATCTTTGTTTGGTACAGATCCCTGCAAAATCACAGCATAATCATTTTAATATGTTTTTTTAATGAAAATGAGTATAAAGAATGTTAAAAAGATAATTCCCTCTAAAATCAGAAAATGAATCCCAATTGTAGTGTCAGTCCAAACAAGAGATATTTTTTAAAACTGTGCAGCCATATGTAAATGTCAACATTTCAAAAAAAGAACTTTTTTTTTTTAACAAATAAATAGCATCTTCATATTTTCCTGACAAACAGAAGGGCACAACATTGTACAACAATTTATGCACAAACACAGCACAAAGATGCTTCAAAATTCCACTTGTATTCTTTTGTAACTTTGCAAAAGAAGAGAGAAAGACCAGAAAATTCACGACGTGAGGCTGGGCTCTTTTTAAATTTAACTGGCCCAGCAGCTGGTAAATATTTATGCCACCATTGTGATACGATTATCTTATTTTCTGACATTATTTGTTGTAATTTCATTGCTAGAAAACCATATGTAAAGCATTCACAGAAAAGACGCTAGTCAAAATATCTTAAGTATGTTCCCTGCACGTAGCAGTGCTAAACAAAGGAAGAGCGATTCTTACCCCCAACATTATTCTTATATGTGTTGTAGATTTCCTTGACTCTGCGGTATCGGAAAGCAAGTTTCCTCATCCAGTCCACCCCTCCATGGACTCCTGACCCCAGGCACAAAGAGCCGGCCCCTGCTGGGCTCTGGAAGCCGTCCGACCCAAAGTTATAAGTGCTGCAGGATCACAATACAGGAAACGGACAGTGTATAGATCATAAAGAAACAAAGTGCGTTTTTCCAGAGCATCTTAAAGTAGCCCTGTCATCTGTTTTTCAGAGGACTTGCTTTCAGAATTAGCACAACTATATTCATGGATACATTTTCTAGGTCTAGGAACTGATTCAAATGATTCTGGTTATGAACAAGAGCAGAGTGCTTAAACCATTCATCACATTCAGGGAGGTGCGCCAGCGCAACCACAAACATTTCAGGGACAAGAAACTTTTTACAATCGAACATCGTAGAATCTGACTTTGTACCATGAATGAAGCTTTGTCAGTAAGAAATCACAAAGTATATACATTCAGCACAGCTAGGACAAATATAAAAACATATCTGAAGTTGAAAAGAGCCAAATCCAGTCAAATAAATACATCAAAAAAGTACTCTGGCACAGTCTGGCTCTTTCTCAAATCACTCCTAAAAGTATCCTAAAGTGCTTCAACAAGTTTATGCAATAAAACGTCTGGACTTGGGGAGACAGAGGGAATGATAAAGAGATTTTTTGATGAGAAATGAAAGTGTTGGATAATCCTGTGACATATTATATGGCTGTGGAAGTTGGGAAAATAAAAGACATGCACATGCTTGCATGCATGAATACACACACGGACGCACACACTCTCCGTCTCATCTCCCTGCTTTTTTCCTCCTGTGCACTAAAACCCAGAGGGCAAGTCTGGTTCACAAGCCCCAGCAGAACTGTTGGATTTTCAGTAACTCAGTAAGCGAAGGAACAACACAGTAGAAGCATTACCTCAGGTCCTGTCCATTGTCATCTGAAGCCACATCATCAATATGAACCTGGTCACATTCCTGCGAAATGAAAAGGAGAGCGGATATATCAAGAGATCCATTTCAGAATGAAGCCCTGCACAGGCAGGTCTCTCCCTCTTTAGGGGCAGCCTGCAGGACTGATAGCAGCTACATAAATAAAAAAGAGCAGAAATAAAAGACAAGGAAGGAGGAAATAAGGTGTTGAGACACGGGACAGCCAGGCGTCAGAGATATAAGACAGTTAGCATGGCTGTGCAATTCTAGTGTAACCGAGGAGTAAAGTCAGTAAAGTAAATATGCATTTTTATGATGCATCCATCCAACATTTCTGTTTAAACAATAAAGAAAGGCCCATTGTCTTCAACACGGACTGTGGTGTGCATGTTATTCCTCTCTATTGAACGTTAATACAACCAACCAAACCGCAGGGTTTTAAACTACTCTGTGGCTTTAAAATGAAGCTATTACAGCCAAAACACTCTCAGCAATATGCAGTTCAATCTTAAACTTGAAAACACTTATTAAGATTGGAAAAGCAGGATGAAAACAAAAACAAGAAGAATAAATACAGTCTTACACCAGGAGTAAATACCATAGATACTCTAAATGTATATATTGATATCTTTCTTTCTTTCTTTTTCTATCCACCTATCTAGATAGATAGATATATCAGTTTGCTGATATTATTGGCTGTTATTGGCCTATCACAGATATATGGGTATCAGCATATATTTTCTCTGATATGTGTCAATATTACAACAGATTTTTAAGGCCACAAAAATGCTTTGACAGAATTTAAACGTGTGTAATTACATAGTTTGTCCAGCAAGGGGCAGAAAAAACAGATAACTGGGCAGATCATATTTCAGAATTTTCTTGCTCCTCAATATCAGTATCTGCCCCAAAAATCCCATATCCGACGGGTCTTTTTAAACACACAAGTAGTCCAGAAAAATCTGTCATCCCTCTTGTTTCTTGTTTGTCAAACCTCCAAGTCCCACAACCTTCTTTCTTTCGCATACACATGCAGTAATAAACAGACTCCACCATGCACACATACGTGCAAAACCTCAGTTCTAGTATAACTTCTAGCTGTCACGCAGTGACCCAAGACAGACAGGGGTCTCCTATCACATTTCAACCATCTTGAGCCAGATGGAGACGCTACCTCATCGTCCTTCCATATTCACATAACTCAACTCCCAGGGACTGCAACCCAGCCCCCACTCAGGTGCCATCCACCCCTGCAGATATGCTACCACTGACCATACAACACAGATGACCCCTTTAGCACTCTACATATAAACTTATGCCACTGAGGATCCTCACTTTACTTCACTTTGAAGAGCTAGAAATTAAATGGAATACAGCCAGAGTTACTTATGTTTAACTTTAAATAGGAAAATTTCAACTGGAAAATCTGACTTTGATTAATCAGGCAGCCATGCATGCCAAATACAATAATGTGATCTTCTGGTAGTATTACAGTTATGACAGCAGTGATAACACTCTGCTCGTAGCCAGTAATGTTGCTTTTGACATGGGGAGGACAAGATAATTGTACCTCAAGACTTAACAGCAGTTGTCAGCCCGCTGTGGCTGACTGCTTTAGAGATTTACTGAGCCTTGACAACAAAAGAGGGGATAAGAAGTGGGTTTGCAAATGGCTTTGTTGGCCCCTTTCCCTCCTCTCGACGGTTCCTCCTCCCATTTGACTAATTTTCCTCTCGGATACTCAGACACACACCTATAATTACAGCACAAAGTGTACTTGTTCTCTCTCCTCCGTCCCTCTCTAATCTTTTTTCTTTGTCAGAACAAGGCAGAGGAATGCGAGAAGATAAAACGAGAATTTTTCACTATTGAGGGATCACTTGGAGTAGTTTTTGAGGAGTCAGCCCTTTTGCAATGATGCCCATGGTAACTGTAGGGAGTTTTTAGGCAGCAGGTTAGGCCTGACTGTGGGGGCACTCATGCCAACAGTTAACAACCCTCCCTTTTAATATTCTTGCTCAACTGAGGAGAGCAAATTGTTTGGAAAATGCTGTAGTAAGAATTACTACTGGATAGATGTAGTGTGAGGGGTTCTCTACAATGACTGCCACTGTGCTTTATGCCAGCTATGAAAACAGCACCCAAATGTCAAACCTCTTGCAAGCAGGAATGGGTTTCTGGTCAACAGTATGCAAGCTTACACTGTTGGATTCAGTCTTACTGCTCTTATTTTCCAACTGACAGGAAATAATTCACAGTTTCACAATTATTGCACAGAAAGTGCTCCAAGAGGAATATGAAACAAGTTAGTTGTAAGATTTTTGGACAAAATAAGCATAATAGGTAACAGTCTTAAGGGGACAAAAGTTGGCAGAACAAATTTCAATCTTGCAGTCTTCTGATTATGTTCCCCTTACACTTTTTTCATGAGTCAATTCATTCAAAATCTCACCTCCAAGTCATTGAAGAAGAGTCTGGAGTCAGCCAGGTTGAAGATCATCTCCTCCATCCAAAGACCAAGAGACACTGCCTTTGAGGAGTCCTGATGCACACACAGACACACACAAACACAAGAATTAATAACTCTCCTCGAAAACCACACTTAACATTCCTATTACAGGGTTTAAGCTGGTATGTACACATCTACATCTGTTTTTTAGTCCCAATTACACGTGAATTTTAAAAAAACAAAACAACTCGTATTACTTGAACCAAAATTATGGCCAAGCACAATTTATTTCCCATTTATTTAAATGTGTGCTTATGTGCAGATGTACTCCATGTATGTTTTTTTACGTCTCAAAGGGAAAGTCTGCCAATATTTCAACCTTATCTGTATCTATCCGAATTAGGGATATAGAGCGAAATCCAAAAATTTCTTTTTTTAATATTCTCTATGTTTCTGGGATGCAGCTTCAAAAGAACTACAAACTGTTTACCCCTCAAAATCCAGGCGAGTCAGCCATGTTTGTTCTGAGAAGATTTTCTAGCTCTGGCAGCTCAAAACCCCTTGCTATTGAAAATGACTCAATATTAAATAAAGGAAATGTTCTAATGTGACAGACAACAACCTTGGAGACCTGGCAAGTACAGTTTTTTGTAATGCATTGCATCCTGGTACACGTAGGCACTTCAAGAATGGCTCTGTCAGCAGGACCACTCAGAAAATTCAGCTTTCTCTGTTAATATAGCACAAACAGAGGATTTTATTGCTTCAACTGATTACAATTATCATCACCATTGATTGGAAATCCACATAAAATGTGGTGAATGTTCCCTTTAAGGTATGCACAGCCTACTCACAAATTTCCCTTACGGCTGAAGAAAGACTCTTATCTCTCTATCAATCACATTCAAATGAAAGCAAACTGGTCTGTAAACAGCTTGTGGTTTGACCTAGTTAATAACATAATGATGTAAGAACAACAGGAGGTTCCCCCTAAACAATTAGTTAATGAAGAAAAGAAATCGTGGGCTCAGACTGAGATTGATGACCTAAAAGGTTTGGTATTTAGAGAAATAATCAGTTAAATCAGATTATTAAACATCAAAACTCATGACATTTTTCTCATCTTGTCAGTGCAGCTGCCTGTTCCGTCTTCCTTTCCTTTCAACTTTCCTTTCACTTCCTCTACAAACTCAACTCATCAACTGGACTGACATAAATAGGTTTCAGGGAGAGGCAAGTGCGAATATTTATCTGTCAATCAAACTCAGTTGGGGCTGATTCTTATCTTCACTGTCTCTTTCGTAGCACAAGCAAAACAAAGAAAGACAACCAATCAGGCACCGTAGCGTGTGTCTTGTCAAGAAAAGCAGTGGCACTATAATAAGTTGTGAGGATGTATGGGCACAACAGTGGTTTTAATTAAATGCTAACGTCAGCATGCTTAGCATAGCTTGTTAGCATGCTGCTATTTGCAAACTAGCTCTGAACATAAAGCATAGCTAATGCTGATGGTCACATACTGTAATTTATTTCACAGGTATTTTATAAGAAAAAAAGAAATTGGAAAAATTCATATTTTGTGCAGAAGATGTGAGACAAATTTAAAGGAAATCCCTCTAATAGTTGATGTGGTGTGTCACTTCAAACCAAAACCTCAGTCTGGTGCTATAGGAATAGTTAGGGGATTATCATAAGTCTTTGTGATTCATCCTCTGGGAGTCATGAATGTCTGTACAAAATTCCATGTCAATCCAGTCAGAAGTTCAGGAGTTTTTTCAATCTCAACCAAACTGGTGGAACGATTGCAGAGTCCAAAGAGCCACACTGTAGACTGAAAATAAATGCTGTCTTGATGTTTACTGTGAACATTGTTGCCAAGCTAAATTTTTCCAGTAAAAATGAATTTAAGTCAATGATTGACTGGAATAAAAAAACAAAACAAAAACATAACGACTCCACATAAACGCATTTTAACTTTTCGAAAACTATAAGGCACAACAGGTTTCACCTGCATTCGCCTTGTCAGTAATATCACCGAAATCAGGAATCTTTAATACAGTAAGTTCTTCGTTTATGTCGATCGTTTTTGGTGTTTGTTCTTTCAAGCTACACTTTCTGCCCTGTCCTCTCCTGATCTTTTTCTTGTGCTTGTAAAAAACAAACGATTTTGCAGGTGTTGCATTTCCACATCTTCAGTTGTGCCTCTAAATATGCAAATTCTAAATCCCACACGCAGAAAAACATAAATCATAACGAGCTGGAAGAGCTCACAAAAAAGTGTGGCTGTGTTTCTGTTCAAGACTGTAAAAGCAGGTGTGTGTATATAAGTATGTGGGGCATTTTGTTTTGATGGCAACATTGGCTTGTCTGTGCCAGCGAGACAGTAGACGCAGGGAAGTGTCAGCCAAAGGTAAACGTTAGATAAGTGCATCTGAAATGACAAGCAGAGTTGTGTTCTGCTGTGAAATGGTAGAAATGGGCTTGATGACACAAGTAGGGTAAATGATGACAATTACGATATTCCACCCTCTAAAGAAAGGGTGTAAAGAGAAAAAGGTAATTATGGAGAAAGGGCAGAGAGAGTTCAGCAGGAGAGGGAGGTTGAGGATAAGGAGAGAAAGATGGAGGGCAGGATTAAAAAACACTGTCGAGAAAAGGAAGTGATGAATAGAGAGGATGAAGAGGGTGGGGTTAAAGGCTTAAGAAAGGATTGTGCTTGTCTAATAATTGAAATAATTATCTGTAATCACCTTCCTTCAAAACCAAGGGCTGCTCTGTAAAGAGCCACAAATCAAGGCCTTTTTATGTTAATCCCAGACAAGACGAAAGACAAAAAAAAGGAGGAAGGAAAAGAAAAAAGAAAGCACCCAAAGCATTAAGGTCCCACCTTTACTCTTATGCCAGGGGAGGTTGCTATGAAAGAGCCCGGTGAAAAAAAATTACACACTTACGGAAAGAGAGGGGTGATAGATGAGATAATGGAAGAGCTGTTCGAGGAGAAGGAATCAGCTCCTTATGCGGATCTCCATTCACCTCTGGCTCACCAAGCTGGTGAAAACAACTGTCTTTCAACACACCCATTAGTCTTCCCTTCATGCTGGGCCCAGACTTGCCTTTGCGCATAAGTCCAAACATTTGTTTGTGATAAGAGTTTAATAGGCTGACTCTAATGAAACGAAGCTGGGCTGTTAAAATAGACAGAAGGTGGGGTACAAAGCGCTGAAGTGGAGAAAAGAAAAGAAACTGCCTTATGGTCAGAGTGGGGTGAGTTAGATGCAAAATTTGAAGGGAGGAAAAAAAGAAAACACGTTTCTAGCTTGTAAGCTGTCTTGACGCTTGGACTGTTAATCTGTTTTTCCGCTGTCACTCATCCAATTCCTCTGCTGCATGTCTGAGTTTTGATGTCAGAATCTGTCCAACTGAGCTTCCCGGGATCCAGCAGCGGGGTGTTTGGGTGGTGGGAGGAATCAGGAATTTTTGGCTCATGAAGCACATTTCAACACATCCACTCTCTTGCTCTCTCTCTTCCTGTCTCGTCTCTTCTTCCCTGTTTCTCTTCACCCCCCCTACCCTCTCTCTGTGGCAGCAAAGAAAGGAAAAGAAACAACGGCATGCATGGCTTGCCGGGGGCTCAACCGATCAGAAACGCTGCTCTCAAACTCCCATTAGCCTTGTGTCAACCCGCAGGGGAACCGTGAGAATTCAAAATACAGATCCCCAGCCAAAACGTAACCAAAAGTAACGCACCACTGTCCGCCCCTTGTCAGCTGCCTGTCTGTTATGTAAAGGTCCTGCTGGCTGTCAATCACACCACAGGACTCTGGGGTAGCTAAACAACCTTGGTGCATTATGAAAAGAAACAAGAGGGCAAAAGGGCAGACAGTCAGCGTGTGAAAATGCTCAAGGATGAAGCCCAGAGGTCGTGGACTCGGCTCAGGCAGCCAAACCTTTGACTGTTAGTCAAATAAGCATTTGATCACTGAGACAAAGGGTGATTTGACCAAAGCATTATTACACTGGTTTATTTTTGTTGTGCCAAACTGTGCTTACCAATCTAATAATTAACTGCTGTCAAAGTGTGATGAGCCTCAGCACATACTTCTTATGTGCTCTTATAGACAAAGGGAGGGGTCGAATCACCATACCTTGCCAAATCGTGAGGAGAAAGTTCCCGTGAGGAGCGAATGGAAAATGATGATGGTTTCATCCAGGTCCCAGATAAACACACGCTGCAGTGAAATAACAGACATGTAACGTTAACCTTGTGAAAGTTTATGCATGTGTGTGAGAGAGAGAGAAAGATAAATATTGTAGAGAAATACTGATAATTTTCAGCACCGTGTGAGTGTCTGTTTACCTCTATATCAGAGTCCAGAGGTGGAGCAGGGTCACTGACTCTTTTTCTCCCCCTCAACTTCCCATCTGACCCCCTTCGTGCTGAGACCCCCTCATCTTTACCTGGTGTGGGGGGGCTGGGCGGTGGGTGGTACTCCCCTGGAACACAAACCCATAAAAAAAAACTCTAATCAGTCTTAGAAACAATCTTTTTCAAATACAGACTTTGATTATTAAAATTAAGAGCATGTCAAAGGGGCACAACCCAGAATTTGCATAGTAGTCAGGTTACTAGTCCTACAGAACACAGAAGTCAGTTTAGGCAGTATCAGACAACAGAGATGATCGAAAGAGTTTCCCAGAATGCCTTCAGAGTGAAAAAGGAATTTTGTATTACAAGCTGAACCAGATGCTAACTACATTGGACCGTGTCTTCTCATGTTACCGTAAGTGTCACTGACGGGCTGTTTAGTGCAAGACCTACGAAAAAATGATGGATTTTACCTTTAATTGACAGATGATGCTCTCTTATTTTCCCCTTATAATGCTACATTGTGAACAAACCCATGAGGAGGAGAGCTAGTTAGCTGTTAGCTGCTCAGTAGGCAGAATAGTCCTGCAGTCTCTTTGGCTAACAGAGCTAACAGCAAATGGAGCTTGCTTAATATCTTACAGCTAACGGAGCCCTGCCATGGATGACCCTTGTCAGTTAAGTGATTTTATTTAACTAAAAGTCTGCAAACAATACCTGCAAGATGTCTATAAATATTTAGAACTTGGTAGGCTTGTCAATTTGGCTAATTTTGACATAGACAGAGCACAGTGTAAGCTATGTTATATTGTACATGTTGCAATAACTGCTTTCAAATGGAACTTCCTGAAGTCATGAAGTCGTGTCATGTATTCATGTACAGGAAAGGCTTGGCATTCAAATGGTAACCATATGTGAACAGCGTTGCTGGGAAATGGTACTATGGACGCCAAAATATCGCTTGTTCTCCTCCTGGATTTCTATGTGGAAATGTTACATTATTACGCAACACGGAGGAACAAGAGATGAGATGACGAAGGTGACGATTTTTATCTAGATTAACAACTTTTGGTCCTGTGCGGGCCAGCATGGGCTCAGCCATCTCTGAAAACGTCAGCAAATATGTCACAACTCGTAAACTGAGAGCTTTCTGATAAATTCGACTTACAATGTCGTGAATACGACTAGAGGGGGGCGTTCACATGGTCTCGCTTCATGAACACAGTAAACACGACCCCATTTGAAGGCACCATTCCACCATCAGCAGCACTTACACATTTACACACTTAAAGCCTTTTAACATTATTATTATTACATTTTGTCCATTTAAAAAACAAAAGTGTTTGTCGTGCGTTACCTGTGTGTGACTCTGGGCTGTGATTGGGCAACATGACAGGGTGTTCTGGATGCTGATAGGCTAATGGCGCTGTGATGGCAGCAGGGCTGATGTTGCTGCTGGTTAGATAGGGGCTGTTGTAGTGATGTGAGTTATAATACGGAGAGTACTGACTCTGACTGTAGCTTGAGTACGCTGAAAACTCCTGTCAACATGTAAACAATGAGTTTAATTAGTCAGTGTCATTAAAACATGTGCATTTCCACTCCAAAATGAGGTGTCCTACATTTAAAAAGCCAACACTGTTACTGTTATTATTAGACAACCATGACGTGAGCTGAATAACACTGTAATAAACTTTTTTTTCCTCCACAAAAACTGTACACGATTATGGAAACTCTTCAGATGTCTCACTCAAGTTAAATTACTCACTTGCTGGGCAGGGTTGAAGGGGGTTGAACTGGAGATCGCATGGGTGCCTTGAAAAATTCCAGATGAAATTCCACCACCTGAGAAGCGATGTAAAGACAAAGGTCAGACTTTCGAGGTCATAATTCATCACACAAGACAGAGAACAATTCCAAACTGTAAACTGGTGGGGGATTCGACTGTGTTCCATCTTGTATTGATGAACCAACTTCAGATATAACTTCACAACATCCGATCTGTGTGGGGGAAGTAAGATGTAGTAAAGTTTGACTCCTTCCTCCAGTGACAGCTCGGTGCTGCAGGGGCTGGGATGAGATTTACGTTTGACATAACAATACAGGTGGGAAAGTCTGTTCCTCCTCTGCTGGCGCTGCTCTGGGAATCTTCTCAGTCTAATCAAGCCAAGGCAGAAACGTCTTTCTCCCAGCAATTTCCCCTTTGCAGTGATGCAGCCTCACCCTGCATCTTTCTGTCAAAACTGTTCACACAGCTTCTCTTGCTGATTAATTTGTTTCTTAATACTTGGTAAATGATACAACCTTCAACTTTGGCATAGGGTAGCATTTTTATTTATTTTTTGTTAATTTCCTCCTGTTTGTCAGTCATCTGGAAATAAACAAAACATCCACTGAGGCTGTCCGGTCCAAGGAGGAACAGATGAAGAGTGCTTTATATGTGGCTTCTCATGAAGGGCTTATAACTTGCGGAAGACAAGATCATATCTGCCTTTTTCAGTCTTTCTTGACTGGTTACCAGGAAGTACAAGTCATTTTAATATTTTACTGATTGTCTTTTAAGTGCTTCATGGTTTTGCTCACAGTTTTAATACTGAGCTGGAGCGCCCATATGAATCAAAGCAGCTCCAGAACAGCTTCAGATCTTCTGGGTTTTTCTGACTGTTCTCTAGTCCTGACCCAGGAACAAAGGTGATCGCAGGCTTCTGTGATCAGAGCCTCTGTTTCTGAAACTCCCTGCCTCATCCAAGCTTGCAGTATCTCTGACATCTGTGATGCACAGCAGTGCTTTGTGCTAAATGCTAACGGCAGCATCCTAACATGTGCCAGTAACAATGTTAACATGCTGATGGTTCGCAGGTGTGCTGTTCACCTCCTTTAGTTGATGTGTTTAGTTTTGTGCTTCTTAGCCTGACA
>JAQLOL010000012.1:9489246-9511008 GCA_029783665.1 Naso thynnoides
AGATCATGTTGTTGGTTGAACAGACACAGATAATGATTTCTTTGTGCACTTCTGGTAGCAATATTGTGTAAACAAACTAATCTGTTTACAGTTTATTCCTGCTTGTTTGTTCTTTGTTTCATCGATACAGTTGAACCATGGTCATCCATCAGTCTGAAGCTTCAAACCTATTCACCCCTTCGTATAATGCACCTTAACCTCTCACACACAAGGTCAATTTCATGCTGCTTTCAAAGCCATAAAGTTGCACTGAGCGAGTCATGCTTTGGGCGCCGAGCGACTGAGGAATGTATACAGCACAGATACACACACATATACACACACACAATCAAACATGTCAGAAACGCTGCACAAATTCCCAAGAATACCATGTCCTCATTTTGTGTTTTTGTTATTCAAAAAAGACCCTCTTCCCATCTCTTGTTATCTCAGTTATTCTTGTTATTTTTTCCTCCATCGTCTCTATTTCTCTTCCTTTCTGTCTTTATGTTTTCTCACTCTCTCGTTCACTCTAACAGACACAAGCACTTGCATGCTATGTTGTTGGTCTGAGTGGAGAAAGGGGGCCTGACCCCGAGAAAAGAGGAGGGGTGGGGAGACTTTTGACGCCAGGAGTCCAGACCGCAGCTAATGGAGAACAGGTGTGGCAGAGAGCAGGAGAGGAAAAGAGACAAAGATGAGGAGAGGAGAGGAGAGGAGAGGTAAAGATGCAGGCTCCTTCCAGTAAGGTTGAAATCAAAGATGGGGTATATAAGGTTTGTGTGCCTGTGTGTGATAGTGTATCCTTACACTCAATGCACAGTGACTCTGACTAACCGTGAGTGTGTGAGTAACTGTAGAGACTCTGGCTGGGAGGAGTGCCGCTGAAGTTCGAGTAGCCGAGTAGTCCAGTCTGTCCTGGAGAATGACTCAGGCCGTCCTCTGTTTTTATGTCTAAGCATGAAGATTAGAGATAAGATTATGAGAACAGAAAATAAATGTCCTTGTTTTTATGAAAAAATTAGCCAACATGCTGCAGTATAGCCACTCATATTAAAAAACGAGTATTATGTGATTAACTAATGTAAGCTATATCCATATTTCCACTGCTGGGCATTTAGTGACAATAACCAACACAACTGTGGAAGTTTCTTGCTTTTGACAGACAATTACATCTTTACTTGCAAGTTAATCAGAAGAGGCTACTGAGCCTGGAAGGGGGGGGGGACGGACGGACGGACGGACGGACATTAACCTGCGTTTCCACCAAGCAGTATAGTTCGGTTTGGCAGGAACGTCACGCAATTATTTGTGTTCCGACTGTCAAAATTTGTGGATGGTACCAAAATAACCGATCCGTACCGTCCTGTTTTTGATCACCCTTCCATTGGCAATGTTGGGGAGTAACTTATTATATGTAATCAAATTACATAACTTAATTACAAAATAATTGTAACTGTCATTTTATAGTTGTTGAGAAAGAATGGGTAATCAAATGACAGTAACTTATAAAAATGGTTAATGATTACAAAGGGCATTACATCTTAATATTTTCTGTCAGAAGCGTAGGCTGTATGTTGAAAAATACTTATTTTGTTACTTTTGCATGTTTTGATGTGCACAATGTCTTTTTTGCCATTTCCAATCAAGGCATTTTTTTAATGCTATTCTGATGCTTTTGATTGGTTCTCTCGTTTGAATTTGCAGCATGTCTGCCATTAACATGGCCTGGTTTAAACATTTGAAAATGGTTAACAGTTAAAAACATTTGTTGGAAATTTAGGAAAGTAAAGAAAAAATATCAAATGTAATATTTTACTTTACTTTAATACAGTAATTGAAATAGTTACATTACTTATTACATTTCAAATAGGATAACTAGTAATCTGTGGCCTATTACATTTCCAAAGTAACCTTCCCAACCCTGCCTGTTGGGGTGCCTAGCACATTGATCCAGCACCTAAAGGGTGTAGCTAGACACACTCCAGTCTGTTGATTAGTTGACAGAATTTTCACTTCCGTGTGAAGAGGGAATAAATGACATACACATTATTTGCCATGTTTAAATATCTACTCAACAACAAGGGTGAAGAATTATGACTATTTTTGCCTTTTAAGAGAAGTGTAACATTATTTTTCTTCATTTAATTTATTTATTTTATTTGTAGTTTACTGTACAGCTTGGTCAAAATGCACACCCAGCTACTCTGGTTATCATGTTTGTCAGGGTTTCATTTTGTCTGCATTTTACTGTAAGGTTTTGTCGATTTCTCCATAGTGCATCCTTTCACCTCGAAAACCTTAACCACAAGCTGAGAACTCAACTGTGATAGTCTCCTGTCGTTCCTCCTCATGTCTCAATTATTTGGTCTGTATTGTAACTGTGTTTTCATGTTTCCAGTTGATTTTAATTTGTACATGTTGTTTTATTTTCCTGTGTTATTGTGTTTTGCTGCTTTAGAGAAATAAACAAAGCTGCACTAACAAGCAGAATCTGGTATAAATAATCTAAGATGATGTGGTATTCATGTGCTTTGTCAGCACATTACAAACCTGATTTCTTTTGAGATAATTATCCAAACAATGACTGAGAATCAGTGGTCTGAGGTAGGAGATCAGTTATACATATATGTTTTGTGATACACCTGTTAAATGTAATTGAAAATCAGCACTGACTGGGAAAATGGACGACACTGGCCTTTGTGCAGGTGTGGTCCGGAAATGCAGATTTGAACTTGTTTAACGTCTGCCACATTTGCCACATTTGCCTGATTTAACCTCTTCCTCAAGATGAAGAAGGAGCTTTGCTGTCACCATATTAAAAGTCATGAAGACTTCACCAATGCTGTAAACCATTTAAGGAGATCTAAGACACAGACCTAAACAAGGAATCCAATTCTACACGATCGCTTGAATAAAATGATATCCTTCTGCATATAATTATATGTTTGCTTGTACTTACTGTAAGATGGCATGCTGTAGCCCTGCGTATGATGAGTGTAAGGTGTGTATGGCCCAGCAGACTGGAGGGCAGGGCTGTACTGAGTCTGTCCATATGCAGCCATGACACTTGTGTCAGCTGAATTTAGAGAAGAAAGAAACAATAAAGAATTTTAGAAGACAAGTTCTCCTTTGTCTGTTACAACAGGACATCAGTGTTTCTCACACAACTGTGTACACTCTCTCTTTTACAGACCAAAGTAGCTAATGCTACAAACAGTAGAAAGACAACTGATTTGAACTGAGAAATACTAGGATGGGACAACACCTAATAAAAGTTGGAAATCCATAAAGGAAAAGTAAACCTTAGAGTATTTCTTACAGCTCATGGTTAAATGAACCTAATAAAAGTAAATATTCAACATCACATAGTTTTAAGCTGAATCAAAAATATGACTGATTTTCAAGGAAGTGGCAGCTCAATCATCATTTCAATCAAAAGATATTACTAGTACCAAATGTAAGCTTTTATTCTCATAAGTATAAACTTAAGTACACACATTGCCATACGTGATAGAATAGTAATGCAATCCCATTTTTAATTTCATTGACAAATATCATGAAACACTCACCTGCAGCAGGTATGAAGAGTTTGTAATGGACAATAAGAAGCTCTGTAAATGAAACAATAACAGGCAGGAGATTATGAATAACGAAGGAATAAACAGATTTAAAGATGACGAAACTGTAATATTTTGTTTCTTTCATATGAACATGACATTGATGACACTGATATAAAATTCCAAAGGAATTTTTTTTTACTACTGATAGACTCTTTAAGCTGTAAATGTCTGAAAATGTCTGAAAATCAAGCTAGCTGTAGCATGAGACTCCTAAGGAAGCAACTCCGCTGCACCCTCCCCTCCCCATTTTAGCTATTTCGTTTGTTGTCACTCTCTCTTTTAAGTCTAGTCTAGTTTATACCAAAGATTCACGACAAGACGAAACAGTTGCAGGGAAAGTTGCAGTGGTGTAAGCTGGTCTGTTTCAGCTCGACTCAAGACAGCTGATGGTGTTGCCTGCAGCTCAGCTTGTCAAGTCATGCAAGGCCAGCTTTAGAAGGTAAGGCACATCGCTTATTTCAACAGCCAATCAGCTTGTAGAGACGTCACCTTTTAATAAGAAGCGCAGCCATTAGGAACACACGCTCTCTAAAATGACCCTGTGATTGGCCAAAAAGTGTCTGTCACAGTCTTCATTTTCTAGAGCTCGAACACAGAGCCGAGAGGAGGTGCAGGAGTGTAGTGTTCTGTCAGACCACCTGAATTACAATATGCTAAAAGATTATTGCCCAAAGACACAAAAATAAACTGCCTAACCTCCAACATCTCCAACATCACGGAAAGTAAATGGTTTAATGAGGTTTTGATATAATTCAATTAAATTTTGACCTCAATTTTACCAACAAAAAGGCTGTGCAGTGTTAATGACAACTTTGCATGGATTTTTTTTCAAAGGTTTATAGACTGTTGACTTCACAGGCAGACTGACAGACACTTTTCATCTATAACACTTAGCTCTTTTTTTCTCTACTTCTTTGTAGTTTTGCTCTCACCTGCCTCTGTAGAGAGAGCTTTATCTTCTTAATCCCGTCACACTGCTGTTAGTCAGGTTCCTCTCAAGCCATCAACTATCCTGCGGAAACAATAGCAAAAAGACACCATCAGGATACAGGTATGCAGGTGACTGACACATGGTGACGTGCCTCGGGCAGTGTTGCAGTAGAACCAGGAGTGGGAAGTAGATTTTTTTCTCTGTGCACAAAGTTCAGGAGGTGAAACGGGTTTTAGCAGAGAAAGACAAAAACAGAGGAGGATAAATGTGATGTTGATGTGAAGAGTGTGGTCTGACAGCCAAATGATGTGTTACAGGAACCTGACAGGTAACTTTTTTTTCCAGGGAAAATTCTAAAACGTTCTGCTATGCCACTGCTGACTCACTGTGCTGTTTGGCAGTGGTGCCATGCATACTGCAAGTAGCTAGAGGACATAAACCAGGAGAGAAACATTGCATTGGTTCAAATTCATAGTAATAGTGACGTGTGGAGAATTCTCAGAAGTTTTCATGTGTGTTGGGCGATATGACGAGACAATAGAGCTTTGTTTGACACAAGAGAATAACACTGGATTACAAGCTGAGACAGGAGAAATTTTGCAATGATTTCTACTGAGGTTGCTGTCCCTTTTTACTATCTCTCTCCAGTTGCGTTACGTCATTGTAAGCAGTTACGTAAATGAATGAGCAGCATTATTAAATTTATTCACTGAATGGACCAAAAACAGACTCATTTAGTCTATTTTATCTATTTTTTAATTGAGCTCCCAGAAGATTTAGCACCATAAGATTAGATAAACTGTGATAGAAGTTCGTATCTACCGTATTTATGGAAGTGACAAAAGGATAAAGGAGTGAGAGAAAAAAAGAACAAAAAGAAACAAAGGAAGGGGAGGTTCCGACTCAGCCGAGTGGAGGTCAAAAAGGTCAATGCCACATGAATCAGTCAAAGCAGGAAGTGAATGGGGTCAGTCAGTCCGACAGCGGATCATAGCGCAAGCTCATGCAAGGTATCAGCCAGTCTGAAGCAAGATAGGTGACTTGAGGCAAAGTTGAGGCATCTTCACTACAGGACCACTAATATGTGTACTTTTGGACTCTTGATAATGGCTTGAACTCTGTCTCTTATTTTATAACAACATACAGCAATATTTCAATTGATAGTGCACACTCTGATTTGTGGCTACAGTTTAGGAAAGGAACTTGTCTGTTTCAACTTGACATTCCAAGTGCACAACAGATTTAAAGACTATTTTCTGAGTTTGGTGTAAAAGAATAGCACAGGATGTTGACCTCAACCCCATCAGACACCTCTGGGATGAACTGAAGCTCGGATTTTTTAACTCACTGATGCTCTCATAACTGAATGGTTCCAAAAAAATTCATGCATTAAAGCCTTCCCCTAAGAGTGGGACCTGGTATTGCGACATAATGCATATGGTTTTCTGAATGAGATGTTCAGCATTTGCATGTGGGTGTAACATTCTGGCGTCCACATTCTTTGTTCACATACTTTTGTTCATAAGGACATATAACAGACAGGAAACAACAGCAGCATAAATGACCTGTTTTTAGTTTGGTGGCGTTACAGAAACTCTTATTTATTTGTGCTGTGTGTCAATACACATCAAGTCAAAATATTTCATCAATTTCATCTGTCTCTTTTGCTCTGTCTCTGTTTCTCTCCACTTCTGCCTCTCTCTTTGCCTCCGGGCCATTCCAATCTGGCAAAGCTGCAGCTAACTGCCTGACCCCCGACCTCGCTGACAACACAACGGCAGAGACAGATGACAGTCATGAATTATAGGGGCAGCGGGGTCTTACAGCAGCAGAGAGATGAAGGTGAGGGGGAAAAAAGTAAAAGCTGTCCAAAAAACAAATGACTAAAGTGACAGAAAGTGTGACAGCCTGCTGATCAACAGAAACCTCACATCACCGAGCTCACAAAACCTGAAACGACCGACAGAATGTTTTGTGTTGTTCTCGTGTCATGAATGAAAGCATTCTTGACAGAGTAGTAGAGAAAACTAATGTTATGTTATGTCAGCTCCAGCTGATGGAGCCGCCCTCCCGGCTTTAAAAACACCCAAGACGGCTTGCAATGTTTTTTCAGTAAATAAATGTATTTTTACTGTGAAGTAGCCACAAAGACTCTACAGCCGAAAATTCACCTGTGCATTGGTGTCACTGACCGTAAAATAACCAAAAAATAAAAAAGACTGTAAATGTGACACTAAGGAGCTGGGGTGCCATGCGTAATGTTTAAAGACAAGGGATATTGGAGATATTTCTAAAAGTGTAAATCATCCTCATTACAACTAAAACAAAAAAGCAACAAATAATGTCTTAAACTTAAATTAACTTTAGTTATGTGTTCAGTTTTCTATGATATTCCACTTCAGAAATGAGCCTTTAAACCCTGTATCCTTCAGAGAACCTGATCTGACCTTTATCACAGGTCAACTGTGAAGCTGGAGAGAACAACAGTGACCCCACAGCACAAAGGAAAAACAAGGAAAGTGCTGGTGTGCTTTTGGATTTCCTTGTTATATCCAGGGATATACAGTGAAAGTGACGCCTGTTCTGAGTCCTCTTGACGTCAGCTGCATCCCTGTGATGGTCCTGTATGCACATGCATGCACATACACACAAACACACAAATTGCATGTGATAGCCAAGGCACTTCCTGGTTCAGGGTGAGGCCTGGGAGGAGGGCGCACAAGGCCATGGGAACCGCAGGACACCGGAGGGAAGATGAGCAGAGCTCAGCAGAGATGTGGAGGGCCGAGAGCTGAAACTAAAGCTAAAACAAACCCAGCAGGGCCACAAGGGGCCACGGGAGGCCATGGGGCCACAAGGCCAGTCCCACCAGCTTCACCTGGGTCTCAAGGTTCCGCTAGACCACTGCTTCTTTCACGGATATCAAATTCTGTCTTTTGAGCTGATGGATTACATCACAGGATGGTGTATTGTGCTTTAAGTTGAAATGTCATTTGATACAGTCAAAAGAAGACACTGAGTTCAAGCAGATTTACCTGACTTCTACTGAACTGTTGATTGAGGAAAGGACGACAGACATGAAATTGACCCATATGAGCCAAATGGCTTAATTTGTCAAGAAGGCCTTATTCTTTAAACATGCTAGGATCAGAACAAAGCAGCTTCTAAAAGATATCGTCAAATTAAATCTCAGTGCAGACGTGATCATAGTTCTTCCAAACAGCCACATGCAAAGGTAGAGTGGAAAAACCCGCCTTCATAACGAGGGGAAAGAAGCAATAATTATTCAAACAGGAATAACAGCACACAGTTTCCAAAAATCATTTGTCAAAAACATTTATAGTGCTGCAATTGTTTTTATGGAAACAGTTTCTATGAAGAATGAAAAAACAGAGCCAGTTTTAGTTAACAGGTTCAAGCTAAAATATCGGACTATAGATTTGGTGAAGCTAGAAAATATTGTCTGACACAGACGTAAAATTCTGATGTCAGAAAGAAGTAGGAGAGGACGTTTCATCTGGCAGACACTTAGTTTGGAGCAAATTGAACTCTGAACTTTTCGGCATTCACTTGCTGAATAATAATGAATAAATTTTGCACCTGCACTAAATGTCCTTTATTGATTTACCAGATGAAGTGTTTTATTATGTTTCTTATTTAATGTTTTATCTTATGTGATATCTTTCATGCTCTTTGTGCAAAGCAGATACCTACGGGCAATGAAGAGGGTTCATTTTTAAGTAGCAACTGTCACCTCAAATGCAAAGAGAAGAGACATGATTTAAAAACATGAGCTGGGAGAACACAATACTCTTGAAGTGCTACCAAAATGACTTTCCATGATTCTAAATGTATGTAATTTAAAGCCACAGTATTTGGTGAGTGTAATTTGAGCTTGCTGGATGAGCATAAGTTATATTTCATAGAAGATTTGCCATAAACATCAACTCAAAATGATGTATTGTTTTATTATTTAGTAGTTTCATTCAGTAAAAACCCTGAAATGGCTAAAATATAGAATCCTATCCTGACCAAATAATAAAAATCACAAAGAACATGTTGCACAAAGGTCAATTGTCTTCTGCTCTGAATCACGTTAACAGAGTTTAATGACTTTGTTCTGCAGCATATCTGAATTTCCAAGTAAGGGCGTTTGCAGTTTGCCTTATTTACATTAGTCAGAAATTTTTCAACTATCATGTCAGGTGTCTGTGTGTGTGTGTGTGTGTGTGTGTGTGTGTGTGTGTGCGTGTGCATGTGTGGGTGTGGTTAGACGTGTTTACAGTGTCAACATGTGAGTCTGTCTGAGTCTTGATACAACATAAGAGTTTGCTGACAGGCTGTGATGACCCTCTGGAGGTCCGACCTTTTATTGAAACGTTGTGCTACTTGATAAGGTGAGTTGCTGTGCCGTCATTGTGCCATATGGGACCCCACCTGGAGCCTCAATTTGGACATTGAATTTTGCCTGAAGCAGAGTTGGGGGTTCATTAACTGCTGTGCACAAACCCTTTTTCTCAGTCGCTGATAAAAGACGCAGAACAAGGGCCCAGTATATGTGTGAATCTGTCAGGGGCTTCGTGGAGATGGGAGCCATCTGCTAGCTACTGCCCTCTTCAACCATGTTTGGCACACAGATGACAGTTCAACAGGGCAGACAAAAGTTTATTTTTTATTCCCGTAATCAGTATAATTTGTAGGGTTAACGCTATATTGTTTTCACTACATTCAGATTCAAAAGTAAAAGCAAAGCCAACATCTCCTGGAGAGAAATGAACAGTAGCTGTATTTAGTATGCAGGTGAAAAGAGTTGCTTGTGGTTTTATTTCTTTGAAACCTCAAATAACTAAAGATAAAAACTACGGCTTGACCAATATATTCGTTTGCTGATATTATCGTAATTTTGGCCTGTTGTAGATATACCGGTATTCGCATTTTTGTCCGTTATGTACCGATATTAAAAAAAAAAATGCTTGGACTACTGATTTAGAATGGTTCAATTACACAGTTTGTCCAGCAGAGGGTGATCAGTTATTTTATAACTATTATTGTTATTAAGTTATTAAATGAGGTTTTACTGTTCAGTGCGCTGAAGCTTGGAAAAATGTAAGACATCCTGTCTCCATTACATATCTTTGTTATCATTTGGTCTATGAAACGTTAAAAAATCTGAAAAATATGAAGTTCACAATTTCACAAATCCCAGGGTGGTAGGGTTGTTTTGTCCAATCAAGACTCTAAAATCCAGAGTTTTTTAAAATTTTCTTTAATTTTTTTCTTTATTCTTTCATTTATTTTTTATTTTATTACGATAAAAGGAATAAACTCTCATACCTGAGAAGCTGGAATTAGGTGATGTGGTTAATAAATAAATAAATAAATAAATAAAAACAACTCTCAAAATAGTTGTAAACTTGAATGATGATTTTATCAAATATTTGTCACAAATTTCCATGTCAGGCACAATTTTAATTATCTTTACAAATGGCCAGTGATTGAAAGTGCAGCACAATTTTGTATTAATATCTACTTGCAATTATTTTGATTAGTATTGCAATTGCAATATGATTTTTGACATTAGAGGGAATGATCATTTTACACCTTTATTTTCATTTTTCATTCATGACTATGGTGCGATTTCTGCATGGTTCTGTAATAAAAAACTTTTTTTTTAAAAGTCTGCAGAATATGATGTGCAGACCCACTTTGCAGCAGCACAACAAACAAATTAAAATGGTATTTTGACAACATATATCTCCTTTAACAAACATTTCAGAAGGCCATATTTCGATTTCAATTAACTGTGCAGCCCTAGATGTTAGTGAAAAAGGTGTAAGTGGTGTTGAAGAGAGAAATGTAGAAAATCTAAGTTCCCCTCTGCAAATTGAAACTGAGACTATTCGCTGTGCAGAGATCGCCTGTGGTCTGCTAACAGATGTTCAGGATTGATAAGCTCAACCCACCACGACCTCAGCAACCAGAGAATTCATTAAGTCAAAAAAAACATTCCAGGTTCACATATTCACATACAATCACACATAAGCAAAACTTAGTAAAAGCGTCTCATCACTGCCTGTGCAGTCGCTACAAATTTACGATTTTCTAATTGAGCTCTCTTTGTGCTAATGTGTTTTCACTTGATACACCACAGCTCCTTGTTTGTGCCAAGACTGAATCAACTAGCAGAACTTTTCTGTTTACACATGAACAAAGCTGTCCATCAGCAAAAACAGTGCCTTACTTTTTGATGTTGGGAAAAATGCTAATCTCAACAGTAACTTGTCGCGTTTCTGTTGACTCCACACAGCAAGTCTGACATTTGCTGAGGCGGTGAAAGGCCCAAAAAGCAGGAGTAGGTTGTTTTTATGTCACAGTCACCTGTTCACTATCAGAGGGAAGCATCTCAGTGAGGTTTCACACACCCAGCATGCAAACATTCCCAGCTTATTCGACCTGAGTTTTAATGTTAACACCATCAACCAAAAATTAGGAGACTTGAACAACAGGTTTATATATTTGCAAGCTGCATTAAACCGTCTCTTTATCTTAAAATGACCAAACCACAAAGACACCATCTACTGGATACCGAAATAGAGACTCCAGAAATGTTCTTTTCCTTAAATTTAAAAATTGTATGAACAGATAAATTCTCCTTTGAAAGAACAGAAGTTATTCTGCAAGAAACTCTAATTAACCTCTGGCGGCAGTGAACTCATTGCAGACTCTGCCTGCTCTCTGTAACTTTACCTCTCGGACTTGGTGGCCTTTACTTTCCACTTCACTAACTCCCTGCAACACCACTTTCATGCCAGCAGCTCCCCCACCCTGTGCCTCAGTAATCAAATCCTCTTTTTCAACAATGCCAGAGTCTTTATCTCCCTGTTTTCCTTAAGCACACACCTCTTTCTGAATAACCTCTCCAAAACAAAAAAATCTGTGTTCTCTTTGTGCTTACTAATTCCTTCTTTCGTGCCTCCTCACAGGCCCTCCCTGCCCATACCCCGCCACTCACACTCTAATAACATCCCTAATAATTTCCACCAGTAATATCGCCCAATCTTTGGTGGACCACCTACCCCAAGGCCCAGACTCCGACTCCCCCAGAACCAGTGCTCTGGGACGGGGGTCAGAGTGAGGGACAGCTGGCAGACCTCCCAGCAGCCCGGAGGAGCGGGTGTGGGGTTGGAGGACTGGGCTGACCCCAGTCAGATGGTGGTCTGGCTCCCAGGTAAAAAACATCTGGTGCAGTGATGGGAGGGTGGTCGCACACGCGCTCGCACACTCAAAAACTGACACACGCCTGACCGCATGAGTGCTCCGGCTTTCTCTAATGAACTCACACACACACACACACACACACACACACACACACACACACTCAGACTGGCTGCTTTATTAGCCATTAGGACAGAAAGGTATGCCCCCGATCAGTCTCCTCAGCAGATAGCGGCAAGTGGCCGCCCTGGTTGCTAGCAGCTGGCCAGACGGAGCTTGCTGGTAGCTGAAGCTCGCAGGCATTACAGACGGGCCGAGGTCCAATTACTTCTTCACTGGTAGATTTACTGTGAAAGCATGTGTGTGTGTGTTAGAGAGAGAGAGAAACAAAGAGAGCATGAGAAAGAGAAAGCAAGAGAGTGATTTTCGCATTTTTTGGAAGGATAAGAATGCAGGACGAATGAGATGAAATATTCTAAAATCTGAGTTAGCATTAAAAGAGGGGAAATGATGGAAAAAAAAAAACTCTGGAAAAGATTCAATGTAGAAAAACCCTGACACCTAAAAAAATACTCCCAGAGCCACAGAGAATTATTAAATTCTCTTTTCAGCGGAAAACACCCCAAACCGTCGTTATTAAGCACGAAAACATGAAATATGGTCACTGCAGGCTACACGTTGCGCTGTGTGTGGCTTCACTATTCTCATGATGAGATAAGGAGAGGGGAGATAGCCAGAGAGACAGCTGTTGTCTGCTGACAGCCCAGGGTTTAATACACCCACATCACCACAAGACCGGCCTGGGTGCTCTCTGGGGCTTCAGGGAATTAGGAGGGGAAGGAGGGGAGGGTGGATGAGGAGAGGACATTCAGGAAAACTTTCGGGCCTCAAGCTGTTCGCGAGCCAGCAGATCACAAGCATCTTTTTTCAATCCTGATCTATAGTTTCATGGAACATTTAACATGTACATGCAGACTCACACATACTATTCTCACACCCTTCAATTCACACCCATATGTGTACTTAAACTGTAGGCCTCACAAAGCAAATCACACAGAGAGAAAACAACAGGGCACAGAGGAGATGGACGAAAACTGTGTTTTTGATGCTTATAATTTGGTGGTGTTTTTTAAATCAGAAATATTCTGATAATATCTTTATCATATAGCCTTAGTTTAGCAGGTCATGTGGGTAGATTTAGTGGCATCCGGTGGTGAGGTTGCAGATTGCAACCAATTGCTTGATAGATGATTATTCACTAATGAAAACATAGTATAGAGTATTATATTTCCTTTCTGCCATATTCAGACAATAAATACCCCTAAATCTCACACATGGGACCTTTAATACTTTGCTTCGATAACAAGCTTTTACAAAGAAACGTTTTGATCGAATCAGACTCACTGTCTGTGCAGACAGCTGCATGTATCAGGCTACACTCAAGACTGCTTCTTCTAACGCTGTATAAAGTTCAAAAGCAGTTGTTTCCATGAACTGAAACCTAAAACTCACTTGAGAAATTGACATTTGTTATTTTATCAACTTATAGTTTGACTTGCTGCACTTCTTTGCAGTACAATGCCGCCTCTGACATTTTTACAAATCAGGCTATTTTAGACTTTAAGTTCCCTGAAGGAAAAAAACGAAATGAAAAAAAAAAAGGAGTAGACGTCGACACTGTTTGCTTAGTTATGGGCAAACACAATCGACTAAAGAAGAAAACTGCAAAAAGAGCAAAAAACAAAAACAAACAAATAAAACAAATAAACAAATAAGAAGTAGGTGTGTGCTGGTATAGTTTAAGTAATCCCTTTCTCTCATCAAAATCAGGACAAACTCGTTTGCAATTACGCCTTCATAACCTGCCAAACGTTAAGTACACTGTGCTTGAACACAGTCACATTAAAATCTCTCATATGCTCCATTCACAAGGCTAAGTGAAATCACAAGAATGTGTGAATAAATTGTGTCATACAAGACAGGCAGCATATATATATTTAAATTTCTCTCCGCTTAACACTGAACACACTCACTTCAGCAAATCAAACTGTGATAGAACTTCCATTTTACACTAAAGGGAATGGATTGAACATATTTTCAGGCTACAAGAGGCCTGATTTAACCTTGAGTTCAAGTCAGCAAGGCTATTTGACTCCCAGAGAGAGAGAGACAAGAGAAAGAGAAAGAGAGAGAGAAAGAGGGTGAGAGATGCACAGAAGCTATAAGACATCAAGAACTGTGCGGCTGTGAAGAAATATAATGAAATTGCTGCAGATAAAGTCAGGAAGAGCAGAGCTTCCTATGAAAATATTTATCATTCCACAAACGTTTGGCTTCAGAGGGCTTTGGAATTAATTTGTGTTTTCTTAGGAGGGGGTGCCTTGCGCTACAGGATGGGGAATTCTCCACAGCCGGGGACTTTTTCGGGGCTGCTGCGCTTATTCACAATTTATTAGAGCCAGTAATAGGAACCATGAAGGCTGAGGAGAGAGAGGGAGAGAGGCTGAAGGGGTCTCGGCCCTGCAGCCGTGCAGAGGAGGGAGTCCAGAAATGGGGCCTAATGTTATTAAGAGATGAACCGCAGTGTTAAATCAAACACGCTCAAGCAGCGCACACCTTCGGTATGTGGTCTGAGCACGACTTCCACCCTCCCCTCCATGGAGACCCCTGGATGTTATATGTGAGGGTGGAAATACAGGTATATAGAGGAGATTTACTGAGATTTACAGTCCACCAAAAAACTGAATCGGTTACAGTAACTATCTAAAATAAAATCCCCACTTTGCCTGGCTGTTACCACTACAGTTTGTGTCAGATAATAGACACTGACAAGGAAAATAAACATGCAGTTATGTTAAAAAAAAAAAAAAGAAGTAAGACATAGAGTGGCAAAGTTTGAGCTGGTGTATGGAAAACACATTACACCATAGTTCAACTTTTGTTTGTGCTGCGCAACAATGACAACAAAGGGGGAAAAAAGCTCTAGTGTCTTTCTATGATGATGTATTTTATAGTTTACAGTAAATAACGTCAATTTAAAATAAATTTAAATGCCTAAAATCTGTCATATTTACAAATTAATTTAAAATGTTTAAATATCAGAAAATTTTTTTATGAAGAATTATGAGAAATGCCACATTAGATTTCTTTGCTTAAAATCTATTTATTCACATGAACAAAAAACAAAACAAGGGGCCTGTAATGCCTCCTACCTCCAACTGTGCAGCTGATAGAAATGATTAAAGGTGATTAAAATGGCTGGCAAAACACAGTGAGCGAGTTTCTAGTCTGGAGCCATGAAGGGGTCCTTGAAAAATATGAATACGAGCCTTTGAAAAATGCTTAGCGAGGCTCCCCCAATTTAGTTAATGAGGGTCCTGCGTGTCTGCTGAGGGGGTGTCAGTGAATTGGGGGTGTAATCTTCTGTACTTAAGCCGAGAAAAAAAAGGGCTGCACTGATTCAACCCGCACCAAGAAAAACAAAAGAGAAGGTGCCTCACACACTTTCGCCCCACATCTTTTAAAGAACTCCATGAGACACTAATAATCGATTTGCTGATGGGTGACTGTTGGGTATTTTTATTCCTAATAGTGACTCTCACAATTAATAATAATAAAAGAGCAGATTGGGCAGATTGTAGCAGAAAATTGTATCATCAGCTGACAGGAATGTTTGCAACTACACTAAAAAAGAAGAAAAATATTCTTTCAACTTTTAAATTGGCCATTATTTTCTTTTTCATCATTATAAGTTAAATTCTACGTGTGTAAAGAGCGGTTAGTGTTTGTATGAGGCCTTAAAGAAACAACTGTCTTTTAAGGAATAGAGCATAAAAATTAGTGATGTCCGCAACTCACACACATTAGACTACATTAGAATAAACCTTTTTAAATTTTGTCATCATCAATAGCCAAAATGTTTAACAAACTGAGGGACCAAGAGGAGTTAATAAACCATTTTTAAAAAAGTATTTTACAAAACAAATTAGCTCTTTTATGTTTTGTAAACTTGTGTCAGAGGGTTATTAGTGACATTTTCCTGATGTAAATGTAAATTAAATACTTTGTTAGAATATCATCTGAATTTAACTCCAGCAGAGCAAAAAAATACTTTATTTAAACATTTTCCAAGGCAGGATAAACTCTATTCGTGCTATTTAATTAAATATAATGCCTTGAGCGACGTAAGCGCCTAAATCACGAACACAACGTCATGATTAAAATGAAGGCTGAGGTATTTCACACTCACCATGTTTCAGAAGGAAGCACGCGCAAGAAAAAATCCGTTTGTCACTCAGAGCGCGTGCCTCTCCATGCCCGCAAGACCCCGCAGACTTTTCACAAGTGTCCCGGCAAATCAGTGAGAAAGTGAGCGCCTCTGCTGAAGAAGAGGAAGGAGAGGAAGAGGGGGAGGTAGCACGAGCTTTCGGTCGAGGGGCTCCGCGTGCTGACGGCTGACAGCTTTCCGCAGACACTCGCGCTCTCGTCGGTCTCACTTCTCTTCCTCCATCGCGTCAGGAGCGTGTTTGCTTTCCCGGCGGTGAGGCACCGATGTTAAGTAAATGAGCGAAGATTCTTGGTTCCTCCTCCTCCTCCCCCTCCTCCTCGCTAGAGGTGCGCGCGCTGCAGCCTGAACGTGAGCGTGTGATTACGCGCGTGTGTGTGTGTGTGTGTTTGTGTGCTCCCTTATCTCTACCACTCATTAATCCCCTCAGCAAAACTTCTTTTCCCACTCAGTTTCTTCTTCTCTATCTCCGCTTTAAATCTTTAGTGAGTCAAGAGCTCTTCTTCGCTTGTTTACACAACGACCCACAAACTATTCAGTCAACTCTCTGAAGCTGCGGACTCTCTGTATGCGGATACATGTGGGAGGATTTGGTAGTTTGTGTTAAATAACAGCAGGCTGTTGACAGTCTTATCAGGAGTGTTTGTTGTCTTTTACCCTGTGTGAGAGAAGATTCATTAGCCTATTTTTTTTATTCCTCTTCCAGCTGTCTTGATATAGCAGGAGCCATTTTCTGTTTTATAGGCCTAAATGTTGGCCATTTATTTGTTTAGTTATTTCCTGATTAAACTTAGTTTTTTTTGCAAATGAGCCTATTATTTAAAGTCATGGGAGAAACATTAAAGTAGGGCTGCACGATTTTGAAAAAATATCCAATTGCAATTATTTGGACAGATTTTGCGATTCCGGTATGAATTTTGATATAAGAGAACGTTGGAATTCTTGAATCCTTATACCCATTTTCATTAAAAAGACATTAAAATGATCATAATGTGATTATTGCAGGGATCTTTACCAAACAGAGATGTTATCTTAATCCAAAAGAATGTGATGTGTGGGCCAAGACAACTCTGCAGCACCACAATATTTGAATTAAATTACATTTTTGACGCACATTTCCCCTTTAATATCATTGTGCCTAGATGCAATTGGAAAATTGCAATGGGCCATATTGTGATATTGATTAAATTTCAATTAATTGTGCAGCCCTACATTAAAGATAGTAAAGCTAAAGTAGGCCTATTGCATTCAGTAACTGATTTTAGTAAATGTATTTAAAGTGAAAAGTACTCATTATGCAGAATGATCATTTCCAAATTGTTAAACATGCTGTTTTGGATCATTACTTATAGTGAAGCAGAATTTTGATGTTGTAGCTGAATAAGTGTAGCAAAATTTAACGTTCTGGTACGTGTTTTATTGAAAAACAGTGCATCATACCTTCAAAGCTGCTCACATGATTGGTATTAAGTGTTAATTCAGCTTCTTTTTTTCAGGTAAGTGGAACAGAGTGAACAGCACAACATTTCCCTGATCTGCAAATATAAAGCAAAGGCTAAAATAAAAATGTGTAAGTAAACTTTCCACTGAAGTTATTTATCATTACATTAAAATAAAAATTGATGATATAAACATGTTTTTTTTTAAAAAAGGTCATGTTTAGTTTCAAATATCAGCACTGCAAAATTTATCACAATTGCTCATGAAACTTCCATCCATTAGATAAGATTTTAACCTTAAGGCTGTACGCTCTTTAGTCTGGTGGATATCAAGGCCTTTTCTCAGGCAAAGCTGTAATAATAGCTGTAAAATCCTATTTTTATTCACTCAGTTTGAAAACCCCATAATCAAAATGACTGACATCTCAATATTTTTGTGGTCCTTCCCCACATGACCTAAATAAATGTTTCTGTATCCATCTAAAATTTCCAGAATAAATTAGCAGCCATCAAACCCATTTTTAGATTCATCCTTTTATCCGTTCATCCATTTTTAACCCTAAAGCATTTCACCTGCTTCTGGCTTTTTACATGTAAAATGTCAAAGATCTTCCAAGGTTAGCAAAAGAGGTAATGTGCTAATCTTAACAACACCTGCTGGACAGCAGTAAAGCAACACTTGACAGTCTGCTCTGCCTGAGTGCAACCGTCATAGTTTCCTTAGAGGTCCCCTCTGAAACGGAGGAACCACCATGCAGGTGTCTTATCCTCAGCCAGTCTGTTTTTTTATTAGATGAGAAGGAGAAGTGTTTGTGCCGACATGATGTGTTCCCATCATGCGTGCCATTGTCTCGGTGTGTATTCTGTAACATGAGGAAGAGTGTGTCGGAGCTGAGAGTCATGACTCAGGAGGAAACAGGTTCTCCTGGGCGAGGACAACAGGATGCCCTCGCTGACACCATCTTAACACCCACAGACATGGATATGCGAGGGCACCTGGGGGAGATGCATGCTACTTTACATGGGCCTGTGTGAGCATCGCTGACCTTTCTGAATAAAAGAAAAGAACATCCTCCAGGGTAATTTCAAAGAAGCTGGATAACAACGCGTGCGCTTTGTGAAAAGATGTTTTTTTTTTAGCACTGTGCAATAAAGGGACAAAAGGACCAAAAAAGGAGAAAAATGAGGAGCAGAATTCTGTTTTTTTTAAATCACAACAATTTAAAGGTTTTTTTTAGGCATCTCAGATATCTACAACTTTATCTAGGAAGCTAAAAAATTATTAAAAATCCATGGAGGCCTGTTCTGAATTTAAAATAAAATGCCAGTATACTCTAAAACAATGTCCGTGGATGAATTGCAGTTGTTTGGTGCTGAAATGCTGAAATAATTTAGGCTCTTCTACTTTATTCCCTTGACTCAAATATCAGGAATTACTTCAGTTAGTAATTTCCTGCTTTTACAATAAAAGCTTCAAAATCCCCCCCCAAAACAAAAACAAACAAACAAAAAAAGCACCTCGATTCCTGTTGCATATGGCACATGTCAACTGTTAGAATGACAGTGACAGTAATATGGACATGTCAACATTTTCCAGTCGACAAAATGATTTACAGCCCTTACTCAATAAGCAGCAGCTTGCAGCAACAGCAATGCATTGTGGTCCTTTGAGGCTACTGTTGGTGGAGAAACAGGCAGCTCTAACAAAGTGATGGCACTGCATAAGAGCTTCTGTGAATGTGAAGGAAAAAAGCATTTTATTTCATCCTCTCTTCAGTTTGCATTCTGCATCAGAGATTTATGTGGTGAGATGTTACAGGATGAAGGCGAGGAGGGCAGGGTTGGATCATTTCAGCGCTGGTCTCAATGATAGAGGTACCAGTGTTATCCAGCAAAGAACTGCATGTTCAAAAGCATTTACACGATCTCACAGATGTCAAATTTCTCCCTAGGTGAAAAAATGTTTGCCCTAAGCAAAACAGTGATTAAATTATGTGAGTTTAAAGACTATACTGCCTGCATTGTTAAATCGATGTCTGTTTAAGTATTACATTTAAAATTAGTTTTTTCCTCAGACAAATAGTTTATATTTGTGGACAGAGAGAAATCATCTTTGGGGAAATAAAAAAAAGCTTTAACAGCATAACTTGTTGTTGGCTAATAGTAAAAATAAACTTAGACTTTTATCCCCTGAAGTTTGTGCAGGAAATGCTAACTAAATCACACAGTGCTGAGGTCACACAACAGCATCACAAATGAAAGCACTTTGAGCTGCTATTTGTGTATAAAAGGTTTTGTATGAAAATGAAATTTATAAATATTTTCTTTTAAAAAATTCTACAAACAGCCTAATTTAGCAAACCTATTTAAGATAAAATTCAATATCTATGTGCTGAAGTCTAGAACCACATTTATCATGTGTCAATGTTGAATGTTTTCCTTTACTTCCAATTAATTTTTCCAATCTTAATTCAGTGAAAAATAATCAGCTGTTTGTTTTTTTGTTACGATCTGTTATGCAAGACGGTAACAATAGTTACCTCTTTTTTTTTTCTTTTTTTCTTTTCTTTTTTTTTTTGGTGCTTCTCATGTCAGCAGCCGTGAACTTGTGAACTCAGTTTCAGTGACAGGAGGAGTGATGATCAGGATGTTGCAAGTGTAAATAACCAGAGCCAGAAATTTTACACTTTGCTAGCGATGTATTGGATTCCTCGCAGTTGAAAAAAACCTTTGCAGTAAAAATTTGGCCTCTTGTTATTTACTGAAGAAAACTTTACTAAAGATATACAAACACGCTGTAAAAAATCCTTTTATTGTGGCATTAGCCTGCTGTACGGCACTGAGGTACAAAATGGCAGTGACTCTGCTGGGAAGTACCGTGACCCAGACACAATGAACTAGTCTGCCTCAAGTTCAAAAAGCAGGCGGGCAGGCCAGCTCCTTTCTTCCACTGGAATGTGTGGTGGAGAAACAAAAGCTGCCATTGTCTCTCTTCTCCTCTGATGGGCTCAGTTGGTTGTCTGTCTGTCTGTCTCCTGCCAGCTGGCGGTATCTGCTGACACACACTTACTGTCACCATATGTCATCAGCGATTGTCCTGTCAGGATGCAGGAAAATGCTGCTTCTGATTTTGCTGAAGTTGTCAGCTGTGACATTCAACCAAAAGAACTGTACCTCTGTCGATGGCGACTCTCATGTGACTGAAGTCTAGGCTTGAAGTTAACTATTTTGTTGTGTGATACATCAATGTGAATGTCACATGAGCATTATTATTCCCCTGCTGAGGGACTCAGAGAACTAGGAAAAGGGAGAGAGAGAGAATTTAAACATAGGGAAGACTGAAAGTGACAGTATACTTTGCTGTACTTAACACCGTTTGAAAGGAAGCAGGAGGTCTATAATTACCACATCTGCATTTAGATATCCCCCAATTTACTACACAAAAACATAAACCTGTGCTTGACCAGATCTACAAACACCCCACGTGCCCCTTGGCATCACCTCAGATTTACACACCTCTCTCTGCAGAGAACCTCCTTGCAATCATACAAACGTACAGCCTTCACCTCTTCTCGAGTCAAGAACATTTGTTTTACTAAATCACAGTTTTCTCCAATGGGTTTGAATCCAATATGCATCTTTATCACGACCTGGGATTGCCAAACCAATGTTTTAATAACTAAAAAAACATAACTAAATAAAACCTCACAGTCTAAAAGCAGTTGTTTGAGGTACTCCAGCACAAGGTCAAACTTAAAGTTGAGGGAACAGAAGGTAAATCACCCCTCCACTCTGCTAAAAAGCATTTTTTCTCCCTCTGTCTCTAATAAACACACCCAGCATCCCTCCATTCTTTCCCACAGGGACCAGTGGGACCAGTGATGGAACAGCCCTCCCTCCCAGTGAGACAGCTCTCACCCAGACTAGTTATATGCTGTGCGTGTTATTTAACTGACCCTGGCCTCTAACCATACAGCAAGGAGGCCCATGAGGAACACACACAGGGGTTGTTTTTCAGATGTAATACATTACAGAGCCATATTTGGCCAAGCAATCCAAAAATAGAAATGATAATCACATTTCTGTGGACTTATTAACAAGTTTCTGACAATCATATTCATTTCTTTTATTCAGATAGGTCAGAAATACATACTTAATATTGATCTGTACTCTTATGGCTGTATTGTTCTAAATAATAACATTCTGTATATGACCAATGTAATGCAAACCCATTATATGCAGTTCATTCACACTCTGGACAGGACTTTACCCATTAAGAAGTACATTTAC
>JAQLOL010000012.1:9524225-9534856 GCA_029783665.1 Naso thynnoides
ACCTGGCTTCATTAACCTGGATGTATAAATACACCTCCACCGGAAGCTGCCAGTGCCACCCGCAGTACAAACGTGTATTGTAACAAATATTGTAACAAATAAACAAATAAACAAACACATGAATAAATGGCTGTTACATCCACTAAGCACCATAAACAACAATGATTTAATCAGGTGAACAAGTGCTGCCAAATCCTGGTATGGTTTATTTGGCTTTGCTGTAGATATCCATTGTTTTCAAAGACTAGCACACCAAATCCACAAACAGAAGTGGAACATTTGTCTGAAGAACTTTAGCACAAGACTTTAACACGAGAAACTTCTTTTGGTTGCCCTTTAAGTTAATTTTGTTTTTCTAATCAAACCATAAACAAGATCAACCTCAAACTCACATAAGGATATTGGAGCAATCACATGTCAAAGATCCCCTTAACGTAACAAAGGCAATTTGAACCCAAACCTTACTATCTAATCTTATAACAACTTAATGCACTGTAACACAAATAAATACCTGTCCCCAAATATAACCAAACCATGTTTATGTGTTTATTTAACAAATCTTTGACCTTGTCACAGGAAGGAACAGATAAATTACATCATCCTTCCAACGGGGGCGTTACATCATAAAGCTCTTGTGTTGTTTTAAGGTGCATGGATGAACAATGTATTTTGTCATTTAATTTAAGGACTTGAGGTCAGGAAATAATTACACATGTACTAACAAATGGGTGGTTTTGTTCTTTTCACGTTTGTTGACAATAATACTGAATGTCAGTAGTCTTATTCTTCACATGGTGGACTGTCCAATCTATTTTTTTTCACAGATATGTACAAAAAAGCAGCACAGTTGCCTTTTGAACCCAGTTTTTCATATTTTACCTGAACAGATCGTCCATATGGAAGTGCCTCTCTGCTCTTTGTGAGCTTTGCAGTTCATATCAAGATTGAAGCTCTGAACAGCTGCTGCTACACTTTCTCTCTGTGATGTAGCTGGGAAACCTGAGCTGTGCTATTGATCAGACTTCCATCGTTTGGTTATTAGCTCGCAGCCTGATGTCTCCATGTCCACTTGATGACCCTCTCTTAAAAGGCAGTGGGGGTGTGATGAATGATAGACAAACATATACCACATAAATCTTCCCAGCAGGATTTCAGCCTTAAGACTCTCTGAGGAACTGTGTCTAGGTTAAATATTTCTGTTTTTGTTCATCGCCAGTAATTCCTTTAATCCTCTTTCTGATGTCACCGTTTATTTCTTTTTTATACTGTATATTAATTATTACTACAGCAAATTCTACAAAGAATTCACACCAAAATCTGCTAATATAATGTTGACGAAGGCATGCTTTTGTACTGTCACTTTGAGTGCTGAACCACATCGATATGCCTTGTTTGAGACGAAACCAGGCAAACTTAGATTTATTATTTCATACGTTAATGATTATCTGGCTCGCTGTATTCAGAATAATTTTACTGGTCTGTCACTCGAACCTGGGGACATGGCTGTTAAATTCGGCCTAATCCTGCGTAAGGAAGAGGGAAGAAGGGAAAGGCAGTCCAGTGAGAAAATAGGCTAGAGGGGGGATGCTGAAGAAAAATATCTGAACGGCATTTTGCAAAAGCACCTCTTAAGTAAAGAAAACATGAGAGTTGAGGAGAAACAGCTGTGTGCGCTGAAGCCTGGCATCCTGAGGATGAAAACACAGGCCGTTAATAATAAAAATAATAAGCCTGCTGAGTTCCTAATAAAAGGAACCTGATGAGATAATTCAGTCAAGTGAGGGGCCCCCACTGCATCGCAGGCAGACCTTGTCACTATACCACATCAGCTTCACCACCACAGAAGAAGAGAAAAAGGGAAGGACTTAGAAGAGATCGTGGGATGCTGTTGGCTTTCTTCTTTGGTGCCAGAAAACAGCTTTACCACAGAAGAAGAAAGTTGGCAGGAGGACCCAGTCTTCTTCCAAGGTAGCACACGTGGGTATGTACTCACTGGTTGAGAGCCAGCAGTGGGATTCAGAGTCTGGACTGAATATTTCGGCATTTACGTGTTGGTTTATTTGTGTGCACGTGTGGTTTGTCTGAGTGTTTGTGTTCCTCAAATGCCAGGGGAAGCCCAAACCACCCAGAAATTTCATCTAGACATTTACCTACCTTACTCTTTTTCTGACATTTCTGTCATGTGTCCCTTCCCCCTTTGCTCTTTTGACCATCTGGCCCCAGTGAACCTCTGACAGAAGTGCTCAGACAGCTCTTGGTCTGTGTGATGTTACAAAGACTCATTTTATTTTAGCAAATCATTGCAAAAATTTAGTGCATTTCTTTAACTGAAGGTTACAAAAAGTCTTCTGCAATTGTCCTTAATGGTATAAATGTAAAAGAAAACGACTGGATGTTGAAGACATTCGGTTTCTGTTTAAATTGTCTTTTACTTTATATATATATACCCCCCCCTCCATTTTTTTTCTTCATGCATGTCCCTTGAGGAGTATTTGCAGTGGCATGAGTGGCATGGAGCCAAGCTAGGCTCTATATCTGCACTGATTTATGGCAGCCCTGGGAGCAGGAATAAATGAGAGAGAAGCGTAGTACAACATAAATCATCATCATCATCACAATAACTGTGCCACCATAAAACAGCAGCCAAACGTTTGGTGGAGGAAAAAGGGAAATCCATAAAGATGACAGAAAAATGAGAACTGTGAGAAAAGGAGAGAGACCAAAGACCTGATATGGCCAGTAAAGTAATACTACCATGATTAGTCATGGCGGCGATGGCCTTTGGAAATTACTCTGCATGTCCCACATGCCATTTATCTGCTACAGTTGTAATGGTCTTTAAATTCTATTTTGTTGAAAATAAGCTAAAGTTTTGCTTAACTGGTCCATTTGTTATTGTTCTTAAAAAAGAGTGCATATGAATAAATCTTTAAAGCTGCAATATCGGTACCATGCAATTAAAAATGGGTCAAATAACTTTTTGCATATGAAACCAACAGATTCTCTTCAGGTCACTGTTTGGGTTTTAAGGCCCACAATTGCCAAAATTAGCAACCGCTGACCATAGATGAGTCTTTAGAAGGTAAGTCTATATTTCCTAAGGAGTTTGTAAAGAGCAGAACAGAGACAAAGGCAACCAGAAACATAAGACTTACATACCGGGTGGCCAGAAACACAACTTCAATTCTACGTGTGTAAATAAGCAATGGTTTTCTAGCAAGTAAGCTTGTAAATGCTTGCTTTTAAAAATTTTGCAGTGAATACAGACAGAGTCAAACTACGCTAACAAATGTTTTCTTACAAGTCTCTCTTTCTCTCCACACTTATAAAAGTATGCAGATGTATCAGTTAATTCCTCTCCACAATGCAAACAACTACTGCAAGAGGGATTAACATTTTGACATAGTCAGGCCATGTTCACAAAGGAACAGCCATACTAAACACGGGGTAGGTCTTTCCTTTGCATCTTTAAAATATGTCTGTGTTTACATGGACAACTGAAAGCGCTGTAGTATGGATGCCAGGCCAGTGGTCAATGGTGTAAGTTTGTAATGGCAAGCCGTCGGAGCTGCCGAAGTTGTCAACTTCCTTACAATAATAATAACTTTATTTCTATAGCACTTTTCGAAATTAAAATTACAAAGTGCTTTACAAATAAAACAACATATAGTAAAATAGCAAAACAGCCATAAAAACAAAGAAACAACAATAAAACAACAAGGCAATAAAATCAGGTTACAATAAGGAGAAGGCCATACGATAAAAGTGAGTTTTGAGAAGAGCTTTAAAAGATGACACTGAGGTTGCCTGCTTGAGATCCAGGCTCATGAGGAGATAAAAGCTCTGTAATATATGCTGGAGGCTGATCATTTAAAGCTTTAAAAACAAACAATAAAATCTTAAAATCTATTCTAAAATTCACAGGTGCTGCTAAGCCCTAGGCACCCAAAAATTTAAAAAGTCAGCCGTAGATGGACTTGTAATGATACAATGAATGATACAAACACTTAAATTTGCCTCAACAGACTGTCTTCAACTCAACCTGCTTTCGGTGCACTGTAAAGCGTTTAATCAGAGTTTGGTGGTGGCTAGAGTGGAATGCATTGATTTGCACCAGCCTTAGCATTAGCGCCATCACTGTGTTCACAGGTACTCCACTTGCCAGTTTACACGGCAAAAAAAAGCTTATGGTTTCAAAAGATTTCACTCTGGAACCCTGGTTCAAACATTTGCAGTTTCAGGGGCACCAGCACGCCATTGCCATATAAAAGGAAGGCTGAACTGCAACAAAAGTGTTTCGTTTGATGCGAAAACTTGTGCCATGTAAACTGCCTCTTAAATCAGAAAAATAGCAGCCGCTGTGACTTCAAAAGTTAAGTTTAACTAGTATTCTTTTGTAATTCAAACAATGGTGAGTCTTCCATAAAAAAAAAAAAAAAAAAGGATTCAACCCAAGATTGTTAGGTATGCCTTTAAATTAAAATGATTTAGGTGAGTTTGTTAAAGGTTTTTTGGGACTCAGATTACTCGGATTTTTGACACAGTTGTTTAATATCTGAGGCATTCGAATCACATTATCCACATTAAAAAAAAATAAAATAAACAAACTGTAGAATTATTGTGCAGGCTATATTTCTGTATCCCCTCCTTGATGTAGAGCTGCAACTGATATGTCATCAACAGAGCTGAATGGATGATTTAGTCTCTGTCCTTGGGCTATTAAGGTATTGTTGTTGTGAAGACAGTACAGGGAGTTGGCCAAGGAGGAAGTGAAAACAACATCCACACACAAACTGTACATGATGTAGAAACCAACACACAAACACACAGCCCTCATGTTGTTCTCAGGTGTCTGTTTCATGATGCAGTGGCTATTTCCCAGCTGGTTTGTCACTACTCAGAGGGTGGCAGGTTAGTTAGCTAACTGTTTATGGTTCCTCGGGGCAAATGCTGTAAGTGAGAAAGAAACATGTTTGTGGAAAAGGAACTCTCTGTGGCACTTTACAGGTATTTAAGTTGAACTTCTAGAGGTTTTTTTAACTGTTCACAGAGGACGCAATCCTTACTGTTGCAGTGCCTATCAAGCATTTTGTCTTGCAATGCACATGCGCTGTTTTTCTATTTCAGTGTATTTATTTATTTAGTTTCATAAAGAGGTTCAGGTTCAGGATCAGGCTGCTTTATTATATCCGTAGGTGAACTTTTTGTGCAGTTAAAAGTGTAATGCATCCATGAAGAGATGAAAGAAAATGTTAAATCAGATTGTTTTGTTATAACATAATCCTGTCTGACTGCTTAGGTGACAAACTTGTTTATAATATTATTATTTTTTAGCACTTTTAATGTTAAAATATAAAAGCCATTTTTGGGAAAAAGAACTACATGCATTTGTTTGGCAAATATATTACTATTTTGGGTAACTTTGTTGATCAAAACAATCTGAGAGTTGCTAATGACAGCATCAAGAGCATGTGTAATCGTGGTCATGAATAAGACTGCGCAGTGGATATACTACTCATGATAATTTGATATAATTAAGCTGTGATGTGAACTCTTTCCTTGGAAGTAATATCTGAGGCAGTAAGCTTGTTATCTGTGCAGATAATGGCTGTCCTCAAGTTAGAGTGGACGAACACACATTCCACTTTCCTAATGACTTTGCTCTTGTGGGTTTTTGGAAAGGCCACTCTAGACTCCTTAGATTTAGATTATAGTAGTAGTCTTTAGGTGGAAATCTCAAAGATATGAGTTACACTGTTTCTGATGGCACCTTTGGCCACAAGCTGTAATTGCAGGTGCACTTTTGAATCCTAATCTCCAGAGTTCATGGCGAAACCAAGCAGTGTCGACTGCATGATGTCGCTAAATAGCCTGTTTCCCTTCATCAGAAAGTTTTTTATGGACTTGAACTTAAACTTGAACTGATGTCACCTGGGTGCTGTACTATCTTTGTATGTTGATGCATCATTGTAACTCACAGAAAATGTGAAGTCCCTACAGCAGCCAGACACAACTATGGCATTAGCCCCACAAACCCACTGGGCAGACCAGCCCCTGCTGACTGACACAAAACGTGTCACCAACTGTGCGCTGCTACTGATTTAGCTAGGGAATGTCGCCACAAACACCCAGATTCTGGTACTCGGAAATACTGAATATAAACGTGCTTTCAAGTGGGCCGTAGGCTCAATCAACACTGTTTTACCTCACTCTGTGATAGATAGTAATTTAAGAGACATTAACCAAATGAAAATCCTTGAGATTAACACTTTAAATCCCCAATGACACAACTTTGCCATGTGGACAAATCTTAAGTTTGTCAGAATCCAAGTGCCTATTACCATTGCTGCATGATTGGTTCAATGATTGACAGTTGTTTGAACAGTAAATTTACGGCTGCATAATATGTAACAATAACAATCACTTTGAAAGTTTCTTGTTTATCAAACCTACTAACATGCAGCCTATTGTTCATGAGAAGGAGCAGCTATCTGTACACATTAGTGCAACACATATTTCTCCACAGGCCCAACACATTCTGATCATGTGGTGTTGTTTCAGGGTATAAAAACATATCCTCAGGCCCGGTGTGTTTCATCTGATAGCCTGACCACAATGTGTGATGTCAGCATTGGAGAGCTTAGACTGGAAACCTGCCTTTCCGTCCACCCCCTCTTTGCCCCTTCATCCCCTTTTCCCCTTCCTCATATATGGTTCATGTGTTGCTGATTACCCCCAAGTCCAGGTCTGGACCCAGCGCTTCCACCTTCTCAGCTCATATGGTTTGAAGCAACTGGCTCCCTCACTGGAAATTCCCCCACTGACTCCCACCTTAAAGCACTCTGCACCCTCATTCTCAGCACAGGTATGTGATGTTTGTGGTTTGTGCATATAAGCATGTATCCAATCCAAAATGTTAACTTATGCAGACAGTTACTGTACGCACAAACATATTCACGGCCGACTCACTCTCACACACACACACGCATGCACACGTCTTCCCCTGCCTTCCCTCCCTGGGGTCCTTTTGATTGACAGTGCCCGCTCCTGCAAGGGATTATGTTGGAAAACGGGGGGTGGAGGGGGTGGAGGTCTAGGGGAGGGGTGAAGGCTTTTGAGGCCAGGGTGAGGGAGAGTGAGAAAGAGGGCTGGGGATTAGGCCCACTGAGCTTCATTAACCTGAATGTTTACACAAGCTGATCTCTCGCAATGAGACTCTTTTCCTTCCCACAAGTGTCCCCTTCAACAATCCGCTGCCCCTTCCTCCATCCCCTCAATCCCAGTGAAGCACTGGCGCACCGTCCGCAGCCACCAAGTCAGACATGCAGCCCAGCCTGATAAGTGCCAGGATTAGGAATAATGTAGCTTTGAAGTATTGTCATCAGACTCAGATTTAAATTTACAAGTGCAAATGCATTAATTTTGATGAGGGTTTTTTTCATGTCTTTGCACAACTTTAAGAATCTGAATTACAGTTTTGCAATTGATTGTGGTGTTGATGAAAATGTTATTGTTGTTAAGTTATACAGAGAAAAAGTCTAAAAAAAGTTTGGCTGGAGAGCGCCAGTGTCCTTGTATATTAAACGGCCCCCATCAGGCTAACTTCAGTTACATACGATATTTAACATTCATTTTAATGGCAAATAAAAATAACTGACGAGTACCAGTAATTTGCTACTTTATAAATGAGCGGAAAATGAAGCATTTATCATTATGAAACTTGAATGCATGATTATGCTTCTAGCGCAAAATTAAACTGAGGTAATGGTCTTGTAGTAAATTAGCTAAGCATTTAATAAGAAGATTTTAACAATCTGCCACAAATGCCTTCACTAAGTAAGTATTTTACGTCACTGTTGTGATTTGCTACTGGAAAGAAAATAATACTGAATGACTCTTAGGAGCTTAACTAAGAGCAGAACATTTGACATTTTTGACAGTTTCTTTTTCCAGAGCAGAAAAAGCCACAGTTTGTTTCAAACAGTAAATGAAAAGGGGGGTGAAGAGCTAGTAAATTAGTGCCAATCACAAACCATAATTCATCAACTTGTGCTTTTGTTGCTACTCTCCAAGGACCCATTGAGTGGTCCAGAGTTGTGCATGAGCTCTAAGGACAACACTGGGGGCTATTTGCTTCCCCGATTAAAGAGGTTGAGCAAGATAGCCAGCTAAAAGCAGCAGCAGTAGGAAGACGAGCTCCGGAGGATTTCCCCCTACAGAGCGGTTAGCAGAAAAGGACTGCCCTTATTGTTTAGCATCTCTGGGAAAGGGTGTTTTCTCTCAGCACTGAGGTGGAAAAGTAAATTAGCATTTACTCTGTGCCTGGCTCCGGCTCTGACAAACTGAGAATGGTGTGTCGACAGCCACAGGACTGCTCCCTTCAAAGAGCTGTAACTAAAGGGACATGGCTCATGCTAAAGTAAACAGCAAGAAGTCTAGAGCTCTTAGTTCAACAGGCAGGCTGTGGCATGTGTTTCGAAATTGCCATCACATCAAATGGGCAGGAGGATCAACTGAAAGTTATTCTGCAAGAGGCACTTCTTTGGCGGCATCTGCCATGTGGGTCTAATTTTTCACCTTGAATGGTTGTGAATGCTGTGGAGGGTCAGCACAGGTCCACGACTGCTTGACAAGATGCTGATTCTAGAGACAGCAAGGAGGGAAGCAGGGGAGAAAGGTAGAGAGGGAGAGAGAGAGATTAGAAGACAGAAAGACAGACAGACAATCGACATGAGTGCCGGATCACGACTGCTAAGGACCAGTCGTCTACACAATCTCAGACAGGAAAGGGAATGTGGGGGGAAGAGAAGGGGAGAATGTGCGATTGGAGAAAGGGGTGCAGTGAGGAAAAGAGAGAAATAGTTTTTGAGGAGACATCTGGCTTTGATTAAGAGGGCCAGTGTGGACAAGCCAGCCTTTGCTGCTTGTTTTGACTGGGAATTTTGGGGGGAAGTTGATGTTGTTTGTTTTTTAATAGCAAGTGGCTTGTTAATTGATGAACACGAGCCATGGACACAATGACTGAGCAGAGATTAGTAGCGGGGGTGTTTTCCTATTTGTGTACCAGTCATCATGTGCAGTCTGTGCATGTGCATGTAAAGTACACTATGTATTTGCGGGAATGGGTGATGACTGTGGGGGAGGCTGGAACATACACAAAGCATAAATTCTTTCCTCAAAATGCCAAACCTTTCTGCTGTGTTGGCTCTCTAATGCTGTTTGATATAAGGACGTGAACTCTGTGCATTTGTTAACAATTCTTTTTCCAGCCTCCGCAAAGCTCAAAAACTCTGGGGTTCAGGGAGTTGATGCTAACAAAGAATAGAAACAAACTTAGGCTGAAACAGACGACACCAAAGAAGAACAGGGAAGACAGAACTGAAGAGAATCAAAACAAAAAGAAACAGACAAGATTAGACTAGTAAAACACAATAGAATTATGCTAAAAATCCGTCTTTGACGGCTGTAAAACATCTGCCCATCTGGAGAGAAAGCGAGAAAATCTGTGGTCTTGGTCGACTTTGAAAATGATCGTTGTTCCAATCTCAAGACGAGAGCAAAACATTTCAATCACCCGTACAGCAAAACTGGATCTCAGACCTCCTTTCTGTTACTTCTTCACAGACATATTGAGTGTGAGAGGAACCTCATGGCACAGTGTCCTGCACCGCTGAATATGAATAAACCATCAAGTGCAGAGACTCAAGCCAAGCCAAACTCAGCACGCAGGCATCACAGCAGAACAGGGCAGGAGGCCTTGGAGCTCTTACTGGCAAGCCAATGAGCCCTACCATCCCCCTCCCTCGCCATAAACCCTGTTCCCAAAGTCAATTGCCCATAAAAAAAAAAAAAAAAAAAAGATAATGACTTAAAAAAAAACTACAGTAATTTTTTCAGCTCTCTGATTTTCAATTATCGTTAGTGTGAGAAGGCATGCATTCATGATACTGTAGATCAGAGGGAATACGAGGAAATACTAGTGAGGCTGGTGGGGTTTTGAAGAGAGGTGAAACTGGAGACCTGGAGTCAGGCTGCTTGTTCTCTGAGGGTTCTGAGGTTGTGATGATGATTGAAAGTGATGTCTGTTTGGTAGCTGCTGCTTCTGCTTCAAGGGCAGCTGCATTAATGTCAGAGGGGTTTGAACCTCACTCTCTGACACAGTGAGGCCAACTTAAACCCAAGAAGTGTGTGAGTGATCAAAGAATGATTAAGAGTGGCGTTTATTAGCCAATGCTGTCTGAAGGGCAACCAGGTAAGACTGCTGCTTTAACAGTGCATTAGAAGCTAAGCTGGACTGGCTTAGAGAGTATAAAACACACCAGACATATTCTTTAAAATTCTAAAAAGGCCATGAAGTCGATTTTTGACATGTGACCGGTCAACCTTTCCATTTGTGTCTGGGATTCCCCCATAATTTTTTGCATTTTAGCATGTTTTATGGGGCAGCTGTAGCTCTGGAGGAAGAGTGGGTTGTCTACTGATCAGAAGGTTGCTGGTTCTATCCCCTATCCCCTCCTTCGGTTGGTATGTTGAAGTGTGTGTGTGTGTGTGAGGGAGAGAGAGAGAGAGAGAGAGAGAGAGAGAGAGAGAGAGAGAGAGAGTTACAGATGAGCAGGTTTTGTAGAAAAGCC
>JAQLOL010000012.1:9560353-9590708 GCA_029783665.1 Naso thynnoides
TTGTTGGATTCAGAACACTTAGAGTAGTTGGGCTTAGACTTGATGGTTGCCCCAAAGAATCTTTTTGAAAAATTCTTTTTTCTCAATGGGCTTCTTACTAAAATGTGGCTCTCTAGCTAATACGTTGCTCTGTATTGAGTTTTTATTTTTTTTCTTCATAAAACAGCTGCCTTCTGCGTCTAAAACCACACAGAAAAAAGTGGTGGCTAAACTGAAACAGTGTAATGTCAGGCCATGAAACCAAAACAGTTCAAAACATGCTTTGTAGACCTGATGGCAGGCAGATATTTCCTGTGTGTATATTTATGTGATGCATTGTTGGTGTAAAGACACTGATCGTAACCATGTCCTTACAGGGTGGGTAGAGTAATGAAAATCTGCTCTCAAATTAAAGTACAATAACTCTCTCAAAAAATAACAAGTATAATTAAAAAATTATAATCTGAGAGATCTTTTTAAGTAAAAGTAAAAAGGTAATATTTTTTCTCATTACAAGTTCCTTTCCTTTTTTTCATAAATTTCAGTTATTTGTTGTTGTTGTTGGGTGCTTTTTAATTTAAAAAGCACCCAACAGACTGCTATGGTTACAAGATAATTAAAGTTTTTATCATAACATCAAAACTTCATGCTACACATGAAAAATGAACATAGCTAACATTAGTTAGCTGGCAAGCGAATTAGTGTCTCAAAAATATACCCAGGTGAAAGCAGAAGTACAGTTTTAAAGAAGTGACATAAAAAATACACACAAAAACACATATACAGGCATGAACTTGTTCAACTGTAACTTGGGCATTACATGGAATAAATTAACAAAAGTTCCTTTCAAAGGTGTAAGTTGATTGTGACATTGTAGTTAAATTAACTGTTATCAATCAACAAGTTGTGAAAGTAATGTAAATGTTAAACATGTAAACGTCCTGTTATATCTTTTATCCGTACAAAGCCTGGCAGCTTGTCCACAGCTGTACTACACACTATGAAAACAACCTGTGTGCAGTTGTCCTGTTAATGTAAATCAGTGTAAATCCTGCAGGCTGCAGGGTTCAGAGTAGATGTAACAGTTCCTATGTAAAATTAAATAGCATCCCTGCTGTAATTAAGCATCAGTGCAGCATTAGGGGGTGTTGCTCGGGACGGAGGAAGCCTAAATGCCAGACATCAGATGAATAATTCTTTTCATGTTTTGCATGAGGCAAACAGAAACATTACAGCTCTATTAATAGGACACCCCATGTTTGAAGTACATCAGTCCTCTGGCCATGTTCTCTATTTGGACTGAAGGTATGGACATAACGTCTTTCCCTCAGACTCCAGGGGATTTAAAGAGAGAGATAATCATCTAAATAAGGGACATCTGAATGAATAATACATAGATTCTGCTGCAAAACTGCTTATTAATTTGCTGACCCGAGCACACACACACACACACACACAAGCACAAAGGCACACACATACACATTAATGACTGTTTTAGATGAGTTTTATGGTCTGAATTAGACTTAGTCAAAAGTTGTTTGACAGAAGAAAGTTTCAAATGGTGTTTTTAAAGACCCTCAGCTCAATAAGGAAGCAGGCTTTAAAATGTTTATTTTTGAAAAAATGGAGCTTCATATGTGTTTACAGAGACCATGCTGGATTGTCAGTTCTTGGTGGACCAGATGTTTTGGATGCTCATTAGAGTTGCTGAAGCAGGCAGAACAGGATATCAGGGACTGTTCCTCCCTGTCAGCTGGCTGTCTGCCGGCTCACCTGGCTTCCTCTGTGAAAGAAAAATTGGCTGCCAAGTTGTGTTGGAGTGCGTCTTGTATTTATCATTATTTGCATTAAGTCGCACATATACAGTTTGAACAGGTGTAAATTCCAGGTCACAGTTTGTGTTGGTCAAAAGGATATGGCCCTTAAGCTGTGACGTCTGAAGGCTGTTGTTAGTATATAACTTTGTCCGTGCACAGTGTTACCTTTTAACACACATCCATGCATGCAGTCCTCTTAGCCTGCTTAGGTTTTTAAAGTTAGTTTGTAGAAGCAGTTTTGTATGAGGTATACTGCCTGTCTTTCACCGCCTCCGGGTTCCAAATATTACTAAATTGCCATTCCCATTTCTTTTCGTGTAATAGCGAATGTCAGAGATGTGTGTAGATGAATTGATTTTAAGACACTGTGCAGAGGAGCAGCCGGGGGACAAGGAGAGAGGAAGGAAGGTACTGCTGAGAGAAAAATTACCAACAGGAGAGGAGAGCGAGCCAGTGCAGATCAAGATTAATGGCCATTTTGCTCAGCTGTGTAACCCACGTTTGACAGCTACACTGGAGTCATTTAGGGTGTCATCTTAAAATGTGTGTGTGAAATATGTGTGTGTTTGAACGTAAGCTGCAAAATGAAGTAGAAGACAGACAAACGGCTTGACTGAGTGTCTGATGAGGTTGGAGCATGTGTGTGTGTGTGTGTGTGTGTGTGTTGCTGAGTCGCTGTTTGTTGGTGTTCATGTGCTGTCTTGGTTGAAAACAGATGAACAAGGTTATTGTTCCTTCTTCCCCAAAACACACTGACCCCCTGATCCTGGATCAGGATGGCTGGAATGGAGAACTGTAAAACTCATGTGATTTCTGTTACGTCTCAGCTGGCCAACACACTGAGAGTGTGTCTGTGTGTGTGTGCGTGTGTGATCATGTGAATGTCATGATTAAGTTTGGTGGTCCTCGCAGTTTTTGTGAATTATGCTCTGTGCATCTGGGTATGATCAGTGACAGAGGATTAGCACTTTATTATAATTGTGTCAGTCATCACAGCATTATAGAGAGTTCTTTTGATACCAGAATCAGAAATGCCTCGGGTGCTGGATCAAGTATCTAGAGCTGCCCACACTAATCTCTGTCCAGATCAGATAATGTATGTACTGTATCAGGCAATTTATTAGTCCTAGCATAATGTCAGTAATTACATTACCTAATTTACTTAAACTCATGAGGCATGTTGTATAAAATTAAAATCATGATCATCACATTAAGTAAAATAAATGTCTGTACATTGTTTAGGTAATGTTTTATTTTATCATCGTTGCCTCATAGCAAGAGGGCTGATTCCCCACTGGGACAGGACCTTTCTATGTGGGGTTTGCATGTTTTCCCCATGTTCGCATGGGATTCCTCCACCATCAAAGCATGAACATAGGTCTATCTTCAGTCCTTTGACTGAGGCACTGGCTCAGAATCTGCAGTCCCCAGTGGCTGCACTGTGGCTGACCACTGCTCCTCAGGGATGAGTTAAATGCAGAGACCACATTTCACTGTATGCTGTATATGTTACCAATAAAGTACTTTTATCTTTAGGTAACTAAAAAAAAAAAAAGCTATAATTTTTAAAATACATACTTTTCCTGGTAAATCTCAGCTTGCGACATGTTTTGGTGGAATTCACATCTTCAGTCATCTTTAGATAAATACAGACGTTAGGTAAATGTGCAGCCTTAGCTAGAAGCCATTTTCCCGTATTGATTTCTCTCATTAAATCATCCGACTCAAAGAAGAGGAGATGCAGATAAGAAACAGATGAGTTAAAGCTTTTTATGGCATTTACTTTGTGTTACAATGTCATCCACTTTTATACTTTAATGTATCTATATATCATTATCGTCAGTGGAGGCTCTGCTTCCAGGTGTCACAGTGATAAAGGTCGTGTTGGCAGCAGTGACATGTGAGGACAGTGAGGAGAGCCAAACTGCAGAGCCAAATGACACGTATGCATGGTTATAGGGGAAATATTGCCTCACTGGGGCTACATGGGAATGAGCCTGAACCCACTGAGGGAAAAAATACACAAAACACACATGTGATAACACGATATTCAACCTTCAAGACATATATTTCTATAAATATAAAGGCAGATTCTTTCAGAGTTCCTAGTCCAGCTTTCCTTGATTTAAGAATTTTCTAAATATGAGTCTCAGGTTAAATATAATTTGAAGGATAAAATACCCTACATATAGAGGCTTTAAGATGGCCTTTTTTGCACTCCAGGTAAAAGCTTCTGCGAATATATATAAATGTCTGCTCTCAGCTGGAAAGCAGAAAAGATCACAACCACTTCCTGTTGAAGTCACTTGTCTTTTAGTCAGATTTGTAGGGGAAAAAAAGTGTTCCAGTTTTTCACTTCCCATTCTTTGCTGTGTTGTGGTTCTGTGGTGAATTGCTTCTGGGTCTCCTGACTTGGCACAAATGCACATCTTGTACAGTAAAATGTTCCCCATAATTAAGCCGCAGAATTATTGCAGCTTAGTGATTTCTTTTGTTAGGGGCATGTCGGCATGTTTCTCTGCAACCACATCCAGTGAGTGTCTTCGTTGCACAGTGTGCGTCTGTATCATTGAGTTAATGGAGGGTCTTGGCCTGAGTAATGGAGCCCCTCCCTGCAGGCTGAGTGGATAATTTAATTAATGTCGGCCCTCTCTCCATCCTCCCCCCTTCCCTCGTGACTCATCTGTGCTGGGCATCAGTCTGGCTCTGGACACTCGTCCTCTCGACTCATCAACTGTGGTGAGTCTCAGGCTGAGCCCTCTAGTGCTAACTCACACATTCATTCATTTTTTCCTTCAGACTTACTGTATATATTCTTCTCTGCATTCAAACAGTAAACATATGCTGCAGAATATTTGGTTATTTCTCACCCAGCCTGCTCTCATGTTGACTTTCTGTTCCTCAAACAACAGAGTCTCTGTGTAGTTTCACCGTAGCAGAGGCAGTTGATTTGTCTTTCCCTGGCTCGTTCCTCTTCCTCCCTTGACAGCAGTGCTTTTAATGTTTATGGAGGGAGAGCCATTTGTGGAGTCACTGTAATGATCCATGACGTAATAGAAGCTCCTTGTAATTCATAACAGCGACAGGGCATTGAATCAAGCTGAGTTAGGCCGTGGCTAGGTATGCTAAGCTTAAGCAAAATGTCAGCAAAGCTGCCTAACATTGAAAACTTTTCATTTTCCTTCCTCTACACCCACATTTTGATTTGTTAAAGATTCATTTATTCTTTATGTGCCTTATATACATAAAGATTTGCTCTGATTGTTTGTGTTTTTAGGTGGAATTGCAGGTGGCATTGAGATCTGCATCACCTTCCCCACAGAGTACGTCAAGACCCAGTTACAGCTGGATGAGAGGGCCAATCCACCCAAATACAGAGGGATAGGTGAGTGTGACGTGTGTAGGGGATATTTTTTAAAATTAGACCTCTGGCTTTTGACCAGTTCCAAGCGAAATACACTCATTTGGAAATTGATAAAGCTTGCATGTTTGTTTGGTTGTTATAAAGCTGCTACCAGCTGCCATTTAGCTTAGCTTAGCACAAAGACTGGAAACAGAGGGAAACAGCTAGCCTGGCCCTATTAAATAATAAAGAAATTACACTCACCAGCACCTCAAACACACCATTAACACCTGGTATTAAAATGTGATCTGTATCCGGATAAGTTATCCAGATAAGGAAAAACATTTGTCACTGCATGGTGCAAACATGTTATGATCAGAATGTGATCGGATCTGCCAGACCACATCTAAAGATAGTCTGGCTCACATTGTGTTTGGATCTAATGTAAGTGTGAACGCAATCCGTACAACACGCAGACATCTCACGCACAATGTCATCATCCCACTTTGACCTGTGACTGATAGGTCATCATTCCGTGCTACACTGAATGTTATGAAAATTTTCAAGTATTTCCGAGCCCACTACTCATTACTCCGCTCTCTAATCCACAGAGACTGGATAGTTGTCAACATTTACAGTAACCACAAATTAAATTGCTGCGAACAGTGTCAGTCGTCCTTTCTGTTTACCTCTGACAGAAAAGCGTCATAAGTGACCCCTTCCTCAACAGAGAAAAAGAACAAATAGGCTGTACAGAAGTAATTTTTCTGCCATGTTGACAGCCTACAGCTAGTTTGCCGCAACAGCCAATCATTTACGTGCAGCTTTTGCTGGAGGACAGAGATCTGATTTCAATGTGGGTAACAAGAACGCACTGAAAATACAAGGTGTTTCGCAAAGGCAAGATCGGATCTGGATAACTTATCTGGATACATATCACATTTTAATACCAGGTGTAAATGGGGTATAAAGCTCACTTATTAAAACTTTATATCTTGTTTTTGTAATTTGTGCAAATTCTCTCTCTCTCTCTCTCTCTCTCTCTCTCTCTCTCTCTCTCTCTCTAGCTTTCTATCTATTGCGACACTTGGACTAAGGGATTGTTATTTCCCCCTTGGCTGGTGCAAGGGATATTAGGCTATTTAATGGCACTTAAAGCTGGCACAAATGATCTATCTATCTATCTATCTATCTATCTATCTATCTATCTATCTATCTGTCTATCTGTCTATCTGTCTGTCTGTCTGTCTGTCTGTTTATTTATCTATCTGTCTGTCTGTCTGTCTGTCTGTCTGTTTATCTGTCTGTCTGTTTATCTGTCTGTCTGTTTATCTATCTATCTGTCTATCTATCTATCTATCTGTCTGTCTGTCTGTCTTTCTGTCTGTCCGTCTATTTATCTATCTCTCTGTCTGTCTGTTTATCTATCTGTCTGTCTGTCTGGCTGACTATATGCAAACTGATATATTAGTTGGGTCCTAATAGCTGTTAGGTAAATGTTGCTTCCCATCAGTGCATACATATAGATTTGAAAGGCGTGAATTAAGAAATGCTTTTCTCCTTTTGAAGACGCACAATGATGCGGCTCATGAGAATCTGGTCAGACAAAATTTACCATCTAGTTGACTAACATGTTAAAAACTATCAGATCAATTCTGGAGAAGTGTTGTTTGATAGAAAATCCATCTGATATCTCCGTCCATGTGAGTGTAGGCCAGCTGTTAATGGTTTAACCTACTTAAGCTGCTGGTGGTTTTAGTGTACATAACAAATAACTCCCAGTCAATGGCTCAGCTGGGTGTTTCCATTAGTGTTGTGCTGTGTGTTTGACTTTGATGCCCTCCTGTAATGTGGGGCGTGAAAAGCAGAAGCCTGCCTTTTAAACCCGACGCCTGTCACAGTCAGTGTCAGTACAAGACACACCCACACACGCAGCGACCAGTGCTCTGTTAGGACTCCTGGCTTGGCTTCTCTATATCTAATTAGAACGTTATGTAAGTGTGTGTGCATGTGTGCACAGCAAACAATCTGCCTGCATGTATTTGTGAGTCATTCATTTGCTGCATCTCTGATCCTGCTCTCTCCTCTCTGACGAAGGGTTAGATAAGTGAGTGTGTGTTTGAATGTGCGTGTGTGTGTCTGTCTGGATTAAGTCTGAGCTCTTGTCATTGTCAGTGATGAAAAGTCAGATGCAGAGAGCACAGTTCCTAAATCTTAAGTGCTGCGTGTCTGTGTCCGTGCTGCAGGAGTGTTCCTGAAACCACCTTCGACCTTCACGGAGACGTCCACAGTGGAGCCGCTCTGCCTACTAGCAAGGTAACACACACACACACACACACACACACACACACACAACACATTTCTCCAAGAACAAATCTTGTGATTTTGATTAATGTTCCATTAATTGTGCAGACCTAGTATACACAACATTGTGATCCTGGCAGGATGTTTGGCAGTTCAGAATGTTTGGAAATAGTTACTGCAGCCCTGGACAGCATTAGTCAATGTTTATTTGACAGACTGACTGATTGACTGAAACCCAGTGCTGCCCACATGCAAATTAACAGAGAGGTGTTGAGACAGGGGGTGGGTGATTGTCATAAATGAATGCTCAGTGTTCAGCACACTGTATTTGTTTTTCGTAAAAGATTTTCATGCAGTGGCGCATGGATATAGCTTGACCGACTGTATTTGCCTATTTTCCATGTCAGACGTTTAATCCCTGTAATACAAAACTCGGAAACAATTTTTCAGCTTTTCATCAAGTGCATGCACAATCATTACTTTGCAAGTCAAAGTAGGAGTACATCACTTTACCTGTTTTGCGCCTGTACCTTGTCAAAGCTGCATTTTTGGACTTTACACCTAATCATACATCCCTCATGTTATGGGCTTAACACTATGTGCTTTTAAATTAAATGTATGTTAGGTAGAGGACATGAAAAAAAATCCTCTCAGCATGTCACAATTTTTTCTCTCATTCTCATATTGTCAATAAGTAGCTTGGAAGAATTTACAACAGTTCTACTTGAAAAGCATTTTAAGACAGTCAACCAAAGACAGTTAGCTGAGTTTTGAATTCCCTCAAAAAAAACAACAACAATTTAATCCTGGATTTGAACTTGCTTTCACTCACTAGACACTAGATAACAATAAAATGTCAAGTTTTTATCATATTCTGATGTGGTTAAAGTATTTTTTTTAATTAGATAAATGGAGTTAGCCTTAAATTTGTCAGCTATTTTTAATTTAGTCTTAGTCTAAGGCTTAAGACGAAAATGCTTATTAATAGTAGTTTAGTCCCATTTTAGTCATTCTTATCCCTCATAGGCTTAAGTCCAGTTTTAGTCGTCCAAAATTCATTACATTTCAGGGCTGTCACTTTTAAAAAAAATTTAGGTCGAACAAAGTTAAAATGATGCGTAGCTGGTTCGGGAAAATACGAAAATCCGCAACTGTCTTTTTGATTGCTGTTATCAAAGAATAACTGAACAATGTCATTACAAATGAAAAAAAAAGACAATTCAGTGTTTGAAAATACGGGTCGCACTCCATAGATCAGGTAGCTCAAGTGTGCTCAGGGCGGTGAGACTGGAGCGCTGTGGGTGCGGGCCAGGGATGGAGAAGGGAGGAGGGACAATCGTGCCTCGGCATGGTACGGGGCGACTGGGCCAAGTGTAAGTGTGCCGTAAGATTAGAATAGTGTTTTTTACATAACTTCCTGTCTGTTTGGGATGGCATCACCTGGGAGGGGGGTCTGTGAATGTCACATCAATCTGAACAACATGTCAATCAAAGATCAGGATGCATGTTTCCAGTTTCCAGTTTGAGTTTAAGGCAGACAGGATGCACAGTTAGGAAAATAATCACTCGTTTCCACAGCTAGACGTTGCCTTAAAGCCCCCGCCCCCAGGTTCTCAGCAATGTAAACGGCAGTTAAAGCAAACAGATCAATCAGAGGGAGAAATGCAGAGGAGGTAAATGAAACCGAAACTAAGAGTGTTTTGGTCATTCAGACTTTCAATCGCTCCCTCTCCTTGCAGTACTGTCTCTCTGTTGCTTGCTCACTCACGCACATTTTCCTCTTGTTGTTCTTTGTTATGAAATAAAGGGTGATTGACCAGTATTTTTCGTCACAGTTTTCGTTAACGATATAAACACTTGTGCTCTGTGCAGGGATTGTACTGTACTGTTCCAAAATCTGTCCATATCATTATACCATATTCATATATAACAAATACATAAATAACATATGTAAAAAGGTTAAATTGATGTTCATTCCAATTAAATTTGTCCACTGTGCAATCCAGTTTGTCTGTCATTTGATTAATGCTGTCAAGGGCCAGAATTGCAGAGTGACTCGAGACCATTCACGACGATATGTGAAATGTGGCCCACAATAACGATGATATCACATTACAGCGATAATCGATATCGCACGACTATTATAAAATGATACATCACGATATCTGTCTAACTGAAGAATATAAAATGCATACACTGCATACATGAATACAAAAATTTTGTTCCTGCCATTGATGTAAAAGCCAAAATGAGTCGAGACTGTAGACTGGAAAGTGACTTGTGCATCTCTTAACTTTAAATTCTTTTCGCTGCTGTCCCTCATTACCCCGCTGTCAACTCCTTCTTTGGCCAATTAATTTTCATTCACGTTGCCCACATTCATGATGTAAGCGCCGTCACGAGCAGTCATCAAGTATTGATGCTGTTGGGTCAAATTGGCCGGGAAATCTGTTTACAGCAACGCATTATTTTAATTAAAATGTTGATATCTGGTGCAAAGTGATTGGATAATCATATTTCAAGAGTCAAGACAACATATATTGCTGCATCTATATTTTATTTTGCTAACACTGATCCATCAGTACTAATGCTGAGTAACATTTTTCGATCGCTGCTGTTGATTGTTGCCTTGTTTTTCTTATTCATTAGGTTTTGAAGAGATGAGTATAACCTGTCTTTACAGATGTGGAAGAATCTTTTCTTTTATGTATATCTTACCTGTTTTGTCATGTTTTTACTTTAGTGTGGGGACCCATTTAAAGATGAGGATGTGGTTGTGCTCAACGGCTCTAAGGAGGAGGTGGAGAAGTTGAAGGAGAGGATGGAAGAGAAGCGGACCAAAGCCAAAACTAAGGTGAGTTTTGATTAAACCAAATTAAAGCTTATCTAAAGTAATGGAATTACTTGTGGTTGGGGTTGAATATGCTAAAATGTTTATCAGAGTTCCTGAGATTGATTTGTTATCAGTCAGCTTTCGAATAGTATTTGCCTTTACCAGAAATAAATTAAGCATGTAAACGTTTTTAATGTTTTAAAATCGATATATTTCCTCTCCTGTTTCAGAAATCAAAGAAGAGCAAAGGAACTGAGACAATGTCTACACCATCAGAATCAAAAGGTTTGTGTAAAGCCTGGTTGAGACCTCACACAACTTCTTAAGACAAAGAATTTACATAAGTAAACCAAACAGCGTGCAACCGCCGGAACCTTTACTTCTTCATTTGGATTAAGTTTTGAATGTGCAATCAGTGGCAGTAGCTGGGTTATTCAAATGTTTACCACACGTAAAATCTCACAAAATACCTGTTTGTTGAAATTAAGATGGACAAAAAAAAAAAACAGACACTTGTTAGAATAACACAGGAGAAAATGACACCATTATCTGCTATATGAAAATTACTTGAGTCTGTAGCTTTTGCAGCTATCAATACACTTTCCTTGAAGAAGCTGATGATGAGTAACTTGTGGTGAGCTGCCTGAACCATGACACCTCATCTCAGGATCTGTGGTTGTGACAAATGGCCGTATGTTCCACATGATTTCCTCATCCTATAGTTACTCAGCAGGGATGTGTCAGACAGTTTTATTTTAACTAATCTCATCAAATGCACAGTTTCTGTGTTCATGAAACAATTCCATCACACTTGCTATAATTTATATACCCAAATACCCATTTTCAGGAAACATTAAGTACACATGAGGGATTTAATGGAATTGTTAAAAATTATACATACAGTTTTTTTGGTTACTTTCCTGTTATACACATTTATTACAAAAGTCAATGTGTGTATTATTATCATTTCAGTTTATTTATATTTCTTGAGTATAGTGTTATAAACAGGAGCCTGGGATTTTATTGTGGACAAAAATATAATTTGAAATCTAGAAATATACCGTAGATTAATTTACCATATTTGTGCAACTTAAACTTCACAGTTCACAGTGTTACACTAGATCTCTGTACTCACTCGAGCTCACTCATTAGCTCATTTACCTGGCGACTGTTAAACCCTCTGCCTTTAATTTAAATTATGATGGAAGTGACTATTGTCATTACATTGTTTAGCTTCAGACAACTGTTTCTGGCTGGTTGGGGCGTCAACTTCACTCAAACTTGCTGATAGCCAAAACAACGTGTTCAAATAAATCCCTAACCCTTGGGCAGGGGAGGCAGCAGTTCCTGAACATTCACTATTATTTTACTGTTTTATGCAACAGGATTTTTTTTTCCAGTCGTTGAAAAAAGTAATTGCAATAGAGTTTTTCTTTGTATCTCTGAGTCTGTCTTTTGTGCTCATGAATTTCCTTGTGATCAGTCAAACAATCTGCAGGCCGTGTATTAGCCAGCGGTCCCCTACCTCAGCTCTGGGGATTTAATATTAAATGTAAAGAAATATAGAGGCTGAAACTTTTTAATTCTTCCCCACACTCAGATATGAACATTTTTTTGATGAAGTAACTGATTATGAATCAATTTACAGATTATTTCAGCTGTAGCATAAAGGGACTACAACAAGATATCAATCTTGCATTTAGTGCATTTTTCATTCAGGCGTGACTTTGTTGCTTTGTGTGGGTGGCGAGAGTGACAGAGCATAGATTTGTTTTTTGTTTTTTTTTTTCTCTCTGTGACTCCACCTGGGCTCTGTACACAAACACGCAGACATGCAAATCCTATTAAAAAAAGTGTCATTTGAATAAGACAGTGATTTTACAGTCGGGCCCCATGTTTATGACTCTCAGATCAGAGTGTTCTGTGTCCTCAGAGAGACTTAGTGTGTCCTGTTTAGCTCTCCAGGACAGCACATGGCTCTCACCTGTTGTCTTAAAAAAAAAACGTGACTTTTATTTGTGTTACTCAAATTAAAACTGAAGTTTCAATAAGGCACTTAAAAAGTGCAGCTTTTCTTGCTTAAGTTAAGCTTCTTTTAGATGTAAAGGTAATAGCTTGGGTTAGATTTGTTTTAATATCAGATAAAACATTGGGGAAAAAAAGTTTATAACTGATATCTCCATGTAGACTCATGGTTTCTAGGATGTTGACAAGTACATAATAAAACTTAAATGTGCAATCTTGTATGACCATTTGTGATTACATTAATGACGACTATAACATTTTTTGATGCTGGTCTCAGCTATTGCAAATTCGCATTTGTTTTTCATATATGTTTAGAGAAAGAGAGAGAGAGTAAGAGTCTTCTGTCATAACCAAACCTTTTGACTTCTGTTTCTCTCAGCTGAAGAAACACAATCTCCTCCAGTGGATGTAGCAGGGAGAAGCTCACTTCAAAATGGGGATGAAAGCAGCCAGTCAGGTAGCTAACCACACTTTTCTCTCATAAATGCAGACAAATGGAGCTTTAATTTAGCCTTATAAGAATCAGAGTATGTTAATTGTAATTGTACACTCGTATGCAACAAAATTCTGGTGCACTGCTAGGACGTAGTTCAACAGAAGAAATTAAAGGTACAGAATATAATTTAGTTAAAAACACAAGCATGCACGCACATACACAAGTGCAAACATGCATACGTAGTACTGCACATACACAGACAAAAAAGCATAATGAGAAAAAATACCCTTTTAAAATAAATGAAAATATCTTGTATAATAGTGTAGGAATGTCAAACTTTTATGACAAAATAAGAATATTGCACCTGTGTAAAAAAAAAATAAGCAGCACACAGAAAAAACAAGAATATTCCACATTGTTCAAAATACTGTCAATAAAATTCACAGTCAAGGTCTAAAGAGCCTTCAGTGTGATGTTCTTTTCACTGTGACAATGGCTTTAGGGTAAAAAAAAACATTCTCAAGTCTATTGGTGCGTGCTTTATTTTGATTTAAAGCACCTCCTTCTCTAAATTTAAATTTGTTAAAATGCACACAAATATTCCATTATAACTGGCATTATGACAATATTAAGAATTTTATGTGGTTATTCAAAGTGAGGCATTTCACGATTAAGACATGTTGGGTATGCCAGTAGTTTTTGGGGTGTAGGATGATGACGTTTGAGAATACATGGCCGAATTAGGGTTTTTAGTTAGCGACACATGGCCGCTTGCCTGTTATCAGTCAGCTGTGTGTGTTGCCAAGTCAACAGTTTGCAAGAATGGTGTGGACATGCTGCATGCTCGAACAAAAGGTCTCATGTCTGGTCGAAAGGAGAAAGCCAATTACTTTTAGTGTGCTATGCAAAAATTGTCCTTTGGTGTTTGTGAGCACACAGCATTCAAAGTTCTTCCCACAGTTAATTGAGCGTATAAGACAGAGAGGAACTGAGTTTGAGTGAGCTAAGAGTGAATGAGGAGAGCACGATTCAAATACATAAGGCAATATTTTCCGAGTGTTTCACTGCTGTTGTGTTCTAAAACATAAATTAACGTGCCTGCACCTCTGCACAACCCTGTGGGAGTGGGCTACAACCTGTTTACTGTGGCTCTCTGCTCTGTTCGTATATGTCAGTCAAAAAGACACACCGACAGGCACACCTCGAGTCTCCACCAAATACTGCCAACTCACCTGAAAGAATGATTACAAGACAAAGGCCGTGTCCTTTTGTTGGAACATTTAAGAATAAGGGCAAAATCTTAAATATTTTTTGTGTGAACTTAGTGACTGTAATAATTCCTCTCCATCTTCTAAAAGTGTAGCAGTCACTGAAAGACAACAGTTTAAAGTGCACAGGTTTTAGCTGAAATGTTGCCAATTATATTTAGGCATAAAGATATTTCTTTAATGAAAACCAAGGAGCATTTTAAAGTGTAAAATTCGAGCAGAGCAGAGTTCAGACTAGCTCATGTAACCAGTTGGCTTCTTCTTCTTCTTCTTCTTCTCCTCTTAAACTGAACATATGTCTTCTCCCCAGTCATATGTTCAGTATAAACCTTTTCAGAGACATAATTTGTCTTTTATAGAACAAACTGAACAAAGAAAATCTTACTTTATCAGACTGTAAGTGAAAAGAAAAATGAGAAAAATCGTTTAATTATTAAAAATCGTAATCCTCTCATCTCTGTCTTACTTTCTTTTTTATATATTTTTTGTTCAATGTTTGTTTTTATCTTTGTCTGCTGTGTTGTTTCCCCCTTCACTTGTCATTTCACCACCTAGCTGCAGCCGGACCTTCTGGGTTGTCCAGCTCCTCTAAAGGCCCCAAGTCCTCAACATTGTCCACCAACAAGAGGTCCATCCAGGACATGGAGGAGAAGTCAGAGGCCTTCAAGTCCCTGTTCACCACCCACAGCTCTGCCAAGCGCACGAAAGATCAGACATCCAACTGGGTCACCCACACCCCGTATCACTTCTAGTAACTGTCACTCAGAGCAAAGATCAGCGTTCTTAGGTTGCTCCAGAAATTGACACTTTGAGGACTTCTATAAAGCTAACTCCAGCACACACACACACACACATATTACCCACATGACCTTTATTAATGTCACCCATATGTGGATTCCCAAATTGTGTCTTCAGTCCCCAGTAGCTCAGTGTTTACATGTTGTGAACACTTTGTTAATAGCTCCCCAGGTTGTTCAGACACTCTTGTTTTGCAACCTAATTCCTCCCTCATGTATTCTCCAGCATCTCTGTGTTCTCAGTCACAGGTGCTTTGAGAATTGATGCTAGGGTGACTGACTCCATTATCTGTCACTCTGCTGTCTCCTAGTGGACAGAGTGAAGCTTTTCCAAGCGATCTTGTCATGGTTAAAACTGTCACATCGTATATAGGCTGGATTTTCCTCGTCAGTGAATAAAAGCTTTGCATTCCTAAAGTAGGTCAAAGACGGGTTATGTCTGTCCTCAGTTTTGTCTATAAATGGACACAAGTGTGAACAGCTGATTTTTTTTTTCCCTTATAAACTCTGTCAGCGTAGGCTTGGCTCACGTCTCTTCTCTGTAGGATATATTTAAGACATTTAGCAGAGGAATTTCAAGTGTGTTTGTGGTATTGTTCTTTTCTTGAAGAGTAAAGTGCATAAAATAGGTTAATAAAATAAAGCGAGTGAAAGCATCTTGTGGACACTCAAAAATCAACAAAAGTGCACTCGAAGCAGAAGGCAAACAGTAGCTGTAACGTCACAGGACATAAACACACTCTTAGTCTTGAGCATCACAAGCTTAAATATTTTTTCCACAATGCTTTCATCGAGGTTATTTTTTCTTTTTTTGTAAGGTCTTTGACAAAAAAGCAATTACATGTTGGCTTCGAGTTTAATAGCATAATATAGTGAAATTGAATCATCAATGTGTCATCAAGGAGATTAAAAATGTTTCCTGTTTGAAAGGGAGTGTCTTTTCCTTTTTCTTGCATGTAACCAGCAAATGTCGCAATAAATTTCTATCCTATTATGCTGATTCTTTCTTCTTTTTGTGAATTGTGCAGCATCTGTTACATATAATGAAAACTTTGTGTGTTTCACTTATAAAATAATGCTTTATGCTTTATGTGCACGGAAGAGCAGTGAGTAATAGCCATGACAGCTGCACCAACAACTTCCCACTTTGCCGGTAAAGGGAAAATTCGCACCAAAAAACAACTAAAGGAAGCTTTTATGAAAAATGTGCTTACGTGTAAGGTGTGAAAATTATATCTGCTATGAGGTTTAGTGTTTAGAGTGTTGATGGAGACACCAAGCTGCCAGCATTTAAATTTGAATAAAAATTAAAACAGATGAATGACACAACAGCTGATATTTCAGTGATAGACAGGAGTAGATGCAATTTAAGAGTTTTAATCCTAATAGAACTCGTCATGAAAAGATCCTTTTGCACACAAGCTAAGTAGGCTGTTTGTTTTAAAAGATACATTTTGTTTTATACATGTATAATTATTACATAAGCACAGCAGTTGGGTAAAAACGCTTGTTGAATTTGACCTCTAAATGTGGTTTTATAAATATTTTGCTGTCTATATAAATTAAGATCAACTTCATCCTAAGTAGGACTGATCTTTTTGCAGTCACAGTGATTTGTGGTTCTGCGGTAATATGAGGATTTAACCACAAGGTGGCAGCAGAGACGTCCTTATAACTCTAAATTTTATAGACTGAACTTTGGTCACTGAGTTTAAAAAAAAGAAAAAGAAAAAAAAACCCTTATGAAGTGGAGTTGGCCTGCTTCTCATTAAATGTAAGTTACACCATAAATAATCCAATCGTTTTGGCTAAGAAATTTAAATAACCTAAACACAGCGTCCTCTTGTCTTCATCCAGCTGCAGTCTGTGACATGTTTTATGTTGCTGATTTATATCTTTCAGCGCACGTTAGATCCTTGAATACTGGATAGGTGGTTTACGAAGAAACAATGCATCAGTAGTAATAAGAACCATAGCAACTCATGAAAGTTTTTTTTTTTTAAATCGACCTCATGGGAAAGTCTTTGTCTTTGCGCAGAACAGCCCGTTCTTTGTTTTTACATTTTTCAGTGGCCCTTCATTTATGCAAAGCATGTATTATTAGACTTGAGAGGGCCCGTGAAGTTTGGAGCCCTAGAAAAGCCCCATTTTCTGATATGAGGGGATGTTTCTAACGATAAACAGCCTGTACACACCCTGCATGTGTTGTAATATATCATAATACGATTTCTATATTCGTGCTAATTATTAATTTATTAAGACCATGCAGCATTTAGAGATCAAATTAAGTTGGAAATATTAGGCTTGAACTATATTTTTGTCTACACAATTCGATTACGGTTTTTCTTTTCTCAACAAACAAAATAGTGCAATTACGGGCAAATTAAGAACAATCCTTAAAAAAAAGTACTGTTTAATTTGACTTTTTAAAATGGCAGGTGTCATGTCTGCACATATCAGCAAAGTAAGGTTTTTTTTTCTCAGAGCGACATGTATGCCACATTCTCAACCACACTGCGAAGACACTTTGATCTGTTCATTAGTTTAAGCTGAAGTATTTGGGAGATCAGATAACAAAAGCCATTTTAGGCCTTAAAAGCTGCAGTGGCTTTTGAAAGCAGATTCTTTCGGTCAGCCTGAGGCGATGTGACTTTGGGGGTGGAATTACCTCACCTTGAAATTTCCTCACCTCCCTTTTTCACCTTCTCTTAAACTCTATCCTTTTTGACAGTGTTTCTTTTTCCCCCCTTAATAATAACAGATGATTATGAGATTATCTATAATTCTAACTCGGTTATGGCTTTAATCTGAGAGTTGTGGCCTTGCCTGTTTAAGACATATTTCGGGAGAGGCCTTTAAATGTTGTAAAATTTGTTCATGCGTTTCATTCTCACCTCAATGGTTTTAATATTATGCGTGTTGCCTTGTATAAAACAAAGGCCTCATAATTGCGGGGTTCCATCTAAGAGGTGCAGAGGGATTGTTTTGATTGATCCCACTCAGGTGTAGGATGGCACATGCGCAGAGCGCAGCCTTCAGGTGCAGTCGGCAACGTAAACCTCTCATGGTTTCACTCACTCGCTGCGGCTCAGTGGGATTGCTGTGACTCGAGCTTTGCAGATGTCTGTGTTGGAGAGGATAGACTGGAGGGTGAGTACACTCATGTTCCTTTTACAGCTGAGCCGACCTGCATCATGTTCAGGCCAATCGCTCCGCTGCCGAGCCTCTATTTATTTTAGGCTTTCACTTTCCGCCGTGTATCAGCTGTTTGTAACGCGCAGCGCCGTGGATACGCTATTGAAGAACTCTCCAGTCACATCAAGGAGTAGGCCTCACTCTCACAAACTTCAGCTAATTCGGTTTAGTGGCGTAACTTATTCACTACAAACGAATTGTGCTGTTTAGAGACAAAACTAAAACAGGCTATATGCTTACAGTAAAACAATAGGAATAGGCCTTCATTTGTTTTTCTCCCCCTCTTTTCTAGTTCCTACAAAGTAACCACAGCATTTATTTCTTCCTCTTTTTTTAAATATATATATTAACTTATAAAATATCTCTTATAAAATGGGCCATAGGCCCTAGTAGAGAAAAGATCTTAGAAGGGAGAGAGGAACGGAGTTAAATACAGCTCAGGCACGATCGTCACCATTAATGCAAACACAACTTATTCTAATTGATTACACATATAATATGGTATAGCTAGATGACTCATTAAGCGTAAAACCTGAACACTGGCCTGTCCTGGTCCATGTTGTGTTTGCTGACATTGACTGTAGGCTTTACTAAACGAATTCTGGATTCAAATCCGGATTTATTGTGAAGAGCCACATCGCAGATCAGCCCTGAAATATAATTTCCCACAGCAAGAGAGATGTCGACTCTAAAGAATTATATTTATAGCAACCCGCAGGAAAAAAAAATCATGTGCTGAATTTGCTGTTTGAACTGTGTGAGTTTTTTTTTTTCATTTGTCGGGGGCATGGATGCATTTAATGTGAGGCCTGCACCTGACATCAGCGGAGCCGGTTGTCACCGCAGCGGCCTGTCATTAAAATGACAAGATGAGCATCAGGATTGTTGGACACATCACCGTCAGGCCAAGCGTGACTAACCTGGTCTGCTTCCTGTCTCTCCCAGTGTAATATAACACTTAATCAGCGCGCATTTAATTTCTGCTTGGCATCACAACAGGCCGAGGACCAACACGCAAAAACAGCCTAATCCTCCGTCACCCACGTCCCGTCGTTCCCATGGACAGACGATGATCACAGCTTGGGTGGACGGACGCCATCCTAAAACAAAGGCCTGACTAATAATCTCACAGATTATAATCAGACATGTAGGCCTAATCGGCAAATGATAGCCAACTGAACTGAACAAAAATATAAAATGGCTCCAATTAATGGACGTACAGGGCCCCATGTTGGGCCACTTTCTGTTGCGGAAACATATTTTATTGAGCTTAACAGGAAATAAAAACTGAAAGTTAACGACATAATGGAGTTAGGTGTTATAGGCTAACTTAAAAAAAGGTGAGAAAAAAGATTATTTTGGTCTTCTTCGGGTTTTGATGCATACCAAAGCTTCAGAGCTGCCTTGTTTTGGACAGGCTATCGCAAAGCTCCACCAAAAATGTAAATGAAGTTAAGAAAGACTTGTTTGTCGAGCTCCTCTGAGCTTTAGAGGTTTTCGAGAGAGTGCTGCTGCTAAACCCTCGGGCTTATTGCGGTTTAAAACAAGCACTTAACCACCACTGTGAAACACCGACATTAATGTCGTGGGCTCATTTGAATGCCTTTTATTCTGTTTAGGCGTTCAAATCGGAGATCTGCCAGATGTCGCTTATTTTCAGCTCAAAGAAATTCAGTCAGTCTGAGTCGGAAAACACGATGAGCGCAAAAATAAGTCAGGCTGAGTGGACCGTATCTGACTATTACTCTCCTAAAACCTGTTAACAATAGGCCAAATGTGAACCACTGCGAATAATACAAGGCCTAATAATAGGCCTAATAATAGGCATAATAATAATAATAATAATAATAATAATAATAATAATAATAATAATAATAATAAAAATATTAATAATAAAAATATTAATAATAATAATAATAATAATATAATCTTTGCTAACGTCGGTAATAAAAATTAATAGGTTAACCTAGATTTTCCCAGGCCTACTAAAATTAGGCCCACCAGCGCGCGCTCTATGAAAACACACAGCCTGTAACACCATCCAAACTCTGGAGCACCTCAAACCGAGCAACGCGTTTGGCCAAGAGGCATTCCACTAAATTCCATAACCTCACCATGAATTATTCAGTTGCTTCAGAAGCATAATTAAATGAAAAAAACAAAACAAAACAAAAAACTTTTACTAGGACTAGAAAAGAAGCAGGTCCCAGTCTGACAGAATAAGCTGCAGCCTAACCCTAACAAATAGAGGGATATATTACGAAATCATATTTGATTTTTTTTTTTTTTTTTTTGGTAACCATTTATCTCAAGAAGCCTATAGGCCAAACACAATCCTAAAAACGAGCTTTGATGTCCTCACACTCATTTCAAAGTCCTGTCTTCAAGTTGCTGACTGAGTGTGAGCAGATAAAAACCAAACAAACAAAACTAACCAGAAGGTGCTGAAAGACTTCACTCACTGTAAGTGGGCTATAGTGTCACTGGGTTTAAATGTCTGACACTGTACGTACGGACAAAATTCTGATTGGACCTTCGTCCCGCCAATCAGAAAAATGTTCATTTTCCCTTGTCGCTGACATCATCGGGCAGGGTGACGCCCACTCCGAGCGGCTGTGCAGATATAGTACAGTGCTCATGTGTGCGCCAATAAAACTGAACATCGCTGTTTTGTCCATAAGAGGGAGTCAAGTTTGTTGTATGCACCGTATTCGCCCACTGCCACAACAGAGCCACACAGCACATTGACCGGAGAGGAGGAAAATAATGTTTGGCAACGATCATTTTCACTCATAGTGTCTGTGGAAACTCATATCCGTGGTTGGACAGTCAGTCGCTCGCTCAGTTCGCCCCCTCAGCCTCCACGCAACTTCGCCTCTTCGCTGCAGCTGAAGAACAAGGGCGTTCATGACCACCAGGAAGCTCTTAATTTTTTCATAACTGGATTAACTCGAAGACGTTAATATTTTTCCTTCTTTTCCCTTTTTTTGGTAACGGAGAGCCCTTTTCTCTGTCAGAATGTTGTGGAAATTAGCCGACAACGTGAAATATGAGGATGACTGCGAGGTGAGTTGCGAAAGAGATAAAAAAAAGAGCGAAAAGTAGCTTCTGACTGACATACCAAGAGCCTGAAACAAAAGTTTGACCAACAAAGACTGGAGTGGTGGATTTATTGTCATATGTTAATGGTAGAGATGAGACCGGATAAAAGATCATCAAGTGGTAATCGAGCAGAACAAAACAGGAAACAAGGAGGAACAAAAATGTTCATATTTCAGTTTTGAAAGAAAAAAAAAATTAGAGACGCATAAGTGTAAAAGCAAAGGCGCAATTTTCAGGATAGATATAAAGGCTAATAATTAGGCCATTTCTTTAACTAATAATAATAATAATAGGCCTAATAATAATAATAATAATAATAATAGCAAAAAGTAGGCCCCAATAATGATTAGCCTATTAGTCTCTCAAGAGGCCTTCTGGAAAAAACAAACAAACAAACAAACAAACAACAACAACAAAAACTTTCTTTTTGAAAAGTATTTGGATAATTACTATACGGCTTTAATATTTATTTTGGTCACAATATTTAATGTGATGCCTACAACAATAAGGTTTCTTTCTTTTACACTGTGAAGAACGAGACTGTTAGTCTATATCAGCTCAAAATTACAAGAACCTGCTCTGAACGTATTCTCTTGGACGTCATGTCAGTGGGTAACAGACACTGGACACCCTTGGGGGACAAATTTCACCGCCAATACCTGCCATCTTGTTGTCATCTCTCACAGCCTCCCTGTCTCTTCCGTCCCTCAGGAAAGGCACGACGGCAACAGCAATGGGAACCCCCGGCTGCCCCACCTGCCAGCGGTCAGTCAGCACCTCTACAGCCCGTCCCCCTCTCTCTCACACTCGGCCAGTTCGGACTTCCAGCCCCCGTACTTCCCGCCTCCCTACCAGCCCATCTCTTACCCGCAGTCGAGTGACCCCTACTCCCACCTCGGCGACCCTTTTAACATCAACTCCATACACCAGCCGCCGTCGTCGAACCAGCAGCAGCCGTGGCCCGGCCGACAGGGCCAGGAAGGGCTCGGCGCGCACGGGAGGAGCGGCCTTGCGAGTCAGATCCTGGGCCTGGAGGGAGGCTCGTCCGGGGTGAGGAGGGAAGGTTTCCGCCGGCCGGAGCTGTTGCCCCCGCACGCGCACAGCTTAGAGTCGTCGGTTATTGGTGATAACATGGGGATGCACGACATGGGGCAGGGACTGGAGGATGTTCAAGTGAGTGGATCTGATTGATTTGACTTGAAATTAGATTACAGTTTAATGGCTGAGGTGTGCCCGCATGATGCATGTGTTGACTAACACAGGTCAGCCAGATGACTAACATCTCTGACGGTTGGATAGTTCTACCATCCAAGGATAAAAGAAAGTTAAAATCATATTAAAAGATGGCATTTGTTAAAATCTTGACATCTTAAAATATTACAACTATATTTTCTTTGTTTTGTGTGTATGGAGCAGAAGAGAAAGAGTAGTCTAATTTGGACAGACATCGAAAAGCAACAAAATTATTTCAGCGAGCTATGTTTTTAACACTGTCGTTTTTTAATGGTGCATATGATGACTTATTGCTGCTTCTCTTCCTCTTTTATCAGCATGTAGACGACCACAGTATTATTATGGCAGATCAGACAGTCATCAAAAAAGGTGAGTTTACCACATTTTTGTGTCAAACTAAAAAAAAACAAAAACCCGTAGTTCTGTTAATTTGAGGAGAAAAGGGGAAGAAACGTTTCGGAAAATGCTGCCTGGGGTACATGTGCCCTTGTACAACCAAATAAAGATGCAGTAATTACTGGCAAGGGCTGGGAATTTACCGTAAGGGCTGTATTTTTTTTTTCACTCTCTCACTCATGCTTGGAATTGTCATAACAATTACTTCTATAGTGGCATGTCAGGGCATTTAGTGTGAGAGTGCAGCAAAGGAGGAGTCTTGTATTTGTACTTGTACTGCATACACTGGTAATCCTCATATCCACGAGATGCACTTATCTAAGCTTGGTATGATCCATAGCCTTTTCTGTCAGTGAAGGTGCTTGAATGGCTGCCCAGTGGGAGAGAACGGATCCCTTTCAAAAAAACGACAAGCTATTGACAAGATGAGAAAATTGAGCAGTCTCACATCCTCGGTGTTGAAAGTGAGAGAAGTGGAAAGCTTTGGATCGCCTTTAGGCCGGTTAAGCTTCGCAATTGCAGCTCTTTTCTGTTCATTTTAACGGGAAATGATGCGTTGATCTCAAAGCGGTGTTTGGCTCTGCAGAACCAGCTTTTGGTGGGGTGTGGCATTAGGCTTGCATGTGAATGACAGTTTAGAAATTTGTTGGGACATGAACTGTTTTGAGGGGGAACTTAAACAGACTTTGAGTCAGAGGAAGATCAGCTTGGGCAACATATTTCTGCTGCTTAGCTTTCTTCATTTATTTGGATAGATAGATGGATAGATAGATAGATAGATTTTGTGCATATGTCTAAAACTATAATATGTCACATAACCATATAAAGACAAGTTTAACCTCTCATTTATAAACCTAATGCTTTAGTTTCTCATTTTCATGTCTGGCTAGAATCACAAGTGTGTGGTTAGTTCAATCATGTTTTTTCTGCTATTTTCCAGTGTATATAGTGTTTTTTCCCCAAAAGCATAATGGCAGAAAGTTTTGCAATGCACAGTCACAGACAGAAAACCATTCACACAGCACAGTCTGCCAACCAGTTTCCATTTGTTACGGAAGTCAGTGATGGCTCATTATATTGTTCCCATGCTCAAGGGCACGCTATGGGCAATCTAGGTTTTCCACTTGTAAACAATAGCATGTCATTCCCAACCATGTGCCCCAGAGGAGCCGTTAAGTACTCATGTGACTCTGTGATTTCTGTCTCAGTATTAGGACTACGAGGTGGCAGGAACCTTGATCGCTTACAGAGGACTTATTATCAGGGGGGCATTCTTGCGGGTGAGGATGAAGTTAGCTATGTTTTGTAGTGTGCTGTATTGTTTTGTTTGTCCGATGCCTGTCAGTGCTTTTGTGGGGGGCTGAAAAAAAATATATCGTCCAACACACACAGTGTCTAGAATACCAAGAGCCTGTGAGACCAAATAATAAACAGTACTGGGGTGTATCTGTGGCTTAGATGAGGGGCAGTCCAGTCTGTATGTGTGTACCTGTTTGTGGATGGTGTCTGACATGAGGGCATTGTAGTTGTTTAACCATCAGGCATCCAAATGTTTGGAAAGCCACACAATATTTCGAAAGTCTTTCCTGCAGCAGGCACTGATTCTCTCAGTCGTGCAGAGCTGCATACACACTCTTCCTTGTGATTACGTATAAGAAAACACAGATTCCCTGTAGCACAGAAGGGATTACGATGATTAGAGCTTATGTGCTTACACAGGAAAAGTGTATATATAAACAAATTCTGTTGCAAAACCAGAATTGTTTTTTCTTTTCTCTTGTGCTTGTTCACTCTTAAGCTTACCCACAATATTTTACCTCATCCCACAGGGCCTGTCACTCTACCCAAAGGCAACGCGCTGGGTCTTCCTTTCCAGAAAGAGTCTCTGCTGGGCATGGTATCAAACCCGACGGAGGTGTTCTGCTCTGTACCGGGCCGTCTATCCTTGCTGAGCTCCACATCCAAGTACAAGGTTACCGTTGCTGAGGTCCAGAGACGTCTGTCACCCCCTGAGTGCCTCAACGCATCGCTGCTGGGAGGGGTTTTACGCAGGTAAGAGCTCAGACTCATCTGACATGACAGCAGCCTGGGTTTAGCGCTGTTTCTCTGTTGTTGCTTGTAAAAATCCCCACCATAACACAGTCAAATAGTGGCACTGATTCACAAATATTGAGTTAATTTCCCTTGTTACTGAATTTTTTTATTATTATGTCTGTCATCTGCAAGCTGTTTATAAGGTTATCTAATTGTCTTCGATATGAAAAATAATAAAAACCGAAGAGATCTAGTTCTAGTGATCTGTAGACTAAAGCTCGGCAGCCCATGGGAAAGATTTTTCTGAAAGCGCAGCTTAGCTCAGTTGGTCTGGCTCATCAGTTTTTTTGCGTCATGTTCGTGACATTCTTTGTGTGGTCTGCAGTTCTGGCTCTCTGCTTCCTCTGGGGATAGGTTACATCAACACAGTTCGTATCAATCTAAGGACTCTGTGGGTGTGTTTTTGTGTTTTGTCAGGGATTGCTGCATGGGTAGCTTTATCTGTGGCATAGCGGTTGACCTTATGGCACGTATGTAAGTGTGGCAGTCTGTTGAGGGACCGTGAGGTCACAGCACGTACTCGACAACCCTGTGCGGAGCGTTTTGTGCTTGGAGTGCACGTTTGCCACTTCCCATGTGTCTGTGTTAATGCTGACATGCACACGCATGCACAATCACTGACATTTTTAAGTAGGTCATATAGCAATAGGAGTGGGATCGTTAGCAGAGGGACAGGGAGGAGAAGGGGATGGAGGGGGGGCACTCAGACGCACATGCCTCCCTAAAGATGCACCCGCCATGGAGAAGGAGAGGTCGCCCCTCCAGTCATGCAGAAAACTGAATTGCCTATGAAAGTGGCGAGTTTAAGTGTTACTGCAAATGTGTGTGCGAGTGATTTCTCTGCTAGGCTTTTTTAAATGGAAGCATCAGTTGCGTCAGTAGGTTTTTTTAGGATAGGAAAGCCTGTTTATGTGATTCATTTTCTATCAAGAGTGCACAGTGAGACCTCAAGCAGAAGTGAGTGCAAGTTGCAACAGTGCAACTGCATGCAGCATGTTCTGCAGTCTCGATCACAGTATTCATCCAAATCTGTTTGTTCCTCCTAATATGTGGGTTACATTTTCTTGAGCTGAGGGAAAATAATCCCGATAATATGTGAAGAGATTTGCAAGTATCACATTAAATTCTTCACCCTCCATTAACAATTTTCTACAAACTTTAATGTTGTCATTTTGCAATTACTTCGCAACTGTAGACTTGATATGTGTTGATTTTTTGTTTCCCTCTGCAGGGCCAAGTCAAAAAATGGAGGTCGCTCTCTGAGAGAAAAGCTGGATAAGATTGGGCTCAACCTGCCAGCAGGAAGACGGAAGGCAGCCAATGTCACTCTACTTACTTCACTGGTAGAAGGTATGACATGTCACTCAGTAGTGCATTGCACCTTCTCGGGTGTAATTGCTGTTTGCAAAGGCTGGAATGTCGCTCAAACAGTCTGAGAATGTCAATCTTGGCCACATAGCGTGTGTGTTTTATGTACTGTGCAGAATCTTAAGCTATTCTCTGAACACCATTTGAAATGCTCTATTATATGAAGACAAAGTCAGTGGCACAACGTTTTCTTTGTTTGGGAATGTTGTTCTTTCAGTTGCACGTTAGTTGTTGTGTTGTGCCCATGTTGATTCTATTTCATTTGCTAAAATAAGAATGACTGAGCAGATGTTTGAAAGCCAGCTGATTGTCTTGAGTTATTGAAAAGAGCTGATTTTGTCTTTTCAACACTGATGGAACAGCAGAATCCCTCCTAAAGCATTTTGGCACCAATTTTTCCACTGCTGCGATTACATTATGTCATATTACTCTGTACAGTACTGTAAGCTACACATTGTCTTACATTTTCTTCCTTTTGAAGGATCATACCAGCGTTACTATGTCATTGTTTGTTTTCAACTTTGGCCACAAAGTTTTAATAAACCTCACACATTTTTCCACCAAAAAGCTTTACTTATGAGATATTGTGTTTTTTTCACATTTTGCTCATTTTCAATAAACGTCACAGAAAATACCTGAAAATGTGTGACAGCGTTAGTTAAAAAAACCCATCTGTGTCATAACCCTTCATGTCAATATTCAAGCTAGGAAGGCAGTACTTGTAGGAACTATTTTTCCAGGTGTAATAACTTTTGTCTCTGTGGCTCCTGGCTCTCTTCTCTCTCTCTTCTCTCTCTCGTTCAGCAATTTTTGACCAAATAAATGAAGAAATTTCCTTTAAAAGGGTGAAATACCGATACCTAGGAACTTTTGCATGTCCTTTAGGGTTTCTATATAGACTGGTATGGTCCTTTAAATGCCTTCATGGTGCAACATGGCCACAGATCTTCAGTAATTTCATGTCGAGAGTTGCGTAGCTGAAATGACAACACAACATAACACCTTAACCTTCCCTTGTCAACACCTCGAATACTGAAACAACATCATCAGTCATACCTTTGCCAGACAGTGACACTTTACCGTGAGCATGTTATCACTTTAATCACGTCTACCTGCCTGTGGGTGAAGGTAGAGTCTTTTTTCCTCTATGGCTCCATACACGCCTAATTTTTGTAAACGGGTTGATGATTCTATGCAGGAGAATGACTGGAGGCTTGTGTTATTTAGAGACCTTCAAAGCTGAATTAAGCCTTGTTATCTTGTGTTCGGCTTGCCAGGAGGGCCTGCTGACCTTAAAGCTTGTGCTTCTGAATAGCTGTCCGTGTCCTGGAGTGATGCGCTAATCTATCAATAAGCGTTGCTGTTGGTGCCGTGGGCAGTCTCTGCTAGCATTTATCCACATAAGCCCATTATGACCATGCAAACCACCCTCAAGACGGAAATATATTAATCTCTCTAGCTCTTGGTCCCCCAAGCTAAAAGACTGAGCACAACTGATTATTCTGTAGTTCAACTGCTTCACTTCATACGCCTCGATGCTTGTGCGTATCAAGTCCAAAGTGGGGCTGCTAGCATAGTGTTTAAAATTGATACTCTAACAGGGCTGGCAAGCAAACGTTTGATCATAAATATGTAGTCTTGGTTTGAAACCAAAAGCCAAGTCTGCCTTGGGTTCACGGGTGACTTTTTCTTTTCTCTGACAAGGTTTGTTTTCTTTTTCTTCCCTCAGGTGAAGCTGTTCATTTAGCGAGAGACTTTGGTTATGTGTGTGAGACAGAGTTCCCTGCAAAAGCAATTGCTGAATACCTGGGAAGGGCGCACGTGGAACGCAATGAGGTCAACTCTCGCAAGAACATGCTCCTTGCTGCCAAGTAAGTGTCTTGTCTGGATGGTTGCCTTTAATTTTTTGCATAGAAATACCTCTATAGAAAAGTCCAGTCATTTCTGTAGCAAGCTGACTGATCTTATAACCTTCTGCTGTATTCATAGATAATTGCTGAATTTTGTAAACTGAATTTTTTACAGAATTTGTTCTCAGGTCTCGATGATTCTGTGAATGCGTAAGCAATAGTGTGGAGTAAGCAGGTCATTATAGAGAATTAAACCCCGACAGGGTGATGCAGGGAGAGGTTTATATCTTTATAATGACCCAGTCACTCTGTATTATCGTGCTTATTACTCTGCTACTTACTAAGGGTATAAAAAAATTAGACAAAATATTGAACTAAATCTAATTTATTGATTATGAAATTATTTAATTTCGCCTGATAAAAAAGTCTGCTACAGAGTTAAAGGAACTGCGTCCATAGCAACAATGAGTCAGTGGCGAAGCCTTTCCACGTATTGATAGGACAGGACGTGAACTTCCAGAGTTGGTCAGAATGGCGGCCCTAACAGTTGTCTGCTATTCACAGCAGCGGTCTGCTATACAGAAATAACAAACCTGATTAACCAGTCAGAATGCAGCATTTTACAGAGCTGTGTAATAAAGTTCATTAATGTATTTTCCCTCTTTCAACCTTCAGGCAAATCTGCAAGGAGTTCACTGATCTGCTCACTCAGGACCGCTCACCTCTGGGAAACTCTCGGCCGGCCCCCATTATCGAGCCTGGAATCCAAGGCTGCCTGACCCACTTCAGCCTCATCACTCACGGCTTTGGCTCTCCAGCCATCTGTGCTGCAATGACCTCACTTCAGAACTACCTGAATGAGGCGCTCAAACAAGTGGACAAGATGTACCTGAGCTCTGGTAACGACACCCAGGGATCCTCAGACAGTGGGAGCAAATCGACCGACAAAATGGACAAGCACAGGAAATGAGAGCTCAGAGGAGAATCCCGTATGAACTTGAGCACCCTGAGTCCCTTTGTCTTTCTGCCCTGTTTGCCCTTTTTGGACTTTTTTTGAAAATCAATATTGATTGATAAGTATTGTCATTTTGAGAGCTGAATTCGTGTGTGTGTGAGTGTGTGTCAAATGAACTGTTGAATTTATAGCATATTCTTTTGAGAAGTTGATGCTTTTTAAAAGCTTGTCACAGCTAGAAACAGTCTGTGTTCACCTGTGGCAGAGGCCGGTGTTACTGGTCCTGATGTGGGCGCACCATGTGAGGGTCTGAAATGCATCATATCACACTAACCACTATGCAGTTCCAAACAGTTGCCAATGTGCTGATGCTACAACCATGAGACCTGCACTCTGTTGACAAGAGGAGGAAAAGAACAAAGTGCATACTGTTTTTTTTTCTCCCTAGAGGACATCATTTCAAGATGAGTTGCTGTGGCTGTGAATTCCTTCCCCCCTCCTGCTCTGTCTGCAGGCAAATCCACTGATTTCCTGTGTCTCAATGGACTTGCAAAGGACATTTTTTAAAATGAGAAAGAGGGAGAAGAAAATCCAGTTCCTTTTTTTGGTACTTGATTTGTACAACCACTACAAAATGGCTCCAGTGTTATTGTGCTTTGTTCATGAGAGATGATTTGAATCTTATGTAGGTCTGAATGAGAAAAGACCATGTTTGGTTTTGTCGATCTGTGTTCATTCAGAAACCAGAGACTTTAAAACTTTCTCAGTGTTCATGTGGATTACAAGCGTAGCAACGCTTCCGTTGTTGCTTTATCTTTTAAACCTGGCACAGAGAACAAGATATTTTTGTGATTATGTTAGGTATTCATCACTCTTAGTATTTAAAAATCAACCTACCAACCAGTTCAGTCCTGCCAGAGTGTGTGTATGTTGTAAGAATGTGTGTAAATGTATATATATCTTCAATTAAAAATGTTTTTAATTAGACATTAGAATCCAAACATAGAATTTTATCCAGTGTCTCATCCTGGATGTAAATATTTTCTAATTTATGTTGTAATTTAACGGGCCTGTGTAAATAATGGTATCACCCTGGTGTATGGTTTCACTTTTTATGATGATGTGTTAAACTTTTATAACTGGGTTAGTTTTTTATCAAGTAGAGGTTAGGAAGTGGGCATGATATACTTTTTGAAAATATGTTTAAAAAAATTGTTTCAGGTAAAAAAAATAAAAAATAAAATAAAAGACTCGCTCGAGCCGAATTCAGTGACGTTGCCTCTAGGCCACACACACACACACACACACACACACACACACACACACACACACACACACACACACACACACACACACACAC
>JAQLOL010000012.1:9593900-9605499 GCA_029783665.1 Naso thynnoides
CCACTTCCCTCCAACAACTGCCTTTGAAATCTGTTGTACATTAAGGCTCATTTGCAGTCAGACTAATCGTTTGGTTGCAGTTCCCAACCACTGAAACCACTTTATGAGTTAAACCATAGTCTTAACATCCCATATCACAAGCGACAAGTCATACTGACGACAGTGGATTCTCATGTATAAATCAGGAGTTGAAGTCGAGTCATTTCCAGCTCAATAAAATACGGCAAGCAGATGATTGCATGAATTCAAAATATGCGTGTCTCATTAAAAACAAAAGAGGAGCAATCTGATCTCCAGCTACTGAAATTAGCTGGAGAAATTACCTTCTCAGAAATTACATTAAGTGATGAGGGGATGGTTGAAGAATGAATTAAGTGATTGAGAAATGAAGAGATAATTGCAGCTTTATTGAAAACCAATAAAAGTTTGAGCCTGATCTGCATCATCATCACTCCATCACTCTTTGAAGGAGAAACTTTAGAACACGTGACAGGCCAGTTCTCACAGAGAAAAAAAAAGACCAAAAAGAAATGCACTATTGGGTATTTAATCATCGCCATTTGTGCAGTTTACCTTTACAAACTCATTAAAATGTTGTTGTTCATCAACCACATTAATTCATTGTTATTGTTCCTCTCTGACAGAGGTAAAAAAAAATGCTGAATGTGTTTTGTAGGAGACATTTTGTTGTCTATCTCCATGGAAGCAAAATCTGGGCCTTTATGTGCTGTTTTTAATTTATCCTGAAATCATTACATTAATGTTGGCTGCAGAAAATGGCAGAAAAACATGGTGATTGTATATTAGGACAGAGAAGACTTTATTGTGATTTAGGCAAGAATGGAGTCTTTTTCTTGTTTTATTGCTTGTTATGTAATGATTTAAGGACCGCCTGTTCTTTATTCTATGCGAGCAGATGTTATTCATCATGCTTGGGACAGAAGACAAAATTCTTTGTTTGCAATATGTGAGAGATTATTGACACTATAAATAAGATACAGTAACTAACTCACTAAATACTGCGTTTATAAGCAGAAGTTACGATGTACTTTTCAGGAAAAATAAAACAAGAAAAGGGAAGATAAAAGGGACAGATAAGACAAAAAGCATTTATTGCATAAGTATAACTAAATACAGACAAAGCCAAAGAAAACAGAAAAATGTGCACACGTTTGGCGAAGAGATGTAGCCTACATCTTCTCTACGGCAACAATTGCTGTTAACTACAAAAAGTAAAATGCAGGTAAATTGGCCGTTTTAATAGGCAGTAAAAAAGACTAACTCAAATCAATAAACAAAGAAATTATTAAATAAATATTAAAAATTGCGATGTTATTAATTTCCAACTTGTCTTTGCTTTACTGTCCTGGATGAGTGTTTACTTGTTGTTTTGAGGCGCATTTGAGTTGCATCTGCTCCCAGCATGACTCGCTCCTGTGAAGCATTAAACTAACACACCTGGACTTCCAGTGAGTGAGCTGTGCTGGTATTCACCCACTGTGCTATACAGTCAGAAAACAGGACAAATTAGATTTTGTCTGGAGGACGCCAGCTGTACATAAAATGTTCCCTGAGAAATTACAGTGTTGTCTCCTGAGAACCATTTCAGCATCCCTGTCAAATTCAGCAATGCTCTTGAAAGTGGTCACACCTTTGTTTATTAGAAAACCTTTTGAAGAGGATGTAAAAACAGGTTCTAACAAAATTGGGGGAAAAAAATCCTCCTGGTTGCTCTATAACAGGCCATAATTGCTGCCATTCCAAAATAAATTTTGTAGCACCATTTTTAAAATTCCTCAAAACTCTCATGAGTTTGTTTGAGGCGAAAAAATGTGGTGAAATCAGCTTCAAATCATCTGACCACATCTTAATCGATGGTTGACAATAAAGAGTGCGGTGTTTACAATGTACAGGTCTCATATGGTCTAGCGGTCAGGATCCGGCATGGGCTCAACAATCCGGTATGGAAACAGTTACTTGACTTTCAGTCGCATTCATTGTTGCAAAACACTCTTTAACCTCCATAGAACTGATTAAACCATGCAGCAACTCTGCGCATAGGCTGTGGAGAACACCGGCCTAATTTGACCTTTGGATAGAAACTGTGCCATAATTGGTGCTAATACGCTACATATAGCATCATTAATAATACGTCTGGTGACAGTATTTTCAAAATAGAAGAACTCTGATTTGACTCTGGTGAAGATGATGCTGCTTTAATGAAGTTCAATGAGAGTTTCGTTTAATCAGTGGAATCATTTAATGACATTAAAAAATCAATGCTCTCAGAGCCAAAAGCGTTGCATTTCTGAGTATGTCGGTGCGTGTAGAGGTTGGGGGTGGATGGGGGGTAGCTGTGAGGGGAACGTAGTTCAATAATGAGAGCATTAAGCAACTATGGTAGGGGGTGGGGGTGGGTTGCAGCTTAATCCCTGAGGAAAATGTGGAAGAAATTAATCTAAATTACAAGGATGAGGCTAGTCTGGAGTCTGGGTCTGCTGGGTCTGGAGGGGCTACAGAGGGAAGGAGGGGAAACAGACATTACTCCTGTCCTTTTCTGTAGTTTGGTCACCCTTTTTTTTTCTTTTCTTTTTTCCTCATCCTGTGGGAATGAGGTGGCCTGTCCCTCTTTCCTCTTTGGCTTGCCACCCAGACACCCCTCCTTCACTAGCTCACGCACAGGCCTCTTACCAATTAGTCAGCAGTGTAGCCGCTGCCGGCGTGGACAGGACTGTAGGGACCATTCAATCCCCGCTTTCCTCCCCTTGCTCTCTTCTCACAGACAACAGATGTCTTGGTTTCTCAGGGAACATGAGTCTTCTTTGCTAGCCTCTTGCAGCCTCTGCTACAAAATAACAACAGCAACAACAAAAAATCGGTCTATCCGAACCTGCCACAACCCAGACCCCTTCCCTTACATCCCTATAGAAAGAGATTATCTGTTGTCCACTACAGCACAACCAAACAAGCTCATTTGCACACAAACACGGTTTAACACTAGTAAGAGCCCCTTCTTCTTTTTTTATTTAACCTGACACAAAAACAGATCAATTAAACAGGATAGTTGCTGCTGCTGATCTGTCTAATGAAAAGCATCTGGCGTCTTCCCCTGCTAACCAACATACAAGCAAGTCTTGTTCACCTAGGCCTGAGTGCAGTAATGGGAACAAGCTGTTTGGTCAACAAACAGGCCTGTAAAAACAAAGTGTTTTTGCTTCACAAGCAGTACTTTTTGCTCTCTTACCAAAGTCAGGAATCAAGAGGATACTGGTACAACAATGAGAGATGACAAACAAACATACAGAGTTACTGGTCACCTTGTTTGCTTGTTTCTCAAATGTTTTAGCATAAATAACAGTTATTTGTGTTGAACATGGATCAATAGAAAACCTATATGTCTCAAAAAGTAACATTTGTTGCCCATTGTTGTTACTGTTAATGGGATTATGGATTAGCAGGGATTATTGATAGGTCTGTGCCTCATTGTTCGTCAATTCTATGTCTAGTCACTGACCCACACATGTTTGATTCCCAAGCCTGATGAACTTGTATGACATCACGGGTAAAGCAGGGGTTAATGCCACAATAACGGCCGTATCACATTGATGAGGCACTGCAGAATTTCTCAGAAACCACCTGCTGATATATTAGTGCTGCTCTTAATGCATGAGGATTCCTTACTATTTAATCTATCAAGGAGATACGAAAGGAGGAATGAAAGTGTAGAAAACATCATTCTACATTCACTGGTTGTGGAGGACACACATTTCAGATATACCTATAACTACACTACTGTGTATGCCAGAAAAAGATTTTTTTTAATCAAAATACATAATATATCAAATGTAGTAGCCTATACCAAATATTAGGGCAAGACTAATATGGGATTTTTGAGGCCGATACCGAAAGCGATATTAGAGAGCAAGAAATTTCCTACATTGAGATATAATGGCCAACATTTTACATACATAATATTGACTAAATGTGATTATTGTATACTTATGACAGAGATATGTTATGGAGGCAGGACAGATATCTTACATCTTAGCAAACTTTTTTCCAAACATCACTGCACTGAACAGTAAACACTTTACTTATTAGTTACTAAATAATGGACAACCATCTGCTGGACAAACTATGTAATTACACCATTTTAAATCGCTAGTCCAAGTATTTTTTCCCAGCCTTTATAAAACAGTTTTATCACATCAGAGAACGTACACACCGGAAGTTAGGCCAACATTGGCTGATAATATTGACACACTGATATATCAGTCGCACCCTACCAAATATACCAAGAATGTTGCGCCAGGTCATGGTTTGCAGTCTATGCAAGCATGATTGATTGATGATGATTCTGGATATTCTGACCCAAGATGCAGTAGAAGATACTTAACATTGACTCAGCAGCCAAGAGAGCACAAGTAGAAGACAGCTCATTAGCTGCTCTTCAAATCACATTTCCCTTTTTACTTTAAATTTCTATGCTATAGACTGCAGCAATGTATGAACAAGGTGGTCAAAACTCATATCACACTATGACAAAGAAAGCAGTGTGCATGTATTGCATGATGCATGTAACAATACCTACTGTAAATATAAACAAAAAGAGAAATTTCCTTCCGAAATTTCTGTAGCAAAGATGGTGAGCCAAATGACAGGCAGACTCAATCATCTGTCAAAGATAGCAGCCTTGTGCTTTTTTCCTTCAAGCATTTTTTGGTGTTCATAAAAAGAGTAGCTATTGATTTTTTTTTAGAATGCTGGCGGAAGAGGTTCTGCTGAGGCAGGCAGCCAACTTCTGCTGTAAAACAAGGCCGAAAACCCCCAAATCAGTGCAAGAAAAAAATAATTACTGGAACAAACAAGGAGTGAATGTGTTTTTCTTTCTTCTTTGTTTTTTAAAATTTGATTGTTTGGCATACTATGCACAAATTACATGCAATTTCTAGGAAAGCACAATAACAATCAAAAGATTTGACTTTAACAGTATCAAAATCAGCATGTATTTTGCAGCACTTCAGTAATGCTCCACTTGCTGAGCCCGCAATCCGTCAATTCCCCTCCAACATTTCACAGCTCATGGTGCATCATCTCATGTCATCAGGCTGGACAGTTTTGTGGCTTTCTGAAGAGCACACTGACTTCTGTCAAGACTCAATAGCTTATGATTTTTTACAGACGTCACTCAACAACCAAAAATCCCAACAACATGACAATAACTCAGGTTTCCTTCTCTTCAGGTGATGGAGGGACACCGTTTTAACCAGAAAGAGGAGACATCAAGCGTACATGTGCATGTGTTTGTGTGTTGTCCTCACATCAGAGCAGGAATGCCCATAGGCAGGCACCAGCCTTTATGGTTCAGCTAAAGGTAAACCTCATTACTCTGGCCGACAGTCCTTAACCAGCTGTACTGCGTGGTTTAAGCTCCGGCCCCAGGCACTTTGACTTTCTACTAATAAAGATAGTAGGGTAGAGAAACTTGTATAAATGTGTCATTCTTTAAAAAAAAAAAAGGGAAAAGGATAAAGCAAAAAGGAAAGAAAAAAACACAAATGAAAAACAAGAGAAAGACAAAATAAAATACAGACAAATGGAGAGAGGATTAGACACTTCATTTGTAAAATTCTTTGTTTTCAATTGAAAACCGCTGAGAATGGGGAAAAATCTTTAAAACTCAGACACAACTCTCCAAGTTGGTGGACGAAAATCAAAAACAGTAAGGTACATTTTTAGAGGTAGGAAATAGCCAAATGAAAAGATACATATCTGCCAAAGTAAAGGGAAAATAGTAAACATGTGAAGCCAAAGCTGCTTTGAATGGATTTCTTTGAAAGCAAATGCTTCCAGTATGGAGTGAATCATTGTAAAACCACATTCATTTCCTGCCTGTGTTTATCCAAAGAGGGATGAGATACAAAGCTGTCCAGACTTGTTTGCAGTGTGCAGAATGGTGCACAGAGAGGGAGGTGTGCTCATCTCAGACATGGAAAGGCCATACTTAAGCAACTTGTAGTAACACTTACAGGAACGGTTTGACAGGCTCATGGCTACTGGATTAAAAAAAATAAACAAGCACCGACAGCAAAACGCAGCTTTCAGTCGATGCTTTATCTTTTATAATGAACAATTTAACTTACAATTTAAATTAAAGGACCACACTAGTGTTACTATATGTCATTGTCTCCCCAAAAAGATTTATCGGTGAGACATTGTGTTTGTTTACATTCTGTCCATATTCAGTAAAAGTTACAGAAAGTATCTGAAAATCTGATAATGTTAGTTAAAAACAACGTCTGTGTTAAAATCTTTCTTCACACCAGTATTCGAGCTAAGAAGGCAGTACTTGTAAGGAACTTTTTTAAAATAACTTTCATCACCATGGCTCCCAGCCACCCTTTCTCTTGTTAGTGATCTTTAACCAAAACAACACAGGTAGAGAAGAATGAATTACCTATACCTAGCAACTTTTATGTGTCCTATAGAGTTTCTGTACCCTGTTTCAACATGAATGGCAGTGAATGGGGTGTAAAATGCAGTCTGAGATCTACTGAAGTATATATTTGGTATAATTTCAACATTTGTAGGAGATAGGCCAGTCTCTGCAAATATTAAGTAGTCAGAAATTGACTGGCATGCTTCAAGGAATTTTAACAAAGGTTTGTCAATAGCTTAAACCTAAATTTGAATGAATCTCTGTTCAATGGTTGCATCAAAGACACAGAGCCGCTTTCTCCTTTCCTTCCTCTGCTTATTCCTTCCTTCCCAACAACTTATCCTGCCCATGTTTAGCATATGGCAGCCACAGACTTGCTTGCCTCAGTTATGCTGGATGCTATTGTGTTTGGAAGAGGGAGAGAAAATGAGTGATGTTTACAGTAGGTCTATCTACCCGTGGCATCCAGCCATGACGCTGTTTTTGCATAAAGAGGAGAGGTGGTGATGGAAGGTGTCAGTGTCCAGCTGTCAGACTGACGTACCTCCTCTTTAAACAATGAGAAAGAGAGAGGAAGAAGAAGGAAGAAAAGTAAAAGAGTGGAGCTTTCTCTGCTGTGGTTTTAGTGGAGAGACAGACGTTATAAATAATTTAACTGTCTGATATCTCACATAAGTGCACCTGTAATGACGAAAGGATGAATGATAAAAGAGACTTACCAAACACATGCATGTTGGATCAAGTGTATGTACTTCAAATCAGGCAAACACACATTTGAAAATGTCAAGTGTTTAAACTATCTTAGATTTGCTTGTTGGAGGTGTTTGAATAGTGTCAAAAACCGGATCGATTAACTCCAAACATAACTCAAAAAGCACCAAAAAAATCTTTTCTGCTTAGGTATGTGCTTTGTGTTCCTGTGTTTATGTACGGCAGCTTGCGTGTGTGCGAGGGAGAAAGTGAGTGACGGCTTTACAAGTGTGTGTTTGTTTGTACACTGACATGCACCTGCCCATCCAGGATATAAAAAAAAGAGAAGAGGCTAAATTAGCGTGACTGGGGCGGACAACGTTTCTGCTGATGTGACCACTGCTGGATAAACTGGCATGTCAAAGGAACCAAAAAAAAAAAGAGGAAACATAAAGAGCACTAGGGAGAAAGAGAGAGAGAGGGATCACAGATGTCGCTGATATGAGGGTGATAAAGCTCCTATCTCAGCATGTTTACACTCAGAGAACTGCTGCTGTATACTATCTGATTGTTTGGTAAGAAACAGAGCTGTCACAGTTAGTGAGAAATTCTTAAACACCTTTCAAACCAATGCTGTTGCATTCAGTCAAAATACTGAGGAAATTGGTACGCACCGTTTGCAACCTTCACACAGCATCATGACAGTACAGTTCCTCTTAACGTGTGAAGCTCTCATTTTTCCACATGAAACTCCTCTTTGTGTTAACAGGAAGGGACTGTGCTAAAGCAGGGAGAGGAAAATAGGCTGCTAGTGACATATTTCATCATTCATATTTGACCAAGGACCTGTCACACACAGTGTTGGGGAATCAGATTTCTGCACACTCTGCACATCCCAATATGAGAGCACCTGTTTTGGGTGTTTGTGTGTATGTGTGTGTTAGTGCATTTGTGTATGGGCGTGATACGAGACATTAGATATCTAGTAACATGTCTTTCATGCAGTTTATCATAACAATCTGACAACTGCAACACATTTTGGAAACAGCATTTTTGCAATATTCTGGACTACGTCTATGATGAGTAAACTATGATATGAAATGCATGAAGTGTTGCTGCAGAGTTATGATATCTAAAGTCAGACATATTTGCTTTATTGCCTCTGTTGGAAAACAAAAACATACAGAGAGACAATGTGTTAAAATGTAACGCAATATAGTCATAAAAACATGGACACTCGTAAAATTAAACTAGCCTTATTGTGTGTGTGTGTGGTGTGTGTTTGTCTTCATCAGTGCATGCATGAGTGAGTACAAACAAGAGCCCATATGATTGCACAAGCGTGTGTAAGTGTATGAAGCTGAATGTATGCATGCGTGTGAGAACACCCGTGTGTGTGTTTAGTGCTTTGTGCAAACAGACAGACAGAACTCTCAAACAGGGAGAAAAATGTGCAGCTTGAAAATATCAGTCTTGTTCCGACATGTCTCTTAATTTTCTGCCCTGCACCAACCGCCTCGCTCCGAGCGCAGCTGGCTGCTGAACAGTCTGACAGTGGCAGCAAGCTCACCAGCTGATCAGAAAAGACAACCTGAAAGATTCAAAAGTTACTTAAAATATCATATAATTTTACTCTTATTGTTTTTAAATTTACTCTCATGTATATGTAGTCAAAATAGTTTTATTTAAATGGAAGCTAGTGGTGTGCTTTTGAATAATACACACTGTTGAATAAATAAAGTTGCAGTTTGTCGCGAAGATAGTAAAGTTCCAAAGAAAAGCCTGATTTATGCCTCTGCGTTGGCTGCATGCGGAGCCTATATGCTGTAAGCAATGCAAGTGGCCTACACCTCTGAGAGCACTCGTATCTGCGTTGTTCTTAAGTTCGGTAAATGCTGCTGTGTTGACTTCCTGGATCAGAAGGAATAGCACTTAGAGCCTACACCTAAAGCTATGCAAGTGGCCTATGCATTAGTGAGCATTTATACCTGCATGTCCACATGTCCATGTTGTTTTGCAGTTACCCCACCAAACACTAGTTGGCGCTGTGGTCTAATGTTACTGCGTCGACTTCTCGGATGTGTTCTTTGTCGCCATAAACGATGCGAGTGCAACTGAGTGGATCATTTTGGAGCTAGAGCTGGTAATCATGGAAGATAAAATACTTTTACAGCAGACTGCAACACAAAAAGAAGAAAAGATGTCGGAGGAAATGATCTTTGCTAGCCTAATTCTCACTTCGCCATTTAATTCCAAGGGGTGGTACCAATGGGCGCAGTAAAAAGTGCCTCTGAATGTAATTGGATTGACATAAAATTATACAACCAATCATAGCTGTATGCCCTGTCTTTACCCTCACACTCCAGGCAAGCCAGCGACATGTTTGTTTTGAGAGGAATTTCAGGCAAGTCAAACACCCCTCATTATTGAAAACCACGGAATATTAAATAAAAGTAATGTTCTGACAAGATGGATAATTACCTTGGTTACTTGCAAGTTCTGTTTTTTGTGAGTACTACACGTAATAAGGGAGTAATAAGAGCCTTTAGTAGGAGTCTTTCTACCACTGCATGCAGTGTTGACCTGGGACTCAGCAGCCTTGTGTACAACACAATGCAATACATTTAAAAACAAACAAACAAACACAAGACAAAGGCGCTAAAAATAATGTAAATAGCTAATATCACAAGAAAATGTAACAACATCTATGCCATTATTTAACAGCTTGTGGAAAAGTAACATACTAGCCGTGCCATTCGTTTGTCTGTAGACTACCAATGATTTGTGTTAGCTGCCGGGTACACAGGCTGGAGCTCCTCTGTGCTCCTCAATGAGTCATTGCAGCCCGCCCCATACATGATAAATGGTTGCTATTGACCTGGCCTGTTTTCGGCCAGGTGGAAATTGCCGTGAATGGAAGGGATACCAGACCCTTATCACGAATAGAATTTATTTGCAAAGTGAATTCAATGGGTCTGGTTTACCAGGCTACAACTTTGCAGCATAAGTAGGAAATGTGTAGAGTAGAAAAGGAGTAGAAGAAGAACCTGAAGATGCATAGGAGGAAATGTGAGTCTACCAAGCAGACCAATCACAGCTGATTTGCTTCACGTTGCTGCGACATGCAGCTACATATTTGAGGAGTTGCACGTCAAGCTATGATGTATCATATTTGAGAATGACAATACATTTTAAACGGCATCAAAAAATAAATTGTCTCTCTTCACTGACTCATTGACTTTCACACATTTATTTCCCAAATTAAGTCCCATGGGGTCAGTGGAAAGGGCATGACCTTTTTCTTTTATCTGTTTACAAACTAACTGCAGAAGTTTAAGGAAACAAGAGGAAAATCAGTCCAAGTGACTTATAGCAGACGAAGGGAAATGTCCAAAGGGAAATAAGTAAATTAGCTCAGCAGAGAAACTGAGCTTATAACATCAGTCCATTTCCTCTGTTCACAGGTCACTGATGTCGTGAGCTATACTGCACAGCCCCCCCATCCTTTCTTCCTACTTTACCTCTAAGGGGAACATATTCTCAACCGTCTAATCTCCAGCTGATTCTGATTTCCTCCAAGCGTTCCCTTGAAAGCAGTTAAGTTTTTCATCTGTATGCCTCGACAAAGTCATGTGCATCTGTTTGTCCTGATGTTTCATTTAAAATGTGACAGGTCAAATTCGAGGTGATATTATGTTGTCATAATGATGATGATAACTGTGTGAGAACTGTAATTATGTGTCCACTTGCTTTTTGCTAAGGTCAGAGGTCGGAGCAGCACTCCTGCAGTTGGCAGGAATTCCAACACGCTGTGGTCGCTGCTCGTCAAATATTTTGCTGCTTTGGACGAGGTACCTTTCAACACAAAGACTTCTCCCACAGAGCCTTTCGAAACATATGGTTTACATTGTTAAACACTGCAGGTGATTAGGTTTAGACACCAAAAGTACTTGGTTAAGTTTTGAGAGTAATAATCTGGGTATAGTTTAGAGGAAAGTCCACATGGTTAAAGCTGAGGTGGCAGGTTACTTTTGGTGTAATTGGGCAAAAATTTCAGAATAATCTTTCAGCATTGTATTTAAGGCAGTTTTGAAAGGACACTAGACCTCTGCTCCTCCCTTCCTTGGCTCTGTATTCAGGCTTTAGAAAATGATGAAATGATCGAAGTAATGGGCACTTTTTGACCAATTACGGGTCATTTCAGAGCATGTGTTCCTATTTGCTTCTTTGCAAAGGCAGCCACTGAAAACCCGATACAATGGCAGACAACCCAGAAGTATCTCTCCTAGCTTTAGCAACAACTGCAGACACGGCAAAGCAACCCTCCAAAAAGCAAGACAAACATATCATGGCGATAGAGAGCAACAATTAAATGACACAAAACATGAGCCTGTCAGTACACTTTGGTTTTCTCCGGCCTAAAATCGTGTGGGCCAATCAGCGAACAGAGGGAGGGCTCAACGCTATGAC
>JAQLOL010000012.1:9622026-9633334 GCA_029783665.1 Naso thynnoides
GGAAAAATCATACACTAAACTAAACAACGTGTGTGGATGCAGAGACACACACACACACACACACACACACACACACAGATCTGCGTTAAAGAGCTTTGGTGGCATTTAAAGTGTCTTTATGAAGCGCCTCAGTGGCAGTGAGACCTAAAAGGCCTTCAGCGGCAGCCTCAGCGCTGCAGCTTCCCTCCTTCATGTGTCTGGTGTGTGCAGCGCAGCCACACTGGCCTGCATTTAACAAGTTCCCCCCTCGCTTTTTAAGGACATGTTTAAACAAACACAGCTCTTTTCCACATCCCCCACCAGCCTCCCTTTGAGCCCTGCACAGTGTGAAAAGGTGGAACTGGGCTTTGGCGGTTTGTGTGCCGCAGCAGGGAGAGTGAGCACAGAGAAATGGTGTGTACTGACTGACTCAAGGCTTGGCCTTCGGTAAGTACATGAGATTTCACAGAAGGGCTTGTGGATGAATAGGAGCCGCCCTCCTGGAGAATAGAGGTATCGGGAATTTGCTCATTAGCCTCAAACTGAGAATGCAGGATAAAAGAAGGCAGGGCAGCCCCTGCTACAGGTACAAAAGGGGGTCTTCATGAGTATGTGTATCCCTGCTGGGATCTCAGTGAAATGAAAATGCAGTTATTGCAATGATCTGATGAATGGTCAGCCCCTCTCAGGCTCCCCTGTCCTGCTGGGATCACATCACTGTAGGCACAGGGGCTGTTTGGGAGAGAAAAAAAATTTAGAGGTTGGCCCTTAACAGCTGGTCGTGCATCAGATTTACCTACTAATACACAGCTGAGAAAGGGAACAACTTGTCCATGCATATTAAATTGTTTGGACATCTCTGTCCTATAATGAAATTCAACATAAATACAGTAGCCTTACTTGCAGCCTGATTCTCTGTTGTTAAAACACATTTTTTAAAATTAATTTGGGGAAAGAGCTGATGGTGGTTTCTGGATTTGATGAGCCTTCTTCCATCCTTCTCTCCTGTGTCACAAGCTAAGTGTGGAAAAAAAGCATGAGAGCCCTGTGATCTCACATGACGGCAACACAACCTGCCATAACAAGCAATTACTGGCTCTTAAAACAGTGGCAACAAGTCAATGCTGCATTTTTACAATTAATTTGGTTCACAGAACCGATTATAGGCCTTTCTGAAAAGCCGACACTAGGCAACGTACCTTTAGAAACACAAACAACCCAAATTGAAGTTGTTTGGTTGTCATTTATCATTGGAATAAGACTTAAAGGAGTGTAAACAAGCTCTCTAAACCCGGCAAAGCCTTTTTGTACATCACATTAAACGAGACAGACGTGCCTGTGAGTTTCTTCTCTCTGTTGCTGCGGCACATCTGATTTACCCACTGCATGGAGGAGCTACAGGCTTTGTTTGCAGTGTCCCTGCCCTGAGACAGAGCAGCTCTCCTGGACTACACTAAACTGGCTTGGCAGCCGGCGTGTGTGTGGTGCCAAGCTTCAGGGAGTTTGTATGTGTTTGTGTGCATATATGTGTGGATTTGTGCATGTTTACACCCATATCTAAGTTTGCCTGTGCAGGGATGGAAGGGTTCAGACGCTTTGCACCATTGGCATGCATGCGCTTTCATCTGCGAGTGCTCATGCTTGTGTCCAACATACACACGCACACAAACACACACACAAACACACACACACACACACACACACAAGCGTCAAGGGAAAACGAATCAGGCGAATGAATCCTCGTACCACCTCTTTTGGCACTCATCAGTTCGTGACTTGTGAAAAGCGCCAAAGTGAGGATTGTAAGTGAGCAGGACACTCGTCACAGGTCCGCCCATGAGACCCAGTGACACCTGTCATCACAGCTTACTCTGAAGACCTGCTACACACCACCTCCAGCCTCGCCTCGCCCCTGCCACTGACAAACGGGGGTGTTGGGTGGGGTGGGGGGGAGAACAGTGTGGCGCAGGGGGTGGATTTATAGATCCCCTCTTTCTCTGTTCTCCGCACTGGTAGCGAGGTTAGAGGGCACAGAGCAGACGGAGAGCAGGGCGCAAAGGAGGGAGAGAGATGGAGGGCAATGAGCAAAGTCTGTCCGGTTAGCGTTTGTCCTTCAGATGAGCATGCTTCTCTAGCCCTGTGGCTATAGCTCGCCTTCCCGCCTGACTGCATACTCGGGACAAAGAGGGTGTGTGTGTGTGTGTGTGTCTGTGTGTGCGAGTGTTACATAGGATGCTCCAACTATTTAACAGTTCACTTTTCACTTTGGTAATGACTCCATTTCCTTGTTAACATCACTATTAAACGAATCTATGTAGATGAATAGAATACTTAAAGGGAAGTTGCAGCATATTTGTTATCATTTCAGCGTGGAGATGTTTATTTCTTCACCTCTAGCTTTATTGCTTGATAGTTCATTATTGCATATAAACAACACGGGGCTGATAGTGGGCCCCTCTTGCTGTACAAAAAGTAGCTGAGAAAGAAAAGAAGGAAGGAGAGAGAGAGAAAAAAGGCTTGTTTGGTTCAGAAACCATTTAACAACTTCCCCTGGAAATTGAAAAAGGAAATAGTTTTGGGCTGGATTGCAGTAGGGGGGAATGAAGCCCATATGAGGACCAGATGAAGAGAGTAAGCAGCCAAGCAGGACTGACAGTGGGAGAGAGGGAGAGAGAAAGAGAGAGAGGGGGTATACAAGAGGGGGGTGAGGAAGAATCTTTTGATGTCCTTCATTTACATCTCACAACAAAACAAAGAAGAAACAAATTAAAGTTGTTGTAAAGCACTGACAACGAGAGAGAGAAAAAGAAAGATAGAGAGACATAAAAAGGGAGTGTGTGTGAGAGAAAGAGGAGAACTGGGTGTTTATGAGGTCATTTACCAAACTCGTGTTTTCAACATTTCCTCCCCACTTTAATTTTTCAGCTTTGTTCTACGCTAATTATTTCCATCCACATGTGAGAGTGTGTGTGTCTCTGTCTATGAATGTGTGTTCAAGCCCATGGTGTGTTTGTGTGGTTGTGGATCCACAGGCTTGTCAATGCAAGAGCGCATATTGCAACAGAAATGGAATGGAATCATGCCCACTTAACTTTAGTTCCTTTTTTACATTAAGATCTACGGAAATCTGCTGCTAGGATTAACAGAAACAAACACAGCAACATTTCTTTATACAGGTGATGACAGTCTGACACATGACAACCTACATGATGGGAGCCAGAGAAACTTGAGAGGTTTCAGTCAGAGGATTTGTCATTTGACCTTTAAATGGCAGTTACAAAACAATAATTTATTCAGTAAAGACACATGGATGATATGAAAAAAAAAAAGTAGTTACTTTTTTTTTTCGATAGGTTTATGGCGACTTGTGTTGATTTTAAATTGTTTTTCGAAGCCAAAATCAACTGATAGATTGATAATAAGAATTTGTGCCTTGTATTTATCACGTCAAATGTTATTTTTTGCACTTATAATGGTAAATAGCTATAAACATTACTCCAGTTCATTCTCCAACATCCTGGGCATGCGTATTGCATCAGCAGCATCGCATCAGATAATGATTTTCAGTCCATGTTTGCAGTCCACACAGATTGAATAGAGGCCTTGCACTGAATATTTGTGTAGTTCAGTGTACGGTATCAAGCTTTTACAGTGTTACCTCCTCTACCACTGCATAGAAATAGGCATATGGATTTCACAGGAGGCGATACTGCACCTGATATTTCGCATCTAATGCAAATAGAGTGGACCTCATGGGACCTTACTTTGGGAAAATTTTTGCATTTATGTTGATCCCATTTAAATTGTACAGCCAATCTCAAATATGATGTTTGTCAATTTAAAATATGATTTTGGAAGTCAAGAAAGTTGCAGTTTATCACACAAATGCTTAAGTATAAGACTTTGAAAATACGTATTTAGAAGGACTACACATCCATTTGTGGCGTAAACAATGTCTTAACAATCTCTTAGAGAGCTGACTTACCCTCTTTTTGCTTAACTGAAGCTCTCAACATGCCCATGCTTCTAATGATTTTTACCTCTTTTTATACCTTTCCCCCTCATTTTGAGGAAACAATAGAAAACTGTGCTAAGGTTATTGTCACCATTTTATCACCGGTGATGTATGTTGTGTGAGACAAGAGATGTAGTTCAGTGAATGACTTCATAAAAACTAAGTGGTTCTTTGCAATCTTCATGACAAACTGCAACTTTGTTGACTTGCAGAATTATCTTTTAAGTCAACAAACATCATATCTGAGATTGGTAGCACAATTTAAAGGTGATAAAAAAATTATTATTCTCTGTCCATCGACTATTACACAAAATTTTTCTAAAATAAAGTCCCATGGGGTCCACCAGAATGAACATGACTTAGCCAGTCTATGCCCTGGAAGTAGTGTGACCTTTATGTAGTGAAGTGGACAGTTTAGGGTGTGGACGGGTGTGTTGTGTATCTGACTTTCATGAAGGGGACTGAAGTTTATGTCCTGCCACAGACCTGGAAATAACTTGTATTATTAACCGCCGTCCTTCCCCAACTGCACTCTCAAATCTTTTGCTACTTGGCAGTTTGAAAATGGCAACATCCCAACTAAAATCTCAGGTGAATAAGTACAAAGGATTTTCCACAGAATGTATTTCAGTGTTCAATAATTAATATAGCAATCAAAGAGTCAGACACATTAATAAATAGTTGTCTTAGTCATTCTGAACTTCATTACTGAGTTACTGTGGGTGTTTCCCCACAATGCGATGCTCAGACCTGTCAGGGTTACGCAATCTGGCACGTTGTGGTTTTCCAGTTAATTAATGATGCTATTTTACATTTAAGGTCGAAAGTTGTTACCATGAAAGAACTGGAACAGGAAGGCCTGTTTTCAGCAGCATGATGGAAAATGGAACGGAGAAGTCCAGAGGGAATACACTGATGGTGATGATGATGAATCTGTGTTACCAGAGGCTCATATGGGTGAAAGTCTTGGCCTTTTCTAGGGGGAGAATGTGCTGGACCAGGTTTCTGTCTGGTTTACTTTGTTTTTTACACTTTACTGTTTTGCCAATTTATTTTTCCATTTCTTTTTCACTTCCTGAATGTATAAAAGTGAAAAAGTTTCCACTTCATGTCTGAAATGACATTTACTAATCCCGAATGTGTGTGGTTTTGGCAGAAAGCTCTTCACTCTCACTTCTTTATGATAAAGCATGTGTTCTTCAGGCATCACTGGTGCAATGATAGCGGCCTGGCATACTGGCTGCGCTCAGATCAGAGCATGACTAAGGCATGTGTTACGACATTCGGTGATATTTGCATATTCATTTGTGACATTAAGAATTCTTCTCCACTGCCTCAGGTGTCCCCTGGTAACTTGTGGAACCGTCTGAATACAGTTCCTCATGTTCCTGCTAAGTGAACCTGACTAGGCCGCCCGGCTGATAGTATATCTTGACCCCTTTTAGGTGTTTCTTGAAAGAAAGAAGAGGAGTTTTCAGGGCAGAGAGGCAGGGTGTAGGCACACAGAGTAAGTCTGGCTCTGACTCACTCTGGCAGTGGCTTTAATCAGGGTGGAAAAGCTGCGGTGTTCTCAGGCAATGCAGAGTCAAATCCTCGCCCTAAGGTCTGCATGGGGTCAACCATGGTTCACAGAGAGATAGAGAGAGAGAGTGAGAGAGAAGCCTCTTTACACTGAGATCCCACAACTCCAGTGTGACCATTAGCTATATTACTGCATGTCTGTTTACTTCCTGTTAGCACTACAGTCACACTGTGATCACAGTGCTTTTTTGTCCTTTAATTAGTTGTTCACTTGTCACATTTATTTGTATACATATTTTTAATATAGCCTACATATTATTAATAAAAGTGTTTTTTATCGTTTTGATAATCACCCAGCATGTAAGATAACAGCATTGTTAACTATTCACTAAGTGCAGCATCAAGCTAGCCTGGTTTTAGCTAGCTGTTTTAGCTAGCTTAGAGTTAGTTGTGGCTGTTTTTGATGTTTGGTTCGTGACACAGCAGCCAAAAACATAATGGCTGATGGAGTCATCTTGCGAAAAAGAGCAGTAAAGTTTCCACCTCGTTGTTGGATAATTGGTTTAAATTACCTGTTTCTGACTATGTCTTCAGTTATGAAGATGAGTAACATCATTCTCACCAACATCATTCCATGTATGTTAGCTTACAACAGTGGAACACTCAAAACCACCGATTTCATAGGGATGTGGGCAGGAGGAATAACGGAGCAATGTTCCCACCTTAAAAGGTTGTAGCCTATGTAATGTGGCGAGAAACATGCCGACAGAAAGAGAAAGAAAGGGATGGAAAAAAAGAGGAATTCATGTCCCTTGACAAGTAGACTGCCTAGAGGACATACATTCCAGACTTTCCATCACAAAAGGCATTAATTCTATCAGAGCCATAACATAATAAAACTGTCATGTAAAATGATACTCAGATATTATAGACCTGATTTCTAAAACAGTCCAAAAAAAATGCAAGGGTTTGGACTCAAATGACATCAAGCACTTTTTATTTACGTTCTCAACTTAAATTTTAAAGTAATTGGAGAGTTCAAAAAACAGCAAATTTTGACCTGGGCATACATAAAACACAATTCCCAGGTGTTCTAAATTTAGCTCACAACAAAACCAAATAAATACTCTCGGCTGCAGGGTTGGGCGTATCGAAATGAACTACATGACATTGTGTTGATGATGAATACAAGCAGTGGGAAGTGATCTGAAAACTGGCCGGTGGACGGAAAAGAGGTTGAACCGTAGGTCTTTCACAGCAACAGATCACAGTGATATGTTCAGAGAAAGAGGGGGAGACAGAAAGGAGGAAATCAGCAAAAATAAGAGACAGAACCTGAACAGGAGCTTGTGGGTTTTCTGTATTTTTGGGGTCTGTTTATGAATGCTGCGTTCAGGGTTACAGGTCTGGCCAGGAGCATCAGTGCTGTCACTGGGAATTACAAACAGGCAAAGTGTGTAACTTGCCTTAACGCTCTGACAGAAAGCCCAAGGGGGCACAATGCTCGTGCTGGCTGGCTGGCTGCATGCAGGAATGCTGTGCTTCCTTTTAGTCCCTTTGCAGCACAGTGGAACAACAAACAGTGCATTTTACATTTCCTCTGTCACATGGAGCTCTGGCTCTTGTAAGTGAATAAGGAAATAAGTTAAGAATTATTGTAAAATGTTAAATGAAGCCAAACAGATTCTACATTCCTGTTAATGAAAAGAAGATGCATTTTAAAGTCCAGCCTTGAGTTAACAATGTAAAAGACATGAAAGTTCACCTTTCATCCATTATCAAGCCTTTAGTCTTTTGCAGCTTCTACCTTAAAAGTGCATTCGAGATGTCAGCGGCACATTTGTGCAGCAAATCCTCTTTAAGAGAGTTCTGTCAAAACTCATATCTTTACTTGCTACTCAGATAGAAGTAATTACAGCCTGTAACTTTGCCTGTATTAGTGCTTCAAGAAAAACTACACCTTTTCAGCTATTTGTGAAAACTTTCTGTCATCTGTGGCTACAGTGGCAGCTATCTCAGTCATTAAGTCAGTCTGTCATCTTGATGATAATCAGAAATGACAATATCAAATAATATTTTCAAAACAGATTTTTTTCTAAAAAAAGAAAAAAGCATGGATGTTTTCGGAGGAAACACTCAGTTTATTACAGTGAGAACAAATCAAAGGTGAAGGAAAGAAACTCCGAAGTGCACTTTGTATCATGTGAGCATTAAAACTCTCATTGCATTCATCAAAGATGACTTGCTTTGCAAGTCAGAGACTTCAAACGGCCTGCTTTGATATCAAGCGCCACTAATCCGAATATCAGATTGAGACTGTGGTAATTGTTATTAAAACAGAGCCAAGGGCAAATCTGCCCTATTCATCAGAAAGTTACATCAATTAACAGTATCCATAGGGCTGTTTGAAGAACGCTCTGAGCAGCTGCAGAAGCTACAGTCAGTGTCCTCCCTCCCTGCTGATTAGTTTTCTGTTCCAGTATAATTTAGCCTTACATTCGATGCTTGGACTTGTTAATGGAAATACACCAAAGGTAATTATTGAAATACATAAACAAAGTATAATTACATTTTAAAAAAAAAAAGAAGTTTTTTTCATCACTTACAGAATATTCCTCTGACCCCGTCAGAACCAGTTCAGTGTAAATGATTTACATATTTGAGTATCTATTTTGGTTCATTATTATATCAGATGTATTGTCATCATGAAACATTTACACCCATGTCATAGTTTGCAGTGGTGTCCATCAGGTCATAAACAGGAGAGAAAGAGAGCCCTCTGGTGTTAGCAGCTGCCACAAAGCTCTGAGTCTCATAAAACACTGCTGAAACTGAAAAGCCCCTTTCCTTGTTAAATCTCTTTACTGTAAACCTCCATTAACGAGAATCCATCAGAATTTAAGTGTAATTAAACACCAAGTTTTTAAGATGGTTTTGGAAAAAAAGGGGAAGAGAGAATTAATTGAGAAGGGTAAATGGGATAAAGTGGGTTGTGATATAAGCAACTTTTTTTGTGACACTTTATTTATGAAAATGTTGAGAATAACATGTTGGCAACATGAATAACAACATATGCATTTAACAAAAATAGTGATAATGAAACCATAATGAGGCCACAACCAACTGCCCACAGCATGTTAAGAGGGGGTCAGAAGCTTACAGAGACTGACCCTGTCATTCTTCCTTTCTTTTTCTTTCTTTCTTTCTTTTTCTTTCATTCTTTCTTTTTCTTGGCTTTGTGACCCTCTCTATTGTCATGTATGCCTGGTTGGGCAGGGCTGCTGTATGGAGACAACATGCCAGGCAAAGTGTTGGGTGTGGTGAGGTTACAAAGATCACCATCTCCTTTAATTACCCCTGATATTTTGACTTACCTGTGTGTGTGTGTGTGTGTGTGATGGGGGTTGCAACAGGGGTCCTTAATACAATAGGCAATGTAGAAACGACATTCACTCCTGCATTCCGATAACACGGTAACAAAGGCAAACTAACTCACAGTCTCTTTTTAAACATGCAGAATTTCTTTTTTTTCAATTCTCTGAGGAAACCAGTTAGGCCAAAAACAAGAGCTCAAACTGTGCGGGGACCTCTGCCTGAGGGACCTGCTCTTACCAGGTCTTATAGCCCAAGTGGCAAATTAATGGCACTTCTTACCGAATGCTTTCTCTTAGTGCTCGGAGGCATAAACGTGGGCTGCCGGAACGTGACAGCATTCCCCTAAAGCTCTGTGCTAATTATCATGTCTGTAATGCTTCAGGGACATATGAAAACTCAATGGAATGAGATAATTACAGTGGCCTAGCACACATTTGAATTGCACTGTATATATCTGATGCTATGAATTGAATATTTCATTTTTATGATTTTTTTTTTTTGGCCCTTGTAGCTGATTTTAAAAAAAGCACAAAACAGCGGATTGCGATTCTTGTCTTAATTTTGAAATGCATGTGTGCCTCTGTGAAGTTTATTTTACGGCACTTTATTGCCGTGTTTAGCTCTCTCTCGCTCTCCCTCTCCTCCCCTTCTCCCTGAGGGCTTCACCTGCAAAACCTGCTCTGTCATTAGGCCAAAGGAAGGGGATTTATGCACAGTAGAAATGTACTAAAAACGACACCCCCCATGTCCCTCCAGTCATCTGCACGGTCAGCAGCCTTGACGCTGTGAGTGGATAGAAGATGAATTTTGTGCAGCACATGTGCATCCATCTGTGTTTGTGACACTGAGGACGTGCATGGTGTAGAGAAAAAAAATCTGTCTTTTATGTTATGCTAACTTCGTGCAGCATGTCCCCCCCACCTCTATCTAAGAGCAAACCAAACTAAACAAGAAATGACAGAACACAATTGAAATCAGCCACTCTCTTTGTCTGCATGCATGGCCTCTCATGAGCAAATACTCATCTGGTAAGAATCACTTTGAAATTTAAATACATAATTTAAAAATGTAGGAAAGCAAAGCACAAGAAAGAATACACTTTGCAAGGAAACAATAGTCTCCTTCACAGAGTTTTGATTGCCGCTGTTTTAGGTTTGGTATTGCCACAGTCATAACTGTCCATAACTAGTAGTGAAGTTGGAGGAGGCACACAGAGGAGGTTTCCCCATTTTGTTTTAATCGACGACAGACAACAACAGCAACATATGAATAAAGACTAAAGAGAGTAAGTGACACATTTCTTCTCTCATCTTCATTTGTCATCTGTTTTTATGTCACATCTAATCAGCATTGTGAAACGAAGGCACTGTGGCTAGATGCAATTCCTTTCAGCTTTTGTTTACAATAAACAACATGATAGGCATCACAGAGGAAAAAGCCCTGAGGCAGGAGAGAGTAGGGTTAACAAAGACCAAACCACTCCAAACATTGCTTAAATTACGACTGAATGACCAGTCGAATACCTGTATGATGAGCTTGAATGTTGAGCTCACTCTCTTTGGATGCACATAGGTCTTTGTCAATTATGTGGTATTATTTAAGAAATAAACTATAGATAATTTAGTTCTTATTATTTGTTCATGTTTGTCTTTTTTCCTCACAATTTCACAGCTGCAGCTATATAATCTGACAAACTTGTACAAACTACATTGCATTATTTTATAAGGTACAATAAAAAACTGTAAATTAATTAATAAATAATAAAAATAGGGCCTATCACAAGTTCAGCTGTGCTGTAGGCCATCGCGTGACTGGCTAGGGTGCCGCAGAGGGGCTGACTGACAAGTTGACTATGAGGATACTCAGTGTAGTCAGGAGATATTTACCATAAGTTGGATCTCTGTGAGAATCCCATCAGCCTGAGCCTCCCTATCTCTTGGAGTGATTGGCAGCTCGGCCCCGAGGCGAACCAGGACGAGTGCTGCAGATTCTCATGACTCTCTGAACAGACAGCACTGATTTACTGAGTGATGGGTGTTATGGTGACCATTCGAATTTGTTGAGACGTTGAAAATATATGTTTTATGTAAACACACAGAAAATGACTGGCCAACGTGCCGTTAATCTAAAAAGCCTCAGAAGTCATCGGAAGAGGGAGTCGCAGAAAAAAAATTTGTGGTGATGATAAAAGCAGGACTGGCTTTAAAAGGCTTCTGTTGAAGACTTTTCAGCAGGGTTAAACACTGTCTGTGTCAGTGTTGTTACACAAAGACATTTTAGCACTTGAGGAATACCCCATTTAACAAACCAGACCGTTCTCATTCCGTGGTCATCACATGCAGACATTTTGTCAAGCCTTCCAGACACAGACAGGTAAGCTACCTCTCAGGGACTTTTTGAGATGCACCAGGCTTTCAG
>JAQLOL010000012.1:9633434-9646781 GCA_029783665.1 Naso thynnoides
ACTGATACGTTGTTGAAATACTCTACAAATACCGTTTAACTCTGTAGGCAGATTATCCAAATAAAGTGTAATCAAAAATAATAACAATTTAGATGGGGCGCCCGGTGGCGCAGTCAGTAGAGCAGGCGCCCCATATACAGAGGCTGTGTCCTCGCCGCAGCAGACCTGGGTTGGATTCCACCTGTGGTCCCTTGCTGCATGTCATTTCCTCTCTCTCTCCCCTGTTTCCTGTCCACTCTTCAGCTTTCCTGTAAATAAAGGCACAGAAAGCCCCCAAAAAATGTCTTAAAAAAAAAAAAATTAGATATATTTTCAAAGCACTGCTTTTGGATTGGTACTTAGTGTCAGCTGATACACAAAGTTCAGATATCAGAATCTGTAAAGGGAAGAAAAATCTTCTAATTTTTTACCCAAGAGTCTAATTTACATACCCCTAAATCCTTTATTTTTTCCTTTAAACCTAAATCATTGTGCTGCCTAAACCAAAACAAACTGTGACAGTGTTACAACTTGAACCATGTTGGTGAAAAGCTTTCTGGCAGGCTGGACGTGTGACATTAAGAACGGGTTGAACAAACCACTATTAGAATGATGGATGTTATTGTTACATAGAGGTAAGATAGTTATATGATGGAGATGCAGTGAACAAAGAAGACCAGAAAAAATTTCTGCTTGTTTTCAAGTCTAAATGTTGTTATGGTTAGAAATGAATCTGGCATGTTTCTAAATGCCAAGAATCTAAAAGTAAATGAATGTTCCAGCTGTGGTGCCATGATGGCCATTGTAATATTATTGATAGAGCTGAATAAAATGAACCACAGTCTATTTTAACATGCATGTATACTAGGGCCCGACTGATATATTGGTTTGCTGGTATTATTGGCTAATATAGGCCTATCGCAGACATATTGGTATTCATGTTTATGTTATTATTAAAACAGTATTACTACTGTTTAATATATAGTTCAGTATTAATATAAAACAATATTAAAACAGTATTTTAAAGGCTCCCTAATATCAGTATTAGCATCTATCCCCCAAATCCCATATCAGTCAGGCCATAATGTACACCATGCAGTGTAAGGGATTTTTACAGTGCGAAATTTGAATGATTATAAGATAATAAAGGTTATTTTCACAAATTGTTGCTCTCTCAAGGTCAAACTAAGGGAGTGTTTGTGCAAGCTTGTAATCATGAGTACAGTTTGCTTGCTCATGACTGAATCTGTTTATGCGTGCAGTGTTAGCACCATTATGATTTGACTATATCTGTTTTAATTACAAATATGGCAGGTTAGTGTAACAGCTGTTGACAGTGTACAGTGGTAAGCAAAGCCTTACAATTCCCACTGAAAATGAGCTGGGCTGGGGAAAAGCCAAAACCTGAGTAGGGCGGTAAGGCTGAGAAAGGATGAAAACGATCTACGCCCCAGGGGACTGCTGCCGCCATCCATGACTTATTCACTCGTAGCAATTAACCAGCTCTGGATCAAGCAGGGGGAGTCGCATTCTTCAGTACACAGAGAGAGAGAGAGAGAGAGAGAGAGAGAGTGAGAGAGTGAGAGAGAGAGAGAGAGCACAAAACACTGCAACATGTCAAAACTAGACTTGCTTCAAACTGACTGGAGGCAGATAAAAGGGACAGTCAATAATCTGTATGCATGACTTATCTTTTATCAGCCAACTCCCAGCGAAAAAAACTTTTCACTCAAGTATAAATATTATAACACCGTCAGTCATTTTCTATAAAACACGTTTTTACTGTTGTTATTTTAGTGAGTCAGCATCATATCCTCACCCTGTACCCTGAAGGGGCATATTTGCATTTGCCCCCCCCCCCCAAAATTAAAGGTTATTATTACATTTGCAAATAAATAACATACATAATGATGTAAATTACATATATTTCAATGATGACAAAAAAAACCTTTTTTTTAAACAAACAAACAAAAAAACAAAAAACAAAAAAAAACTTGAAGGTGTCACCGCCACTACTCTTCTGGCTTGGTAACCTGTTCATGTTTCTGTACCAAGACCAAATAAAATGTGACCTTGTAACCTATGTAACCAATAGTTTTTTTTCCACCTGAAGTACTTTGATCTGCTGCTTTAATATTAGGAGAGCCAGAACTCCTTACCTACTAGAGAGACTGTGAGTGGTCACTTTGATCACCAGGTTCCAAACTCTGTTGATAAATACCTAATAGAGAGAGTAATGCATTTTATTGTGTTAGGACATCTTTTAAAAAAACAAAATAACACCTGAAGATATGCCAAGGAGGAAGAGAAAACGTTCACTTTCATCGGAGACGGATCATCCAGATCTGCTCCTGGCTGTGCAGTCGGACTCTGCTCCGCTGCACTGCTTTGTGCGGCATTGCGCTGAGGGACAAAAAGTGCCTCTGTAAATGGAACTCATGGCTGCTTTTGAAGTTTCACTTTTGACAGAGACAAGGATACTTGCCAAGCAACCAAGATGCAGCTGCCACAGCGCAAAAATGTATCAATTTATGTATCAATTATGACAGCATGTGGACAAAATAGGTAGAAATTATCAAATTTTCTTTGCCTTTAGTGCAAGTTGTATAAATAACATTTTAAATGAAAATACAGATATTTTTAGGAAAAGTCAGGGACCAGCAGCACTGTGATTTTTAATTCCACTAGCTGTTTGACATATAAAGGTGAAGACGGTCAAAATGACTGTTATTGCCAGTATTTGAAAGGATGTTTTATTGTATTATTTTTTTTAACTTTTCTTTATTCTGAATATTTTTTTGTCAATGTTTTTTTTTGTTGTTGTTGTCTCTACAGAGCAATGTCCTAAAGGGGTTGTTGTCATTTTATGTTCTTGTAATTTTTGCCAATTATAGCAGATGGTATTGTGTTTTTTAAAGGTGGGGAAAAATTTAGGTTGCCGTTGGTGCATTTTTTGACATATAGGTGATCTAACTATAGCACTTGAACACAGCCCTGCTTTCAAATAATTAGCCCTGCCTTACTTGGAAACCTATTACTCAAACTGCAGTGGAGCCTCATGCATCAGTTTGTCAGACTTTGGTATGGAGACAAGTTACCAAGAGGCGTGTTCTGTGGTGATTGATAAGCCATATTGAGGAAATTAATATATATGTGTCAGCTTAAATGCACAGCTTTTAGAATGCTGGATTTTCCATGAGTTCCATATCAGGCCCATTATCTACGGCAAAAACCGACTAAAATACCTGCAAGTTACACATTAAATGTGGCTTCACGTCCTTCCCCTGCATGGTGGTGGTAATTTCACACTTTGCCTGACTTTTCCATTGGCATGGGGGTGAGTGAGTAGTTTTTAATTTTTGGGTGAACTGTTCCTCTGCAGCTTTGTCCAAAGTCAGACCAACAGATTAACAGAAAGATCCATTTTAAAGATAGCAGTGAGCGGTGAAACAACAATCTCCTCCTCATACTTCTGAAAGAGCTGCACTCACGACAAAGCATTTGTCTCACACCTTCCAGTATCATTATTATTTTTTATCAAGGTCAGCATTTATTTCTGCAGGACCAACAGCGGGAGTGAGAATATGAATATTATTTTGTCTGTTTAACTCAAAAGCATGAAGCATGATAGAAACTGAAGGAATAAACGTCATCAATGCAAAAGATGTTTATAGATTCCACATCTGTCCAGAACAACTGGACCAAACTGTTGGACACATGTCTGGGTCAACTGGTTCAAATATACCTTAAACAAACTGTTTACTGATGCCATATGATGTTACAATGTAACTGTAAGGTTTCTATATCAAGAACCTGTGCAATCAAATAATGAGATGAATAAACTGTACAATCAAAACACAGCCTAGAAACTAAATAGAAAACAAACAAAATACATTTTAATCAAAATTAATCCATTTTAATCATTAATCCATAAAAAAATCTAATTAAAAAATATTAAGATTGAAGACTTAAGACCAAACACTGCTGGGGCCTATTACTTCATAGAAGGCTGATGTTTCTAACAGAAAATACACATTTGTCAATGGAAGATAATTTATTAGTGAGTTGACAGGATTTGCAAATGTCTGTTTTGTTTTTCACATTCTTCGATGAGTGCTTCATGGCGCTGACACCAACAAATCTACCGGCAGATCTCTGCAGGCCAGCTTTGAAATGTCACTTTGACTTGAGTTCCTTGTATGCCTCATCTGTCTCTGCCTCTCTCTGATGTCTGACATGGAATATGTGGAAATGTCAAAAAGGAGGGATCTCACTATGACAAAGTCATGCCATTTAACATCTTCACGGTTGGGTTTAGTCATTAGTCTTAAAAAAATGTGAACAGTGACATGCTAGGAGTGGGTGAAAAGTTAAGGGAAATGTGAATGAGCAAAGATCCAGTGAGAAAGTTAGTGGTGACTCACCAAAAGCCATCTGGCATGGAAATATTACACGGTATGACTGTCATGATTGCTAAAGTGTAAATTTTGAAAAGGGACATACTCAAGCATCTCACAAAGAATTAATGGGAAACTGGAAATTTAATTAGGCCTACTACTGTCCTGAAGCAACTGGGACATCTTTCTAGCTTACTTAGCCAATAGGTTGCATGGCTGAAATCCCTAAAACCAAAGTGGACAAAGTTTACATTTACTATGATCAGAAGAGTCATAATAATCAAAATATAGCCTGATTTACAAACAACAGACATTCTCTTTTAATGCATCATTTGCTACTACTAGCCAGACTATTAAAGCTGAGGTAGGTAATGCCTGGAAATCAAGCTGGCTGTAGCACGAGACTCCTAAGGAAGCAACTCTGCTGCACCCTCCCCTCCCAGTGTTTGCTCCAGCTCATGTTTTATTTCGTTTGTTGTCACTCTCTCTTTTATACTAAAGATTCATGACCAGATGAAATAGTTGCAGGGAAAGTTGCAGTGGTGTAAACTGGCCCATCTCAGCTCGACTCAAGTCAGCTGACGGTGTTGCCTGCAACCCAGCTTGTCAAGTTGTGAGAGGTCAGTTTTAGAACATAAGGCACGTTGTTTGTTTCAACAGTCAATCAGCTCATTTGCCATGTCACCTGTTGCTAAGAAGCTCAACATACAGCAGCCAATAGGAACAGGTGCTCTCTTAAATGAACGGTGATTGGCCAAAAAGTGTCCGTCATGGTCTTCATTTTCCAAAACTTGAATGAAGAGCCAAGGAGAGGTGCAGAAGTCTGACATTCTGTATGACCACATGAGCTACAGTATGCCAAAAGGTTATTATGGATATGACACCAAAAATTAACTGCCTTCCTCAGCTTAACTAAATGACTGGACTCCCCTCTAGTGGACACAACAAGGACCAGGAGCTAAAGATGAAGAGGAGCTGCCATGTGAGCTAAAAGATAGTTATGAAGAAAACTTCCACACAAACCAACTTCAGCCCTAACCACCAACTTTGCCACCACACTGCAGCAAGTACCATCAAGTCGATGAGCTATGGACTGACCATCAGAGTAAAGGCCTGAGGTTAGGATGCCCCGCTCTGCCATGACACTCACATGGTGCTTCAGTAAACTTACCCCCAGGGTGCAGCATTATCGTTGTATCTTATCTTACAGTATTCCAGCTATTTTATCTCTAGGCTCTCTTTCCCACTGTTTCTCACATGGTTTTTATATTTATCCTGAATGTCTTCCCTTCATGAGTTCATTTTTCTTTCTTTTTTTTAACTAAGGTTACCAGGGTCATAAAGCCTTTGCAATTATCTGCATAATGGGGATATCTTGTCTTAAAGTGATTTTGTCACAAGATTTAATATATGGTGTAAAGTCTAGTTCTTAGTATGTTCAAAAAATATCAAAATTGACTCAGCAAAGTGCCTCTGTGGTGAAGGGGAGGGGTTTGAAATTTTCCACCCCGTTCACTTGAACTGTACTTACAAATATTGTGAAATAAATGATTCATACAATTCAATGAACCTATTCAGTAGGTGTTTATTACATATGTTTTTTCCTTGGAATGGTTATGTTTTTTCCCAAAAGTGTTTGTATAAGTTTTGTCCTATTTTTTTCTTGCAGAAGCTATTTGAAAAGCGAAAAGCTGTTCAAACTAATCTACCATTTTATGTTTTTCAGTGTGATGAGATGCAAAAAAAAAGCAATACTGCACATTTGTGGTGTCTGATAAAAAAAAGCATGAAATGCAGAATATTTATTTTAGGAAAAACAAAACAAATGCAAGCAACAGGATCAAGCTCCTTATCCAACATGGTGAAAACTTCAAGGTGGTCAGCTGCACTGTGTTTGCAAGACTTCTTCAACACCAAGAGGAGAAGACATAGCTCTCCATTCCTTACAATGAAACTAATGGCTACTAGCTAAATTACTCATCTTTTGTGCATTAAACTCATCTTAGAATTTAGACTAAAAATGTTTATTTTGGCTTCATTGAATTGATTACTCTTATTTTCTTTTGTTCAGACAAATAAGTAGAGATGTATAGATGTTACCTGCTTGACAGTTTCGACTATGACTCCAGTCTTCCTCAAAAGTGTCATCCAACGTGCTGCTAACGTGTCATTTAACAGCTGGCTGACTCGACGGACCTATCAGAGCCCGTCGAGTTGGCTGCGCCTCTCCTGCCTTGGATGGTCTCTGGAGAAGTGAATCCCAGTATGCAAGAGAGTGTACACCCCCTCGTCCCGGTTGATGGTGACGCTTGCCTGATCTCTAAGGCCTCTTTTATCCAACGTTTTAATTTGTTGGCCTCAGATGTAATGATTTTGCCCTTATCCCAGTCCATGATGTGGTTATTTCTTCTGCAATGATCTGTGATGGCTGATTTTGGGTTTTCTTGTTCTGCTGTTTGTTTTTATGTCCGTGTGAATCTCCCTGCTGTCTCCTTCTCGCATTCCTTTCGGTGTTCTTTCCTCCTGGTTGTGAATGATCGTCCTGTTACCCGATGTATGTTTTATTGCATGACTTGCACGGTATTTCATAGATGACATTGCATTTTTCGGGGGAGGCGTGGCCGGCTCGACGCTGTTAAATGACACATTAGCAGCACGTTGGATGACACTTCTGAGGAAGACTGGAGTCGCAGTCGAAACTGTCAAGCAGGTAACATCTATACATCTCTACTTATTTGTCTGAACAAAAGAAAATAAGAGCAATCTATTCAATGAAGACAAAATGAACATTTTTAGTCTAATTCAGAGGCAGAGTCTTAGGGGATGCATCAGATTCAGGAGGTGGAGCCATGAGAGAATCAGAGAGTGAGGAATTGGTCCTACAGGAAGAACTGGAGTTCGGTTAATTTGGTAGCCACAGAAAACAGTTTAACAGGAACCTAAGGACCAGTTACTCCATGATGTCAGGCGGGCAGGGACAGGACTGTGGCAGCTTAGAAGCAGGACATTGCTGCAGTGGCCTAGCAGGAGCACAGGATTGCTGCAGCAGCCCAGCAGGGGCACAGGATTGCTGCGGTGGCCCAGCAGGGACAGTAGATGGCCGCAGCAGCTCAGGAGTGATTGGAGGAGGCTTCTGAAACAGTCTCAGGATAAGCATGTTCTGAGGACTGCTGTTGCTCAGTCTTGGGAGAAACAGACTCGGAGAATAGCTGCACAGTTTTAGGGGAAACAGGATCTGATGATGACTGCAACAAAATCTTGGGAAAACAGACTCAGGGAACTGCTGCAGCATAGTCTGGGAGGAAGCAGACTCAGATGGTCTCTGTAGCAGAGTTTCTGAGGAAACAAACTCATGGGGCTGGATGAGTGGTGGGATCACCAACTCAGGGACATACAGGATGTTGGGCAGAACCCCCCACTTAGGACCAGCGGAAATGTCTGCAAGGACCCCTGACATCAAAGCAAGATTGGTGCCAGCTGGGACCACAAACATGCGAACAGAAACAGGTGTGGCACAAACCAGGAACCATATTGTGTGCAGTTTGTTGTCATTATTGTACCGTCACCATTTAAACAAAAGGAGGACCCAAAATTCAGACATTTAAACTAAAAGGTGATTTAACAAAAGCTGAGCTTTAATGATTGGCTGATTGAAACAAAGTAGAAAAATCCCAAAAACCAAAATGCAGAATGTGAGAAACTAAGGTAGGCAAAAAAGTCCAACAAAATGAAACAGGAAACAAAACAAGAAACCACAAGTGAGAAAAAAAATTACCTACAAAACAGGAAGACAAGAGGAGCTCAGGGAACAGGCGCACAGAGAAAAGAGAGAAGAGAGAAAACGACAGGACCAGGGAGCAACAACCGATGGACTGACTACTAAACAAGGGAGACACTGACTATAAATACACTAAGACTGATAAACTAAGCACTGGTGAGTAAAACAACATACAACTCTAAAACTTGAGGCAATCAGCTGAAGTGGGTCAAACTAAGAAAGGAAAGGTGGCAATATACAAGAACAACACATTTCAAAACAAAACAGAAAATGAACTGAATATTGACTAGAAGGCCTAAAGCAGTCCTGGAGTCCTGCAGGATGTGACAATTATGTAACATCAATTCTGTGAAAATTAATATATGTTAGGCAGCTGGACTTTTCTGAGTTTCTTGGAGAAGCTTTTGCCTCAGTGTCACCATAAGGGCAAAACACAAAGGCTTAAGCAGTAGGGATGGAAAGATTAACCGATTTGTATCGATACTCGGACGCACGCATCGGTTTCATGAGTGTATCAAGCTACGTATCATATTGTCCTCACACAAGAGGTGACCAACCCTATTAAGCAGAGTAATGTCGTTTATGCCGTTCAATGCTGCTGTAATTGCACAAATTTCTACATTTAGGAACAAAAAAACCCACCGCTCCATAAGTGCATGGTACGGCACAGAAAAGCCAACTCCTCAGGTCAAGACTCAGCAGTCCAGTTACATCAATGGGAAAAGGGACATTTCTGTCATTTTGAGGACAGCAATGTTCACGTCTTGGCTGGAGGGGAGAGATGGATTGAAAGAGGAGAGAAGCGTGAAAGAAGCCATCTACTTCAAACTGGAATGACAATCATAACACAGTGGAGTTGGCTTACAAAACCACTTATCGCCCAGTAACAATGCGGTTCTGAGTTCCCTCCCCAGGCAGCTTAACACTCATTCACACCTGTACCCACCAAACCCTAACAACCCAGATGATGGCCTGGGGGATACACAACTCACATGTGAGCCTGTTGACTCCAAAACTCAGAGTCCGATGTCTTAGTCTGCTGTTACATGTTCACAGACTTTGACCCCTTTTACGCCTGGCTTTAAGTGCATTTTTTCTGACTGGCTTGCATTTGGGTAGTATTTGACCACATACCTTTACCCTGGTATTTATATTTTTGTCGCTATTGTCCACATTGAGATCTGGCTGCTGTTCGATTGCACTCCTTCCTGCTCTACATAATGTCACATCCTCTTCCTCTTATGTGTGTCCATTTTTTAGCACCACCTTTGCTAAGTTCTGCCCTCAAACGCAAACTGGAAAATCATAGCGTAGCATCTGCTCAGGGTTACAGCACCACAGGATTTGAAAACTACCAATGCTTGCTTTACTGAAACTCATGGGAGCTTTTTAGATTGTCTTCTACCTCAGGCTGGTTCTGTGGATTTCAAGCCTCTTATGACTAATGTTGAGCCTAGGGCACTTTTAGTGGTGACACTTGTACTACTAGATATATGTTCTTTACCTTTCCAAAATCATACACTGGAAAGTGTAACGTTATGCTTTGGGCAAAACTGTTCAAATGTTCTCATTCCCCGTTAACATTAAACCCCTCACAGTTTAACAAGCACAGAGCTATGTCTGCTCAGCTTACTTTAAAATAAACACTGAGGCCATGGTAAGTTGTTACATGCAGATATTGGATGGTTTACTTAAATAACTTGTGATGGGCCTCGACAGAGAGGTAATTGCACATTACCCCCCATCAGAGTTGTTGTATCTAGACTGGAGATGCATTTGCATTAGCCTACAGTTGACATACATCTTTTTTATTAACATACAACATTCGGACAACATGCCATAAAATAAAGAGTCTGTCACTTTGGAATAACTGTGCCCTATCTGCAAAAACCCATTGCTCACTTTCAATCTTGGGCACAGAAAGGTGGGAGCTGCAGCTGATGAGGGCTGGACCCAGAGGAGGCCGACATACAAATGTCGTAGGCTGGTTGTCTGACTCCCCAGTGTTGAAACAAATTTGGTGCAACATTTTCAGAGATGCGAGGATTGGCTCCGATGTCACCATTGGGACACCCACCAAAATCATTTATTTTCTCAGATTTAAAGACCTGCAGCTGTGTGGATCCACATTTCACCATCTCATGGTGGGCTGTTGCTTTTTAAATCATGTCAAATAGCACCAGCTTTAAGGTGACTTCTTTGTTATGCATTGTATTGATGTATGAGTGTTTTCCAACAATTTTTCTTTAAAGATTAGAGAGGCTACTTTCAATCATTTCAAACTTTTTCAGTAATATCATTGCAGCAAGCAGCAGAACTAAAAAAATAGTCATTAACTTGACAGGACAGAGGAAATTCTCCAGGTTAAACAGAATTAAACTTTAGCTTCTGAAATATTTCTGTGAACTTCTGGATGTCTAGAAGAACGAAGAACATTAGATCCTGACTGATCATGGTTGCATGTCTGGAGATTTAAATAATCAAAGTTAACGTTACACCGCTGTCCCATGTGTAATTGTGCAGACCATCTGGGAAGATGGGAAACATAATCAATTTCTTAAAAAATATTTAACAGTATTTTTGCCAATGATAATTGAAGTGTTGATTTTCTTTTGACACAATATTATAATGTGTTCTGTCACATATTGGCTTGGATTCTTTGCTTTATTTTGAAGATTATTTTGAAGATGATATTTCATTTAATAATGGCTGTCACTTCAGTTGTCGACAGGAAGAGAAAGTAGCATGTAACATGTATTAACCTGCTGTAAATGAAAGAAGAATATAGTGTGTTAGCACGTGCAGAGGGGGGATCACACGGCGAGACACATCTCGCCAGCAAAACTATGGTTTACTGTCATGCTCATAGCGATGCCTCTCTGTGTGATCACCTCTAAACATGTGTTCACATTGCCGTGCAGCACCCCTCAGTGGAAATATGTATTTAAGTTTAATCCCATAAAACATCTGGCCCATGGCTGATCTGCTCAGCACCTGCAGCACCTGTATGTGTTTGTGTATTTCTGTCTGTACGGTTTGTTAAAGTTGTTACCATCACCAGCAAGATGGATTTTTCTTTTTTTTTTTAGCTTAACATTAGGATAAATTGTAAATCCTAAGGGGAAGGAGAGTTTTTATTGTAAGCCCTAATGTTTTTTCATGTTACATTTATTGTTTTGTTTCTGCTCTTATTACTTCTTTTGTGCCAGAAAAATAAACCAAATTAAACTAAAACCTATCTGAACTCTGCCGCAGCAGACAGACTCAGCAACAGAAGAGACTGATGAACATTACGATGTGCTGCAGTCATGGCAGCCTTCACCATGCAGTGAGAGGTTTGGTGCTATCCATAAATCATTGAATGGTGGAAGCATGTCGTCCTTGGGACATTCGATGATGAGAGGTGGCGTGCAAATTTTTAGAATGTGCCGCGGTTTGTTTGTTAGGCTCTGTGACCATCCAGCACCCTGTCTTGTCCATCAACACGCTCCATTTAGCCACTACCAATATCACTGGAGGATCAGGTTAAAGTTGACATCGTTATGTGTTGCGTTGTGAGTGACGCAGAAGGCACTCTGATATCCAATTTGAATGAGCCTGAAGAAGCATGTGTAAATCAAATTTGAATCAGATTTAAAACCTCCTCCAAATGTGGTTTGGATCTGATTTGCAAAAACTGGATTTCATGTTTTTTTGTGGTTCAAACTATTAAAATCAATTAGGATACAAACTGGATATGCCAAAAATCTGATTTGGAATGGCAGTCTGAACAGAGGTGAAATGTCTTCAAGAAACTCATAATGGTCCAGTGGCCTAAAGCACTCAGAATTACCATGACCTGGATGGCTGAGAGTCTTCACTAACGTGAAAACAACTTACATTTGCCTTTAAAATTATTCCAGTTTGTGTTTTGGATCAGATAACACTGACCAAGTCTTTTCTCCCTTGTAGATGGCTTTGTGCTCTAATTGGAATAGCAGTGGTTGGATTCAGTGTAATATGTGTAAGTATCAGAAAGAAGAACTACTCACTTTAGAGTGAATTTAAATATCACGCATATTTGTATTTAATCAGGACTGGTGGGTCAATCGCAGTTCAAAATGGAAAAGGAAAGTTGCTGTTAACGAGCTGAAATCTCAAGAGGATTTTAGGATGCATGAATCTATAGATTAGTTTGAAGCGTTAAGGCTAAAAAAATTCACACCGCTTAGCCAGAAGAAACACAGCAGTGGATCCACTGAACATGGGCTTCAAAGTGCTTTAACCAGGTTATGATTTACATGTAGAAAATTTAGAGAAATTTCCACAAGGCGTTACTGACATGTCTCGTTCACAAGAATGGGACAGACGGACGGACAACCCATCACATGGTTCGAGCAGGCACAGAAGCAGAAAAACAGCCAGATCATCTTAATCATGAGGACTTTCCTTCTGTTAGAAATATCATCATTCTCTTAATTTGGAATTAAAATAAAAGTAAAACATAAAAAAATAGACAGCATCTCTCTCCAGTTGAATTTAATTGGATTTAATATCCTGAAATCCAACAGAAGTTATCTCAAGGCACTTTCATACAGAGAAGGTCAAGTCTGCAGTCCCTATAATCCTGTTTACAGAAACCCATCAATCCCATCCATGAGCAAGCACTTGGCAACAGAGAGAGAGAAAAATTTCTTTTTAACAGACAACAGCCTCACGCAGACAGACCAGGGCTTTGGATGAGAGGCCATCTGTGTCGACTGGTTGGGTTGAGAGGGAGAGGCAGAGAGAGAGCAGGGGCTAAATGCAAGTTGTACCTATCCACACATCCAGGCTGTCTTAACCTATAGCGTAACTGAGACATGGTTCAAGCTCCACTCAAACTATAAGCTTTATTAAAAAAGAAATTTGAAGTCTACTCTTGAATGTGGCGAGAATGTCTTCCTTGCAGACAGAAACTGGAAGATGGTTTCACAGGAGTGGAGCTTGATAACAGAAGGTTCTGATTCTACTTTTGGACACTTTAGGAAACAGCAGTAAGTCTGCACGTGGGACCACAAAGTTCTAATGGAATAAAAGGGTAATACAAGCTATGCAGGATATGATGGTGCCTGACTACAAAGCACTTTGAAAGGAAGGAGACAGGTTTTAAATTATATATTTTAATTCACTCCTTGAAATTTGTTTAATGCTGAAGTCATAAGACATATCTTA
>JAQLOL010000012.1:9696752-9711455 GCA_029783665.1 Naso thynnoides
ATTTTGCTTACGTGGTATCTTGCTAGCAAACAGTCTATTTACACCTTTGTGGAGAAACAGAAAAACATGATCATTTATTTGGAGTCTGGCCACCTGATGAATGTTAGTGCAATATTTACTCTATATTTAGCTCATTTGCTGCAATATGTTCCACTTTTTTTTTCCTAGCTGATAATGCACATGTTTTTCTCTGCTGTTTTGTGCTGGGCAGGTACCGAACAGTGGGTTTAGGAGAGCATGTTTGTTGAAAATAGCTCTGAAATGCTCTGTAGCACAGTACAGAGTGGTGTTACATATGAGGTTTTTTTTTTTTTCCTGTTAGTGTTTTTACATTCCATAAGGTCATCTAATATAAAAATGTTGATTAATGCAGCTTTGAGTAAAGGATTCAGCTACATCTTTCACTGTATACACTGAGATGATTAAAGGTGCAGTCAGTGAACAAACACACTTGGAATCTATTACTCCTGATCACATTTCTTTCTCTAGTAATACAGTGCTGAACATTCATAAAATGCATGGCTGCTATGCAAAAGCTGAGTTGTCCAATTTCTCTTGGCGCTGCGTGTTAGCTCTCCTTACCATCCCATTATACATATCTGACAATAAGGGTGTTTCACATATGAATCTGAGGGGAAAAAATGAGAATTTTAAATGATCAAACACGCTTGGACAGTCTTTGCATTTCTACACCAAGCTGGGGTTTGCTGCCTCTTTGCATTTTGCACGAGGAAGGGAATTCATCTTGTTTATTTAATTGAACATGACCTCTGGAAAGGAGTCACCCTCCAGCCATGTAAGGTACAGTGTAAATACATATCACCTTTGAATCCATGTCTCGTTGCAGTGGTTTACTTTGTCATCCTCTCCTCATTATCAAAGGAACTTTGTGATCTGTCCAATTTTTTTCCAAGTCGTAATGATGCATGATATTCCGGCTGTAATTTTAATCTGGAGCGGGAAGAGCCAGCTGCCAGGTATTAAAGTGGACTTGGGCCGCCTTCAGCAGTGCACTCAAGTCACACAAAGTCCTCCACTAGCCAGCCTCTCTCACCTCCTCCCCCCACAGCCCTCAGACATTTTCCATGCATAATTAGGTAGAGTCCACGGAGAATAGCAGAGATGTTTTTATTTATTTATTTTAACAAAGATGAGGATTTTAAAGACACATAGCTCAATGCTGTATTATTGTTTTCATGAAAAGTGGAGCCAGGTATTAAGAGAAGTCCAGTCTGATCTCTGACAAAAGATCATACAGATTTGACATTTTGTCAAGCAGTGTTGAGATTTATTCTCACCCTGCCGCAGTTTAATCTTAACAATCTCTGTTTGATCACAAGCAAACAGGCTGAAAGGCTCAGTGCTGCGATATGAGAGTCAGCCCGTGAATGATAAGTCATGGCCAAAATAAAAAGAATAGTAAGAAAGATGCCCTGGGCTGCGTCCCAGATCTGCTATGAATACATTCAAGGATAATGGTGCCGAGTGACTGGACCAGTGTGTTTACAAAGGCGCATTAACGCCAAAGCCAAGACAATCCGGGAAGGAAGAATGTACAGAGCAGCAGAGGGGTCCGTCTGTATGAATACATTCTTCCCTCATTGTCCTCTCAGACAGGAGGATCATTACTGGCTGGACACATGCGCTGGCAGCACCAGCCTTCATTATTATGCAGCAGTCAACACAGGTTTAACAAAGAGAAATTTGTCTAGCATTTGTTTATCTGGAAGAGCAGAGTCTGGCACGGCGATGCTGGCAGCAGCAGGCTAAGGTGGAAAGACTCTCAACTAAGTTGGCGGCCGCTCACAACCCTGCAGCCCCCTCCCTTCCCCTCCCTTGCCGTCCCCTCTCTACCATCATCACCCTCTTATGCTCCCCACAGGTGCACAGCTTTTTCTGCCTCATACATCAAAGAGATGGCAGCAATGAGAGAGACTCAAGTGTGGGGTGGCACATAGTTTCAGCTTCAATTGTGTCCTGCATTCAAAAGAAGACACTGTATTATTCATTTTTCAGTGCTTTTAAATTTTTTACTCATAGGTGAGTTATTCCCATTTTAAAGGCCAAGACAAGATTCAGCCAAGAAGTGTTTGACTGCATTCAGCTCAGTTAATTATTTGAGAAAAAGACCTTTTTTTTTTGTTTGTTTGTTTTTGTTTATCATTCTTGACCTGAACAATTGTGTCATTCACTTCTCGTGGATTCCAGATCAAGGCTGCAGTTGGCTGTAAAATCACCAAAGTTAAGAAATGTCAGACTTTACTTTCTCCTCTAAGGAGAAGGTGTGGCAGCTCTGAGTTATTGACAGCGTTTTCTCCCTCCCCATGAGCTTTATTGCAGGAAGAGGGTGGGGCGTTTGGCTCGTCCTTGACCTTCCTGTGAACCAAATACATCAGGAGTCTGTTGCTGAGGAGATTAAAATCATGCAACAATGGGAGGTGGCAGGAACAAAAAGCGCCAGGGTTTCCTAAATACATGCAACACCAATCTAAAGCTGCCTGACAGTTTTGTCAGCACACAGCAGTGGTTCACTCTCGCCGTGCATGTAAGACGCAGAATACGCCTCTGTTCAGCTTCCTGTCATGGCAACAAAGAGGGTCAGTGTTGAGTCAGACCCCTTTTTTTCCTCTCTTGGAGGATTTATAAAGACTCAGGAGGAGATAAGAGATGTGCGTGTGCTGTATGTCTTTGAGGCATCACAGCAATCAACTGTGCTCCCCCATCATACATCCTAGGAGTGCTGTGAGTGCTGCACCCTTGTCTTATTACAGACAGCAGGTGCAGATGGTTAAAGGCAGGTGCTCGGCGGCAAAAAAAGGAAAAGAAGAAGAAGGGGAAAAAAAGAACAAGCACCTGGTCTCTCTGTTGTAGCAGTCTGGGCCTGCTCTCACTATGATTAGCTTTGTTTCTCCAACAGAGCGCAGCGAGGAACAATACCTACAACTTCATTAGGGTTGTGCGCAGCAGCCCTTCTTTTGCTTTTGTCCTACACTTGACTGCACTAAGTGAGAGGAGGATGGGGTGTCTGTGAAGATCAGGAGCTGCAGCTCTGTCACTTGAGTGGTGCCTCTTTACAAGAAAAGAGCTATAATCTGATGCCTGTTAGATCTACACAGTCACGATGAGTAAGCACAGAAAAAGCACTCGCCTGATTTCACAAAGACCCTTGCTGCAAGTGAAATAAAGAGCCCCAGAGGTGACCTGACAAACAGCAATAAGCTCACTCCTGCAAGAGTTTGGCTGGGTTTCAGCGCAGCGTTCCGAACCCTCCTTAACCTTGTTGTTTGGAGCTTGAATGTGCAGGTAAAGAGAGTGAGAGCTCTGCCCAGGCGAACCCCAGATAATCGCCAACCCCTGCGTGCAGCACTCCATTTTCAAGATGCTGGGGTGTATCTTCAAGGACGAGCAGAGGAAATGAGTGCTAATAGTGTGTTTGTATTGTAAGAGCTCGTAGGCCCACAGATTTGCTTTATTCATGGCCTCACTTCATCTGCCAGCCAACCATTGAATAATTGAAGGAATTATCAGGCTCGAGGATCCAAAGCCCCTCAGAAATGTGTCATGCCCCTGAGCAAAGCCGGCAGAAACAAGAAAAAAAAATGCAGAAAGAGGGGCCTCCTAATTCAGAGCTCTGTGTGTGTGTGTGTGTGTGTGTGTGTGTGTGTGTGTGTGTGTGTGTGTGTACAGCCGCACAAGTCATAATGTTCCTCCTACATACAAAGATACACATACAAAGTTAAAACACAGAGGTTGATGATGCCACAAATGGCAAGCTTTGACTGGCAGAATATCAATAGCTCATAACAGCGGGAGCGCATGCATGTCAGATAAATTTATGATTTTCTCCAAATGCTGCTCTCCTATTTTCCTCTGCATCAGAATGGGTGTTTTTGGAGTAGCTTGATTTCACCATGCAGTTTGGCTAGTGTCCCTCATACAAAGAATGTGACTGACGCAACATTAATCTCCAAACAAAGGGACTGGCACAACTACTCTGCACAATTTCAGGGCTATGAGGTGGCAACGTCAGTCTCGATTTCTCACCGCTCCTTCACGAGCTGTTCCACTTTCTCCGAATTCTCATTTAGATCAAACAAAACGCTGCAGAAAGGAGGTGAAACGGTACCGTTTAAATCCGTGACACACAGGCACACAGGGGACCTCCCTCTCATTTTCTAAACAGAGAGTCATGGCGAGAACTTTTTAAATTTGTCATAATAAGGTGTGACCTACATGGGAGGGAGCCAAAGCCCAAACCCCGGCTCCCAGCAAGATCCCTCGCTATTGAGGACTCCAGAATGTAATGCATGAACATCAGGGAGGAGAGGAGCTTCCACTCTAAAGACATAATTCTCTCATGGCTTTGAAACACAAGACTTCCTGGAGCATCGGTTAGAATGCATGCCACATCCTCCAAGGTGAAAGGCATGCAATATTTATTTAACTGATGCACTGTTTGCTACATTAAAAAAAGACATTACCAACAGCAGCCAGAGGTTGTAACATAATATAATCTCTCTGACACTGACATATGAAAAACATTCCTTAGCTGACATTCATGAATAATGGCAGCTGTTTGGAGAAGAACGACTCTGAGGTCTATTTTCAAATAGGCCTCAGCTGTGGCGCTGCAAAACAACCATCCTGCTGTTTGTGTTGAGTGGAGAGATGGGTGGAAATGCATCTTTCATGAACACAGGATACTCATGCACGTATATACTCCAGGAAAAAGGATAAAGAGGAAGATTTTTAGATTGCGAGTCAACCTCACACATGGACAAATAAAGACACAGATACTCCACATTGCAACAAGATTTCATCAGGTATCACAAGATGTGTTATATGATTTTTTTTTTTCTTCCAGAGCAAGTGAATCCAAATTTTGCGAGCCTCCCCCAGTATGGAGTCTTGGGGTGAGAGTGGCAGTCATTCACCATGTCCAGTGAAAGTGTGAAAGGGTAGCCCCCTCTCTGTGTGGGCTGGGGGCCATGTTAGGGGTGGCAAGCATGAGTAAGACCAAGTGAGGACAACACACATGCCTTCCCACATGATTGTAGGGCGTGTACTTGTTGATATTTTTGTAGTTTTGGCCACTTTTTTTTATTGGTTATAATGTAGGGACTTCTGAGATTTGTCAACTTGGCGACATTATTTCTACGGAGTCTGACGAGGCAAGAAACATGATCATCAAACAGGTTGTAAAAAAGCCCTTTTCCGCAGCAGACATTTTTAATTGTTACAGTAGGAAAAGCACATGTGTTACTAATCAAATTTACAATGGCTCCTTTCTATTCAAGCCCCAGTGTGAAACAATGCCAGCATCACCAACATCAGCATAAAGAAGCAGCTTAATGGAGCTGTTATTAATTTTATCGTCAGGATGACATAATTTTTCTATGCTGTTGAAAACTCTAACACATCACAGCTTGAAATATAAATCTGTTTCATGATGTCAGACTAATTTGGTTCATGTTTGGCAACATTTATGCATTAAAATTACTTGGTCAAGGTCAGGAGATAAGAGTGGTTATGTTTCAAAGAAGCCAATTGATTGTTGGAAAATGGAAACAAACACCGGTATCCAGTTAGTCCCACATTTTGTTGTTTTATTTAACGTCTAACTCCTTCGCTTGTTGCTAGCCACTTTGGCCACTAGAGGGCATTTTAACTTGAATATTACCAAATATTGTTTTGCTGCAACAACTTGTCTGTTGCTGGTTCAGGAAAACTGTGTGCATCGGGGCCCGACCGATATATTGGTTTGCTGAAAATACTGGCCGATATTAGCCTATCGCGTCTGTATTGGTGTTAATGTTCACCGATATGAGCCGATATTAAAACTTTTTTAGGACAGAAAAAATATTTGGATTTATGATTTAAATGGTGTAACTACATATTTTGTCCAGCAGAGGGTGGGCTGTTATTTAGTAAGTGAAGTGTTCACTGCTCTATGCACTGATGTTCGGAATAAAGTTTATTAAAATATAAGATATCCTGCCTCCATCACATATCATTGTCTCAAGTATCTGATAACCACATTCTGCTGATATTATATATATAATATTTAATATCAGCCAATACATTGGATATCAGAATTCTGTTGCTCCCTTATATCGATATCTGCATCAGTCCCAAAAATCCTACATGGGTCGGGCCCCAGTGTATATACAACTATTGTGTGTATTATATTTAAAGTTAACCCTTGGCCTCTGTAAAGGTTCATTACAAATGACAGATTGGCCTTGAATTTTACCATTCACCCTACTTTTCTTTTTCAAATAAGTTTGGCCTGAATGTTTGCTTAAAAACCTTTACGGCCATCAGAATGCTTCTGATTCTTGCCACATTTTTAGTAAGGCTGCCATCTTTCCAATAGTGTTATTATCATGATACTATAAAAGTAAAACCGGAGTTGTAATAAACCATAATTAGGTTTCAAGTCTAGACTGGGGGAGTGGTAGTAAAGCTGTGTTGCAGGGGCAAAGGTTTAGTGCTGAAACACATGGGCACAAAGGCTCACAAACGTGTTGAAATGAGAGAATGGGGAGCTTTAATAGTAAAAAATAAAATTAAAGTTAACAAATCTGGAAAACATGGAAGATTTTTCAAATGTCACAGTTTTGCAGCTGTTTAATTTAGATAATTTTTTTTGTGCTAAAATCTTGTTCCTTGGTTTCTTTTTGGGATTTTTAACAAACCACAGAGTCCAAAAGTCAGCACATAAATAATGACTTCCAGCTAAAATTGAGGCCGAAGGCTTAACCTGGACTCACACACACACACACACACACACACACAACGACCCTAATACTTTGTTCTTCAATACCTTCCTTATAAGCACTTCAATGCTCAATCCTCCATTGTTCTCTAAACAGCATATGCAGCATAATAGGCCTACAGTTGTCAAACGATGGCCAAATTACTCCAAAAGACAGCAACAGTGTTGCCAAAACAAAATGAAAAGCCTATTCAGTACAGTGCATTCTTAAAGGGGCATGGTCACGTGCTTCACTGAGCTGATGCTTAACTGATAGTGTTACCAATTTTTTTTTTTTTTAATAAGGTCAAATTAAATACAGAATATAGGGTTTCTTGTGGCTGTATATATTTATTCTTGCTACAACAGTTGAAGTATTTGCAAGATTTTTTTTCTTATAGTTATTATTTTCTATTATAAATTGGCTAGGGCCCCACACCGGATTTCCTGCCTAATGCCACAGAACTTTAAGCCCTGTACACTGAATTATGCACACTGCTTAATGTTTGTATCATGAAGTAACTCAGGGTAACAGTGAGTTCAGTCTGACACACCCAAAAAACTCATTTGCTTGCAAAAAGAGCAAGATATGCTAAGTTTGGACAGAAAGAACCAAGAGCAAGATGCAATACACTATGGCTTATGGTACCAAAGACTATTTCAATTTCACAGGAAAGTACAATACATTAAGCAGAACTCAGCACAAAATTAACACACTGTTGCTCTTGTGGCTATGGACTGCAGAAACGCATAGACTCAGTATACATTTTGATTCTCAGTTTTTACTTTCAGCCATCTTTTCTGGTGCATCCACTGGCATAACTAGGAGTTACTTGCACAAGGGTCCAACAGCTTTAAGGGTCCCATCAATGATGACAGTCCTCGCTGTGCAACAATAAAAAAGTCCTGTAGACTCTGTTGCCCAGCCTTCAGAGAAATTGTTCAACAGCGACATTAAAAGCCACTGTAACATAAATATGAATGCTATACTATACCGGCCAGGAAAAACATTTGCACAGGGGCCAATCTCCACCAAGTTACAATGCAGGGTGCACCTATGCAAAAACACGGAAAGCAGGTGAAGTGTTGCAGCGACAGGCAGTTATGATCAGTTTCAGTAGCATTAAGCAAAATAACTGCAATGATTAAAATGTATGTCCCATGTACATTTACAATTTAACCCTCTTTGACACTAGAAAGTGGCTGTGATCATAGAAACTATCATAATTCTTTATGATAAACTAAAATGTGTCTTTAAGGTCGAGATGAAAAGAAAAATGCATTTTTGACCCTCTCGGATCATATCTCTGGTCATAGTAGTGCATCTATTTATCGATGTATGCCCCCCCACCCCCAAAACAAAACTTTAATTTCTTTATATTCTTATATCAAAGTCTACAATTTTTTATCCATGTTAAACAAATCTGCTTAATGATTACATAGAGGAGAACCAACCAATTTGTACCAATCCTATCGCGACATCTACCTGTCAGTCATTCATTGGGCGCTCAGAGCTAAAATTCATAAGAGAGAGCCAGACAGACAGACAGACAGACAGACAAATTTGGATAGATAAAGACAGATAGAGAAACAGCTTTAGAGAAAGAGAGATTTAGAGAGACACAGACAGATTCGGAGTAACTTAGTAGCATTAGCACTAACATTAGCATTACAGTGGTAGGTAGTTAGCGTGCTCGTTAGCTTTGCTAGCAACAGGCTGGTGAAGTGGTGTGTGTTTGAGTGTTCACCAATCAAATTCCTCCCAATGTTGTATCCCACCCCTAGATCCTGTTTGGAGCCATTTCACTCAGAAAAAGTTGCAACATGGCAATTATACCACTTCAGGCTGTAGCAATCAGCCCTACACAAGCTGCTTCTGTGTTTTAAAACAGGATGAACCATGAAACATTTGTACAATTTGTTTCTTGAAGCTAATGCCCTTTGTTTTAAAACTGTCATTAGTGATATTGGGAGAAGATTCCACACTTTAGCAAGAAGAGAAGACATTAAAATATCAAAGTTAATTTACAGTAGGTCTGACCAAACTGCCAGCTCGGATGGGACAAACAGGATTCACAGAACTGACCTGCTTTTGATATGGACAGTTATCAGAACTTCATCTTCCTTTAACTACTGACTGTTAACACACTGAATGGAAACAACATAAAAAAACTAAACAGATTGGCACCGATGGAGCCTTTCTTCTAGTAATTAACACCTTTTCTAAATTTACCCTACTCGCGTCCAAGTTTCCTCAAGACATTTAGATATAGCCACAATTTAAACCATATCCTGAATTTAAATTATTTGTTAAATTATTCAAAATTCTCTGCAACCTGCATTGTGATGGTTGGATTTTTATTTTCATTTTAAAGGTATGACTGATAGACAACAATAAATTAGTTGCATGTCAGTTGCACTGCCAGTATTTGGTGCCAGTAGAGCTGCATTCAACAGATTGGCTGAACAGGCTGAGTTATGCAATTTTGGATGCTTCCTCTCCATCTGACTTACCAATTATTTTAAAAATGCTTCTTGCCTGAAGAGAAACATATCTAATGAAAAGATAAAAAGAAAGAAAAACAGCTACAACAGCTGCATTTTGGCATTTTTTAAAATCTTTTCATGTGTCGGTTCCTAGAAAACTAGGAGTTAAGTAGAACTCATTCTTTCATAATACACCACAAACTCAAAATATCCGAACAACTTGAAGTGACATCTTTTCTTCCAACATATTATACAACATAGGATTTCTCTTCAGCCAGTTCTGGTCAGATATTTAATGAACAACGAAAACTGTAGTCGCTCAACTGTCTGGATGACTGCACTTTTCTATTAGGTGTCAAACACCCACTCATAGGTGCCACATTCTCACAGGTTTTAATTGATGGCTGCAGAAACACCTCTCCAACCATGTCAACAGTGTGTCAGTTTTAATGACATATACCACCCCTTCTTTGTCTAAAAGGCCTGAAGCTACAGAGAAGGCAAACAGTACCCAAATCAGATTATACATAATCCTTTAATTTATGCGCAAGTGAAAAAAATCATCCTGAGGGCAATCTTTCTCTTGCTTCTGAACTGGAAGGTTTCATTGCCATTGATTTTTTCTTTTTCTTTTTTGGAGGTTTTTGAAAGTCTAAATATTTTTCCCCTCTTATCTTACTTGTATGTTTGAGATAACTGATTTACCATTTTGTATTGAACTAAGTGCATCTTGTCATCCCTCCTAATTAAGAAAAAAGAATGCAATGACAATGAGCTACAGTGTGATGTAAGGTGGACTTAAAAACAAAAACAAGGAATTGTGTCTTCCACAGCGCGGACCAACGCTACATTTACACTGCTGTGTCTAGACGTTCCTCAATCATATTGTATACGTGGTGTAAGCTCCGTAGCAGCTCTGTTCTTTAGCCAACTACACGCATATCACGTGACCACTCAACGTCACACAGCACCTGTTTCCTCTGTCTGTTATCTGGTCTGTGAAAACTCGCGAGTGGTTGTGATACTTCAATGCGTGTCCAGTCAATAACTCTCAGGCATTGTGACATAACTCAGCGATGTTATCTCCATCACTCCAGGCTCTGTACGCAGTGTTTTGATGTAATGTTAATCTGGCTCCAAGAAGATGATTACAGTCTTACAAACTTCTCTGACGACAGAAACAACTTGTCAGCATAATCCAAACACATTGCCAGAGTCTTCCCTCGTTAATTAAGTGACATTAAGTAACGTTAATACAACGTGCAGGTCACCTTTGTGAAAACATCCACGAGAACCCACATCGTTGTTGTTCCCTCCTCATGCAGATGCACTTTTTGTTTCAGGTCAATCAGGGAAGATCTGGACCAACATTTTCATTCCAGTCCTCTGGAACCACAACTCCACTGATAAAGTTGTCTCAGTTAAGAGTTAGGGCTGATAGTGCCGCTGATTAGGGAACTGTCACAGTTTGCTGTAATAACGTCTTTCCTCCTGTGCATGTAAGCAGTAGTAGCTTGATGAAAAGCAGAACTTAACTGCACAACAGCTGCTAGCAGAGACAACAAGGTCAGTGACGCCAATAATTCGTTATCTATATTGAAATAACGCCGGATAGTTGAGGCTCACAGATACATGCATGATACATACAGGCTTGTTAACTTCATTAAACAGTCACATGACTGCGGCGTGACCAATCACAAAGGGAGTCCATGCCGGAAGCTCCAAACCCCTCTGTTTGTGCCTGACCACAATGCTGCGTCTTCGATAAGGCTTAAATTTCAATAAAACATGTAGTGCTGAAGTCCCACTTTGATTGCCAATGATTTTGCAAATAGAGCCAATAAATCATCTTCCAGACTTATTTTGAATAGATACTTATTTCACTTTTTGAATGCTTTGTGACTGGCAAAGGCTTCCAACGCAGTGACCGCCATGCTATCTCTGCCACCCACACTTCTTCTGTCTGAAGAGTATTTTTGCAATGGAAGCTGACCGTATTGGCTCTGAGAGAGGACATGGTGTGATTAGGAGCGGTAATACAACATTCTTGACATGCACATAATTGTCTTTGGCATTATGTGAAATCATCACAACCAAATGTCAGGGATTCTCATTTTCGGCAAATCGAAAGTTGGGTTAAATTAGAAAAAGTAAAACTTAAATTAATTACAATCTGTTAATTTCGTTGGAAGGGGTGAAGTGCAGTAGACAGAAGCTCTCAGAGCGACCATCAATTTTGTCTTCAAATGGAAGTTTCACATTCAAAGCTTTTTTTTTCCCGCTCTGTGTCCTCGTCAGCAAAGGAATGTGTCTTCTTGTGCAGGAGAGTGTGTGACATTTCTCTGTCACTCTAAGCTCCCGTTATCATTTCCTCTGAAGTGTCTGCGCTGGAAGAACATAATGGTCCTTGTCTCCACTCCTCAGCCTCTGATCCGCCTGATTATGCCCTTCTTTTCACCAGACAAATGCCAGTCTGCTTTTTTCTGGTTCACAATTAGCAGTATGCCCTTCTTTGAACAGGAGGGCATCTCGGTTTAGTGTGAATACCAAGATCACTCCGTCATAAAGTGAATGTCACTTCACAATTGAATCTCAATCCACTTCTGCTGGGGAGAGCAGGCAGGCTTATTCTGATAGGAGGGGCTTCTCTTCAGGGCAAATACTGTTAGCGCCACCATTGATAATCTTAACAGCTTGAGCCAAGTTTAAATGGCCCATAAAATGTACTCACTAATTGATGCAGTGTAAAGGGCACACAGCGCTGGCCGGGAGTCAGACCGACTGGGAACGGGCTGGTCTCACTTATACGACCACACTTAGTGAGAGTGTAGCAAGGACTCTGATTTTACATGAGTAAATGTTACACAGTGAGATTCTCAGCTTCTAAGGGTAATTAATTTACTATGCATTAAAGGTATCCCTGTGTGTATGTACCCACAGTTTGTTCTGTTTTGCCAGATATTTAATATCATATTGTATTGAAGCGCTTAATACTGTATTGAAGTGCTTAATGCAACAAATATAATGTAGTTTAACATCAACAGCATCTAATTTAACATTTAACAACCCCACCCCCCCAAAAAAAAAAAAATCCACAAAATAATTCCCAAAAAAGATATCTTTAATATCTTTTTTAAAATCACGTGGCTCGTCAAAATTAAGAACAACAGCAAAGCTCAACGGAGATAAAAATGTATATTTCACCCTCTGCCTTTATGTTTGAATATAACAAAATTTTTCCAGACTCACACTTATACTATGAAACTTACTTTCAGAGACTATGCATGGATTATATAAAAGCAGAAACAAATGCATGTTGGCCTTCATCCGGTCATGGCATCTCTTCTCCATGCTGTTATTTTGCTTACCTCAAAATGTTCTTTGCATTTTTTGTCAGGTATTTTCCTGCTGGATGCAGACTTTATCGTGTAATGGTGGCAGGAGAGGCACAAATTCTGTGTTTTAAACTCGGAAATTTACCCCCACGTAAGTTTGTTTGCTTGTTTGTTTGTTGTTGTTTTTTTAATACATGCAATGGCTATAATACACCCTTGTGTAACACTGTAGGTTTGCTTCACACATACTGTGAATGCAAAACTTTGACAATGACTCACTCTATAAGGTAAATTAAAATGTCTCCCTTTAACCTGTTGCTTTTGCCCTCAGTAACAGCAGATGATAAGAAGCTGATTGTTACTGTTTCAGTATTGTAGATATTTAGAAGGTCATGTTTGGGATCAACACTTAACAAAACAGAAGCTTACTGTCTTCATTTCACTTTATGTAATCTTGTTCTCACAATAAGACACAGCACACTGCAAAGACGCTTTCATGAAGGAACATTATAGGTTTACCTTTGTTAAAACTTTACTCTTTTAACTTAAGTTCTTTGACCATAGGATTTTTTTAAAAATTTACATGAAAAAAGAAGGTTAAAATAATTTATTTTTTTATCATGATGTCTATTCAAACAACTTTTCAACGAGAAATTTTGTCTATGTGACTCAGAAAATTCAATCAAGCAAACTTAAAATGAGTTTGGCCATGCTATTATTGTGTGTCTTGTGATGCGAAGTGTCAAGGGCTCATGAATGAATAAGTGGTGAAATGATATTCTCTTTTACCCGCTTTCCAACACATAACATATCCAACAATATTAATTGGAATGAACCTCTGAATGTATTCTATAGACTTCCTGCTGCCCGTAGAGAAATGCTTTTACCGAGACACAAAGGCAAGGGTGCATCATTTACAAGTGCAGAATGTAAACAGCTCACTTTCATCTCAGTTTGAATTCTGTGCTGGACCACACATAAACTGCTGTTAAGATGAGATTTCCTCCGTGGCTACAATACAATAAATTGAGCTTGTTTCAGTTGATTCAGACAGGCCAGTGAAGGTCATCACTCCTCATTTCCATTTTGATTCAAATACAAAAAAAATAAAAAAATCATCCAGCTATTGAGCTCTTCATAGTGAAATCCATTTCTAATAGCTGCTTAGTTCAATAGATTTTTTCTTGGGCAACGATAATAATAATAATAATAATAATAATAATAATAATAATAATAATAAAACAGTGTCTCAGAGGAGCTGCTGTTGGAGTTACCCCTGCACAGAAAGACATGTGGCAATTCTGAGCCACAGCCTATAAATTATTACTCACTAGGTCTTTGAAAGAGTCATCACACACAACACACACACAGACAACACACACACACACACACACACACACACACACACACACACAGACAATGCATTCCTTATACAAGCGTGTCAAGCTGTATGATACTGTGTTCATGGACAAGCATGCAAATCATTTTGATTTGTAAACATTAAAAATTCCATGTGTGCCAATAAAACACAGAATATTGTTCCAAATGGATGTTTGGGTCCATTAATAAAGTTTGGGTTACGAGTCTTTTGGTCTCTTTATGAAGACAGTGTTTCCATTGTTTTGTAAAAATTTGGGGCATAACAACTTTATTATGTAATAAATTGTAGGACGTACTATTTCCAGCTTGTTTTGCCTCCCCTAACTGGCCAAATAAATGAATAAATGCAATAATTTTAGACTCTGTATTAGATTTCACCTCTTATGTAATTACAAAAACATATTATCTTTTTCTGCACTGTAATTCTGCCATATATGTTTATTCTTTACAAAAGGAACCTATTACATTTGTGTTATTAGTGATCTCTCTTGTTGCCCTTTGATTTCCACCTCATATTTGTTGTTTTTAAGGGTTTCAGAATAAGAGTTTGCTGAATGTTCTGTGATTTCGGGCTAACTCAGGAAGAATCAGACCATTGGAGTCAGTCCACCACAAAATAAGTACCCAAGTGCAAATAAAATTCTTGCAAGATATTTGTAATTTGTAAATGCAGTCATTATTAATATTGTGCATACTATGCATATAAAGACAAGGCTAATTAAAAATGTGGCCACGATTTAATGG
>JAQLOL010000012.1:9748291-9767367 GCA_029783665.1 Naso thynnoides
AACCTAAAGATGAGACATTCCTGCTTATATAGGGGAGTTGTTTTTGTAAATCTGTGGCTGGAACATCTGGTTTAACTAAAAAAGGGAGTCCTTTGTCCGAGTGGAGGAGACCCCAACACTTAACATATATCACCCTCGCACAACCTTAGGCCTCAACTCCAGTCCATAAACTGTGAGACACCACAGTAGCCTACTGTAGTAACCCTTGCAAGTGCAGGGTGAAGGACTAGGCAGTGAGGCAGATAGTGGCAAAGGCTGGCACATGACACAAAAATATGCCACAGTCAGACCAGGGGTCAGATCTTCCACAGTTAGGCTGGATTAATTAAGTTCAGAGTTTAACACACCTTGTTTATGTGGTCAAATGAAGGTTGGAGAAGCTACAAACCATTGTGGTAGCACAGTGCCAGAATCTGAGGAATGACATGGTCATTATGAACAACAGGACATGTAAGCAGTCACTTTCATTATTCCAAGTTACATTACTCCATTTTATAAAAATTTTCATCTGCATTTTGGATTTCACCATGGCTCCTGACCCCTAAGCAGAAGCAGCATCATGCAAGGATCTTCACCGACAGGTCTGGGATGACCCAAACTTCAAATCGAGAGTAATTATCACTGGGAAGAGTTGGTCAGCTACGACCCAGGGACCAGACATAAGTTTTCACACTGAAAGGTGCCTGCAGTCTACAAGACCTAAGAATGTGTGTCAGTTCGGTCAGATCATGCTAGTGGTTTGTTTAAAATTTTGTGGGTTTCACACAGTGAATTCATCTCCCAAGGTCAGACTGTTAATGCCAAATAATCCTGTGACATTCTGAGGAGGAACATTCTGCACAAATAAATGTAACTGTCTCCTCTAGCGAGACAAAAGCACATCTCTGCAGCAACGACAGTTGTCCAGCTATACTGATTCTGTACAAGTCCAATTACAGAAACAATTATAATCCACCTTTTTTAAAAACACAAACAAACAAAAAACACATTAACTGCTTTTAGCTTCTGCTACTGCAAGTCTGTGTTGACTGAAAATCATGTCAGCAGGGCAGATATGTCACGTACAACTGATTGGTTAGGACAAATGACCAAATGCAAATTTTATTGCATTGCTACAGGATTAATAGGCAAGCCAAGAACCTATTAAAAAAGCCTGTGTGAAAATAGAACAGCACAGCGACATTAACTAACCCTAAAGAAAAGCCTCTGTCTGTGTACCTAGTTCAAAACAGATAACTCCCTCTCTGATTACCTCACCCCAGTTTTCATTTGGTTATCCTTGGCATGTCAATATAAGGTAATTGGATGAAGTGGATTGAAATTAATGTACTTGAACAAAGCAATCTGCAGGCATGCAGGTGCCTTCCCCCAGGATTAATAGTGTTATTACAGTTGAGACGCTACACGATCAACAACAATGAAATAACTGCTTTTAACTCAGCTTGCAGGAACATAGTTGAAAATTCCAAAGCATCATGATTCAGTGAAAATATACAAATAAATGTATTGTGTTTGTTTGAAAATGATGCACAATTGTCCTCGGATTGTGAAATTGAGTCGTATTATTCTTCTTTAGCTTGCAGGGTGGATGATCTTGTTTTGTAATAAAAGACTTGCAACATGCTTGATTGAAACCCTTTATGTGGTAGAACAGAAGACTGTCCAAGACTTTCCAACCATTTCTTTCACTGGGGCAACACTGTACCTTTAATTCTGATGCAGCTGTGATTTGCATTGGTAATTCTTTTCATTTGTGCCGCTAACTTTGCTGTTATTACTGTTGAAACTCAAGGCAAATTTCTGACTGCTGACAGTAGTTCCATTCTGTTCTGTTCTTGATATTGGATTACTCAGAACTAAAATGGTGTTTTAAGTTCTTACTGTGAATGATGAGGATGATTTTCACAGTCATTCTGTGACAAGTGATGAATGGAACACATCGGAAATACTGAGACCATTTACAATGTATTTTATTTTACTTTGAAAGGGTAAAAATGTTAATGCAAAGCAAACACTGCTTTGCATTTACTACCCAAGGCCAGATCAATATGGGATATATGGGGCCGATGCCGAAACTGATATTAGGGAAAATTCTGATATCTGGGCCTATGTCGTGGTTATCATATACATGTAACAAAAATATGGAATTGAGGCAGGATCTGTAGCGGAGCGAGCGGGGGGACAGAGAGTGTGGGCCCACAATTACAAAGGGGCCCACCGCCCGACTGATCCTACATTTGCATAAGTCTTAATTGCGGCAAAAAAATAAAAATAAAAACAAAAAATCACACTCTGCGGCTTGTCTGCTGTACATCCCTCTCTTTTTTGTAACAATAAAAGTGTGAAAAAAAGGAAGAAAAAAGTCTAAATCAGAGCATTTCTGAAATCAGTTTAAAATTAAGAGGTGATGTCACATCATCATCATTACCGATGTCAATCTCTCTCTCTGTCTCTCTCTCTCTGTCTCTCTCTCTCTTGCTCGCTCTGCGTGTTTGTGTGATTTGATAGAAAGTGACCTCTGACTTTGAAATGCGCAGGTGCATGGGTGCTGTTGTTGTTGTTTTACATGTGTAGTGTTTAAGCTAGCAAGCACGTATTCCGTCCGCGTGAGCTGAAATGGGGGAAAAAATACATGTCGGCTGCACATAGCTCTGGAACACGTTCGAGTTAGACATGTTCAAATGAGTTTTTGGATATTGGACATTTTGGACATTGGACATTTCATCTTTTTTCTGGATTGGACTATTTTGTCATTTTTCCTGGATTGGATTCACACTGCCCACTGCTGGAGGAAATCATCATTGGTAAGTTGTTTTGTATTCATCATTTATGATGACAGGCCACACATTGCTTGCAAGCTCATGGTTTGCTGTTGTGTGTGGGTTTATTATGTGTGTTGGTGGTGTAGGCTACATGGCTGTATGTCTGTATGGGTGTCCAATGTCACTGAATGTCAAAGAGCAGCAGGTCATGATTAGTCCATGGCGCTGTCCATGGTGCCGAAATCACCCCATTGTAATTGTAATTTCCCCAGCCAATAGGCTATAAGGGCCCACTACAGGTCTCTGCCCCCTCTGCAATGAGCTACTTGCTCCGTGCCTGGGCAAGATATCCTGCATTTTAACAAACTTTTTCCCAAACACAGTGCAATAAACTGTTAACACTTCACTCATTAGTTGTTTAATAACTGACTGCCTATGGTGGACAACATATGTTATTACACAGTTTAAATCATCAGTCCAAGCACAGTTTTAATAATGCCGCATTGTGGAGAACATAGACACAGATATCAATATATTTATGCAACTGCTGTTAGATGCTCCAGTATAGAATGTGGCAGTGTAGTGTTTCTTTCTGTGTTACCCTATCGGTAAAAATTCCAAAGCTAATGAGCCATGGCTATTCTCCAGATTTTGAACATCTTAAGCATACGTCCAACTGCAGCCAAACATCTACCACAGCTGGAGAGGAGGGGTACATTATAATTTGCCATTTAAATACAGTGGGGAGAGAGAGGAAGTCCTAATTGCTTTGTGAGATTACCCGTCTGAAGCAGATCGGGAAAAGACAGATCACTGGGCTGATAGGGACCAAAGGTGTAATGACAGGTGCTGTTGACTGAGCTGGGCAAGTCCCCCATCCCATTCACATTATGAGCCCATCAAGATAGGAAAGCAATTTCCCGGCCTTTCATTTCATAAGCTATGCATATCAATGCTCCATTAATCAAATGATAAAGTTCCCAAAAACCTTCCCCAAAACACATCCTTCTCCTGCCCTTTGGGGTCCTCTTTGCTATCAGGATTATTGAAAGGAACTCACCTTTATTGGGCTGAACTGTTGATGCATAATATGATGTAAGTAACCTTTAATTGATACAGAGATACTAGATAAGAGACTCCATACAAAATGAATACGTAAGGGTGATATTAATGAAACTCTAAACATCTTAGTGAATCAGATTAGATTGGCTCTGCATGATGGGTACGTTTTGTAGCAAAGGGACTCATTGATTATTCAGTAATTTTCAATTCACTGTGAATGATCAATCGAGGGTGAAAAGTGAAAAAAAACAAAATGAAGAATGACAGATTATAAAATCCCCACATTATGAAAAATCCTCACATTTACTCTTCTTCACCGACTGTAAAAAATGGTTGAGGCAGGGAAAAATGTGTTTTGGCTCGAAGAAAAGATGGAATGGTGTCCCTCATCTATTTCACGGCTGGATAATATGACAGGTAAGTAGTGAATGGTATGATTGATTGCCACTTTGTTAAACAAAGCAATTAAGCAGGAGAATGGAGAAGTTGTTGCTGTGGAACGCAGTACAATTAAAAAAAAACAGCAACCACTGGAAAAGCTGAAACAGGCGCTAATTAAAACGGATGATAGAAGAAGGTGTACTGTTAAAAAGGTTTTGACATAATACATATACTATTAACAGCAACACTCAATAATCATTCCACAAAGTATTTGTAGACATATAGGCATTTTGTGTATTTTTGAGGTGCATCAAGCATTACTGCCATCTATTTTAAACATATATGTCAAAATTTAACAAGACACAACTTCTGAAACATACAAGAATCAAGAATAAATCTTTTCTTTCTGAGAGGACAGGTCAAGCACATGGTGAGAAAAGGAATCAAGAAGAGACTCTCACTAAAGAGAACAAACAACCTATTTTCTGCTCTTATCAACAATGACACGTACACCAGCCCTGCCACTGAAAAAAAAGCACAAGCAATTACCATACCCTTCATTAAGGACATGCTAACCAAGCTAACATAAGATTGAATTGTTGTTCAACTTCAGAATTTTACTAATTGCATGTAAGCTAGTAGTAGTAGAAGTATTGTGCGAGTGTCAAGTTTTATCTGCCACATTTTTAGAATGTCCAACAATATTGACTGTATCATCACAGACTCTTGGAATAATACTGATAAATATGCCCATCTCAATGTGTCATCACTTGCAGAATTTTTATTTTTACAACAGCCAAGACGAAACAGCTGAGACAAAGAATTCGGATGTCTTGGGCTCTTGCTGGAACTCCCTGCCTGGAGATCAAAGACTGACAAACTGAAAGTCTTAACTCAGTTTTATGGTTTAAACCAACTTATCTTATGGGTTTTCTTAAAAGCATGAGTTACTTAAACCATTACAGTTTGCAAACACAAGATTCGAACTTGGCCCTGTTCCCAAGTTAAACTAGATGAAGAAAACAGTGGTGTTCTAGAGAGTGAGTGAAGACAAAGATTGGTGTTACCAACAAAGCAGGGACTCAAAAATTTGTGTAATGTATCATTCATATTATTTAATTGTGCGATGACTAAGAAGGATTCCTTCTTTATGGGCCATAAAATGATTTCTGCTTTCTGCATTTCTGCTTATTTTATCTTACCTGATGGTATTTATTGTAGCTATTTAAATGAAATAGAAGTTAACAATTTAATTTAACCTTTTTTTTTTTTTGAATATATATCTAAAACCATAAACAGAAGATACCTGGATGTGACTGACCCCGAATTCACAGCCAAGCTTCACCAGCAGAGACATGACGTGGTGATGGCTGAAGAGACAAGTTCCCTGCTGTGTTTCTTCTGGGACTGTAACACTCTGTCCTACTTATAAACCTCATGTTTTGGACTTTATCGACTTTCCCTTATTCATCTTAATCGTAAAGATTATAACTCTCACTTGAATGGTACTATAAACAAATATTACAATTCATTCTAATTAGAAATCAGAACCCTTTTATAGGAATACGTTGCAGAGGCTGCTCAAGTGAAGGTTATTCACTGAATGAAAAGTTGCTTGATGACAAAAATAAACTTTTTCATGAATAGGCAGTACTTTGCAGGGTAAAACAGTAACATCACTGTATCACCTATGAAGGGCATTTTAATCTATTTTCATTGTCTTTAAAGTGAATGACTACATTCGTGGGTTCTTTATCTGGAGATTTTGAAGCAGATCAAGTCATCACTTTAAACTCTGGGCATGCGTGTGCGCAAACACACACACACACACACACACACACACACACACAGAGGGAGAAACTACTCCATTAGACATGTGATAGGCTGTGGGAACCTACACGACTGTCCCCTGACATTACTTAGCAGCAGAGCACAACACTAGATAGACCTTGTTAGCTCTCGCCTGAAGGTATTGATTTGATTGTACCTCTGGGGGTCCTCCCCTTCTCTGCACACAACTCTTGTAGAGAGCAACCAGCTTGTGCTGAAGAAGCTCTTGCAGTAAGTGAAATTGCATAATGGAGAGAATTTAATGAAGGTGCCCAGTCGGGTTCTGAGGCTAACATTACTTAATTAAACAGATAGGGTTAAGGTGCCCACAGAGACAAAAGAAATACAGACTGATAAAAATGACAAACTGTAACAGGATCACTGGGAGATGATCAGATCTGATTTCTGATCTGAGAATTGATGCCGCTTTTAAGACTGCAGGTTTTTTTTTTAAGATAACACCCACATTGTCTTCTATCCTGGTGAGCAAATACACAAAATGAACAAGCAGCACGTAAGAACTTCATTCTTAATTTTGACAGAAATTAGGATACCTGAGCTGACAGATTTTTCTGCATTTTTGAAAATTCATTTCTTTCCATCTGCTAACACACTCTAAAATTTTTTTTTTTTTAATTTATAGTAGCCTATCTTCAATCAGGAAATGTGCAGTATTTACACTGGTAATGGGTCTTTCATATTGACTTTTGTGGAGTTGTGGGAGGCAGAGATTACAGGCTTGGCAAGGTCTCAAACCTTTCCAGGAGCACAGGGGATTATGAAGCAAAGATTTCGTCTTGTATGAAATAAAAAAACCTTCCTACCTTCCTATTTTTACACCTGCAGGGTAAAATTGGCAGACTTTTCAATACAGCTTTGCTGGGCTTAATGAATGGCATGCACCTCAGAGCGGATAAAATGCAAAAAATGCCTCTTGCAAACCTAAATCAAGTGTTAAAATATCTTTGCCTTGGAAGTGTGACTGTATTAGCTCAAACGAAACAGCTGAAAAACAGTCTAATAGTTTAATTTGCAGCTATTTTTCAAATGCATGTCCAGTCTTAAATCACCATGCATTTGACAAGCCATTAATTGAACACTGTATGGAAAGAGCCATCATTTAAAATGTAAGATTCAAAAGATGAATTTTTTTTAGGTCATTTCTTATACACTTTCATACATAAACAAAATTATTAACAAAAAATAGCTAATTTGTTTCTCTTTTAAGACACACAGGACAAAGGAAAGCAGTGCAAGTCAATAAATAATGAGATAGTATATTCTTCTTAGAGGAAGCTGCCAGATGCACTGTTTTGTCTGGGGATAAATAAAAAGCAAACCAAGGATGCATGGAGAAAAAAAACGAATCAGGTTTGATTCTAATGATAACAGTGGGCGCTGAAATCAGGGCAGTTAATGTAATTTTTTGTAATGAAATTCTAATAGTATTTCCTTTAGGTTAGCATTTTATTAAATTACACAGATCTTAACCAGAATGTGATTATGTGATAATGTAACGGCATTGTAATTTTATACACAAGGATACTGAATAAATATGAAAGCAGTGTCACAGCTTATTCGTACAACGTTTTGAGTTATCTTGGAAATGTGAACATGGCAACACTGGTTGGGAAGTATGAAAAATATTTTGTCTCACTGAGCAAATAATCTAAATGTTTTCAAATTAAATTATGATAAATACACATGTACAGCCAACAAACACATGTAACTCTCATCCTGTGGAGTTTTAAGCAAACATTTATATTAGATTATCATATGTTTTAGCCAACTCATTGCATCTGAGTTGAGGGAGTCATCTCTTGTAGAAAATGATGTCATAAAGTACATAAATACTGACCTATGGTATCATAAAACTGCCATTAACAGGTTACTTACTGCTGAAGTGCATGGGTTGCTAACAGGAGAAGAAGTACTGTGGTCCTCAAGCAGCTCATTGATCACTTCAAGTCAGACAGTTGGAGAAGTGCTGACGTCAGTTTCACTGCAGGGACAAACAAAGCACCAATCATATTAGATATTGATACAGTTGGCAGAATAATATGTTTGAATGTCACTTTTGAGAAAAAGGAATGTCATAAGATTAATAAATAAAGTCTTCATCTATTTAATCAAATCACTCCTGTGCCATTTACAGGTTACACATGAATGCCTCAGTGACTGAATCTGCAGAAAATAATCGTACAAAACAATCTTTAAAATTCATGCTTCAATGGACAGTCTGATCAGCACACAAATTATCTCCCCGAGCAACATTCTCTGCAATAATACAGAGAAATTCAGACAATCCGAATCAAAAACTAATTAAATATGGTTACTGATGGATTTGCAATGTCATGTGAGGGGCACACGTCACGAGGAGGCTCATATCAGGTGGCATCTGTTGTATTGTAAAGCCTCCGATGTGGTAACCTTCTGCTGCTCAACAACCACAGTCTGAAGCCTAAAGTCAGTGATTCAGACTTGGCTGTTTCATCAGTCACCATGTCCAAAAGCTATATTATAAGGGGGGCCCACACTGTCACAAGAAATACTGTGTGAATGGAGAAGAGAGGGAGAGGGCAGGAATACCACTGTGCCCTAAATGCATTTCTTTGATAAGACAAGAAAAAAAGAAGAAAAACTGTACAAAAGCATCCGTGTCCCCGTAGGAAATGCTTAAAATACAAAACAAGAGGAGGAAAATGAGTCGAAAAGGGGTGACGAGGAAGAAAATGCATTACCCAGGGTCAGAGGAGGAAGGCAGGGGCTTGTCCTCAAAGTCATTAATTGCCTATGTGGATTGCTGCAGCCTTCAAACACACACTTCCCCTCCTCTTCCTCTACTTGTCCCTCTCTTTCTCACCCCTCCTTCCCTGAACGCAGTTAGCCAAAGGTTTAGCTGGAATCTAAAACTATTACAGCTGCGCAACCTCAGTGAGTAGTCAGACTAAAAAGAAGTGACAACACTGTCTCGGGGGAAGGTTGACAACAGAGGACAAAGGGAGTTAGAGTAATAGAGAAAAAGGGAGGGAGTGAGAGAGGAGAGCACGGAGGCAGATGGAATATAGCAAAAGGAAGAGGGGATTAAAATAACATGCAATGGTGAAGATTGTAGATGGGTATAGCGAATAAACACAGATACAAGGAAGGGAGAATCAGCTAAACAAAGACCTTGAACAGATTAGAACAAAGCCAAGGGGATGATCACTTCTTGTACTCTGTGGTTGCATGATGTTTAGGATACTTACCACTTCCCTGACAGCCTTAAACAGGCCCACAGCTTATGAACCTCACTACTTAACCTAAACCCAAATGCCACACTGATGGTGAGCTCTGCCTAACACACTTTGCCCCTCAAAATAATCAGAATCAAGGCAACAAGTCCTTTGAATTGAAAGAAAAATAATATCATTTGTCTTTGGCATCAAATGTTTTCTGATCTGATGCCGTGACAATGACCATGCCCATCAGAACCAGTATAAGTCACTATGGAAAGAATATCAGCTTTGTCAGTTTTTCTTGGTTGAGGGAAATATCACTGACATTTAATCAAGTAATTTATTAAAGCCAAGGAAGCATCATTGATTGATCTGAAATTACAACTTGATTCAGGTTATGGGAAAAGCCCCTGCCATGGCTGCAGTAACAGCAATGTTGTTAACGCTAGACAATGGTTGTTCTCATGCAATATTGACTCTTAGTTATGAGTGAACAGTGGTAATCTGGGTTCAAGTGCAATGTTTTGTCGATGCATCAACGCTGACCTCCTCCCTGTGCAGGCATATTGTCTATAATAACATCATTTCACGTCTTTGATTGTTGCAATCATAATTACTGCTAGAAGGCTGATTTCACTTGAACATATGTTGTATAGGGCTCTCATCGTAACAACTGATGCTGACATTCTTCTCGCAAGAAAATTCATCCTCAAAGACTGAAGAGTTAACAAGAAGGCCATCCATCCATCCACTGTCAACCGCTTATCCACGGATTGCAGAGACAGCAGCTCCAACATGGGGCTCCAAAGGTTCCTGGCCACACCAACAAGCTCTGACTGGGGGATCATGAGGTGTTTCCAGGCCAGTGCGGAGACATAATCTCTCCACCTGGACCTAGGTCTGCCCCGGGGCTCCAAGGAGACAACCAGAAGGCACCCTTACCAGATGTCCAAACTACCTCAACTGGCTCCTTTCAATTTAAAGGAACAGTGGCTCTACTGCGAGTCCCTCATGGATGACTAAGCTTCTCGCCTTATCCCTGAGGGATACACCGGCCACCCTCCAGAGTAAAAAACCCATTTCAGCCACTTGTATCCGCAGTCTTGTTCTTGCGGTGATGACTTAATCAGAAGGATAATTGTGAGAATTCAATTTAATGTATAAAATAAAAACACTTTTCAACAAAAATAGCTAAATTTAAGCAGGTCTATTTCCTCAGCCATGTTCAACATGCATTTTTTTGCATTATACTGCATTTCAGTGATAACTAACTTTCCTTTCAAAGGATGTTACTGACTCTGATTTTATAATATCTACCTGGCATATAGTAAAATCATGTGTTTGAGCTTACATTCCTGTATGGGTTGTAAGTGATTATTAGTTTTGATACACCAACCTATTCCCATTCCCACACTGTCTGGTGTTTCAGTCAAACCGACAACAACTCCTGCAGGTGCACAAAACACATTCAGCATGAGACACCTGCCGCCTTTTGTCCAGAAAGCCTTTCTAATGGGTCGTTTCACAAAAGATCATGTTAATGGTTAAAGTATGTTTATATGCATGATGTAAGCTATATTATGTACCTGACATACATTAAAATATGTATGTAATATAAAGTAGGTCAACTTTCCCCTGATGTTTTGCTCTGAGCATATAATATGGCCACAGACTGGTTTACATTGGAGTCAGTTGAAAGCCCAGTTCATCTTATAACAGATGTTAAGGGGATACTTGTTATGCATCTTTATGAGACAAAACTGTCCAAATTTTGGGGTCCAGTTTTTTATTTTTTTTTAGTAGTAGCGGTGTCTCCTAATTCTGATTTGGAAATTTACACACTGAAGGCCTGGTTTACAAAGATCTCAAATACAGAATACTGAATTGTGTGTGCACGCTAACATATTGCATGTTTTGTCGGTGTACAATGACCAGTGATCTACTATGACTAATTGCGTGACTGACAACAGGAGCAAACATGGTGGAAAGGGCTGTATTTAAATGAAGGTTTGGCGTGTTTTAATTGTTTCTGCCAAAGGAGAGTTCAGAAAATGACCAGCGAAAACACAAATGAAATGGAGAGGGAGGAGAGAAGCGTATTGGAGGAGAGACTGCAAAAACGAAAAGGGTGATAGGAAGACAATAATGGATTTAATTTTCTTTAGGCTACAGCAGCTGTGAATGTTGTTTTTCGTTTAGCTACAAGAGGTCATGTGCAAAAACAGATAAGAGCCATTCTCAAAATGAAGGAATAAATGAAAATTACAAATTACAATGAATTAGGATAACAAAAAAAGAAAAAGAAATTATATTTTATCATATTTTTGTTATCCTAAGTTATGTTTTTTTTCTTTTTTCACTTTGAAGGAGAATATTTTTACAAAGCATAAATGACCTCTAATGAGACTCCAGAGAGTGCATGAGGCTGCAAATCAGCCCTGAGCTCATCCAAAAGCTCCAAAACTGGCATGGAGCTTTTGAATGAGTTGCACATGCAACTGCAGATGATGTGTAGTAATTTTTCTTCTGTCATACCAAAAATTTTGACAACAGTGTTTTGACAACATGTTCTCTGTGCAGTCTTTTATTTCACTTATGATTCCTCATCTTCCCCATAATAGCAGTCGCAGTGTGCAACACTGGGCAGATTAACACCTCCTTTTCATATGTATTAAATACAGACGCAAACTGCAGTCACTGACATTGCTTTCGGGATTGAGAAATCGCAATGTTTGTGCTAAATTAATATATCTGCATATTCTCCTCCATGTATATGCACATTCTGGTAAAAACATCCTATGTTGCATATTCATTATGACAAAGGCACTAAATCAACAGTGTGCACTGTCCTGTTCATTTGAAAGATGCAATCCTCAGTGTGCACCCTTAGTAGATCAGTTTGCACATTTGTTTGCAGATTGTATCAAATTTACACATTTTTACACAAGCAAACCTTTAATAAATCAGGCCCTTGGTGTCTTAAAAAAATCCTAGAGTACTTTTGATAGATGTGAAATTATACTAAAACTACGCAACACTCTAACTGGCACTGATGATACAAAATAAGAGTGAGAAGTACAAAAAAATCTCATTTAACTGATCATGAAACTACTATTAAATGTTTATTATCTGGGATATGAATGATTGAACTGATGAGTGGTTATGGAGCTGTGCTCAAAAATAACCTGTGAGGGACAAATGGTACCGACAGAACTCATGTAACTGATTCGGTTGTGACCACTGATGGGTTGTTGTGTAATCTGTTGTTTCATATACATGTAGTCTTGCATTTGCACATTTGAATTGATTTTTGTTCTATGCAACACTCATAATGCATATTAAACTGTCACCTGAGTGCATTACAGCAACCCATTTTCTTTTAAACACAAACAAGCACACACAGGCCACACACACACTCTACTCGGCCTGCACAGCAGAGGGCTGATTACCATTGTCAAAGGACTGCAGACTCAACACTTTGTCACTTCCACAGTTAGTGCAGCTCCATTGGTCATTATGGATAGTGTTCAGACTGAACTCTTCCTACCTGCCATAATGATGTAAAGCAAGAACGAATGTCATCTTGAGAGAACAATAGATGTTTCAGCACTGTGCAGCAACAGCATGTAGTTGTTTTCCTAACAAAACACACACTACAGACGTGCATTTAGACAAGTGCACACATGACACACACATTTACCAGCACTTGTGATGATTTTCTGTAGTTACAATCTGTTAACAGAACAATGACAAAAATATAGTTTTGATGTTTACTTGCATGTCTGATTCAATTTAGATGACCTTGATGACCTGGATGCCCCACAGAGATAACTGCAACAAAGATTTATGTAACCCACAGACAGACGTACATACAAAATCTCCATGATGGATGACTTGAATCCAATCAATCACTCTTGAAAGCTGTATGAAGGAGGATGGGGTGTGAGATTGGCAGACTGTTTAACAATGAAATTCACTTTCACTCCCGTTTAGAGGGTTGCAATTTTCCGGAGAGATTGAGTTGAATCCTTTGCACTCTCGTGTCACACACAGCATCTATATGTATGGAGGAATAAGAGGGCAGGGGAACAAGGTTTCTTTTGTAATATCCATTCACAAGAGGTACTTAAGTAATAACTTCACCTTGGTATGACGACAGTTTTTACCAAATCAAAGTCTCGTGTAACACAAACAGTGACTGAATAAAACATGTTGCTTCATGTTTATAGTTAATCAAGCTGGTGCTTTGTGAAGTGAGCAAAAATGCAAATTCTTCCCAAAGCACTTAATACCACCATGTTATTTGCCTTGGCAAATAGAAACACACTGTACTACTTATACAACTAATGAGTAAAATGTCTCACTGGCTTGTAGTAAAGCTCAAGGCAATAGTTACACTTCATGCTATAGTGATAATAAAGTCCATATTCTTTTTTGTTTCTTTTATTTCCAATTAGAAAGTGCTTTCCATGGCTTGTTAATGACTTTTGACAACCACTTGCCTGAATCTCAAGGCATTTCTCCAAGATGTTGGGCCATTCGCTGGTGTAGTATGTGGGTATATTCAGTAAATTATATGAATTTTCATGGATGTCGACTGTAAGAGCTCAAGGGGTTCTGGTTCATCAGCCTGGGCAACGTTCAGAGTGAGGGGGAGTGGGTTGGGTCAGTGGCAGCCAGCAAGTAAACATGGAATGTGTCATACAGTGAGAATGAACACAAACTACCATGATAGGAGTGCATGCAGTCATTTAGGGGCTGAAGAGAGACGGGGAGTTAAAGGAAGAGAGACACTGGGAGAGGGATGATGGTAATATTACAGCTCTCTCGCCCAATTCTGGATTCCCTGCAGCATGAATTAACATTTTATATTCAGAGCAGAATGTGAGTCGCTCTGGCTCTGCTGAGAGCTCAGTGAACTCTCATAAACTTGGGGAGCTCTGTAGGCTTCTACACTGGCATTTATAATTAGCCATCCACACACAGCCTGCAGGAGACAGACTATATTTTATTATTGCTAATAATATTATTATTATAAGCTGAGAAGAATCTTTCACTTTTACTGCAAACTGAACATTATGATTTTTATTTTTTACATGATGGCTGCAATATTTGCATGCGTATAAGAAAAAGAAATGTCAATCAGTAATGGTGCAGCAGCCTCTGTTCTATCAAATCACACAATGCAGTTATTCTGGAATCTTCTTGAAACTTTTATAGTTCCTCTCAAATATGCATGAACTTCTATATTTTTAGTCACATGTCTAACTACATCACCTGTAACAGTACAAGCAGAAAATATATCTATTGAACTAATTACTTCTACAGTTGATTTATTACCTTGATTTGTTTCATTCATTATGCTGTAATAGAATTAGCATATTTCAAGCACAGCTCACCACAATGTGTCAGAAAAAATCAAAAAGAAACTGTTTTAACAGAATTTTATTTGTCACATTTGGTACTTAATCGTTATCATATATAAAATGACTTTCATAACCTTTCTCGGTTTGAAGCCTCATTAACCATGCATTACCATGTCCAGCATTATAGCTTTGACTTTTATCTCCTTCATAACAGCATCCATGTGGATGTCTGTGCACATGTTCATGTACAGTAAGCGTTCAGCTATGACTTCCTGCCTTCCTCCTGTTTGATGAGGTGACTGAGGTTGGATCTGCTGCAATGACTTTGTTCCATTGAGTGCTAAGCTAAGGCCAGAGAGGGAACAGAGGTGATGAAAGGGTGTTCACCCTGACAGAATCCTTGCAGGGAAGGACTTAATGACACGCTCAATACCGCAAACAGTGTTGTTAGGAACAAACAGTCCCACATCCTCCGTCATTGATGGGGTAGATAATTGTTGCCCAATTTGCATAAGAAATGTTGTCAAACCGATTGGGGTCTTGAGCAAATAAGCATGTACATAATACCACTGATGCTTTGTTAAAGGTTAAGAGTTACTGATAATTAACCGATGACCTTCGTAAATGTCAATCAAAATGTTATCTTCTAATCAGAGGGCAAAAGGAATGGAAGTAAGCGAACAGATTATGGAGAGAAACAGCCAACTTCATCCCTGTTTTACTCTACTTTTACATTTAATGTGTTGTATTATCCCTGAGCAAGTGAATACTTCAAGGTCTCCTCAGGATCTCGTGACTTTCAGTTATTTTCTGGATATTCATAATGAGCTGGAATAGTAATCTTTTTGTGTCACTACAAAGTAATGCAGTTGTTAGCCATTATTGCCCATTAGGTCTTGAGGTTTGAATGTGAACACAGGCTTGATCAAATTACCTGCATTAAAAAAAATAAATAAATGAATAAAAACAACCCCCTCCCCAAGTTTTAACTCTGTTCAATTTCATGAACTCACCTAAATTGATTCAGGACTGCCTTTCTTCTGCTGGCATCAATCCATCACCAGTGCTGCCTGTGTGGAAAATAATACAGCCACCAGTTAGACGGGCTGCATACCTGCTTCTGCTTGCTCTCCTTCACTGCCTGCCTATGTCATTCCCTGTTTGAAAGACAGATTATATTTGCCTTCTCTCCACACAAAAAACTCTCACCCCTCAGCAGTATCATAACAAGCTGTAAATGAACTCAAATATTGCCGTCAACTGAAGAAAAAGCTGGCAATGGACATGAGCATGTTGCCTTCCCATCTTTTTTACCCTCCCTAATTTTCAACCATAGGCGACTAGTTGGATTTACTGTTTTAATAGAACTACCATATTTCTTCCTCCTCTACATGCACCAGCAACATATTTATGATACAATGAATTATTTCACCAAATACTAAGGTCAGAGTTACAGGAACATCATTGCATATCATTACAGATGTAACAGCGGGATGAAAAATGACCTTACCAGTTGATGTTGTATCTCTGTCAATTGGATTAACTGTAAGGCTCGGAGAGGAAAGCTCTCATTGATATACATTCCACAGTAGACATCTTTGGTGCTGTATTTACCTCTTCAGCCTCCAATGGCATTTTTCCACAGGCACTTTTGGCTGCACTGAAACAAACCATGCCATACTGATTTGCATTTCAAGTATCACTTTTACTGCACTGAGCTGTGCCCAAGATGGACATTGTCTGGAGTAGGGCCAAAGTGTGCCGGCCCCTCTTCCAAGCGGGTTGCGTTGACATCAGGGGGGCTTCATCATCGTTCAGCTTCAACACTGCCATTTTTGCATCTGAAAATGGGGAGACCATGTGTAGAAATGCCTGTAATTCCTACAACTGTAGAAAGCTCAATACTGAACCGATCAGTGAAATTATTATCTGTACGTTGCAACCCCGCAAACAAAGTCTAAAGTAAAAAATGAACATAATATAAACTGTGCAAGCCGCATGCAGCAGCCTGACCTTCACTGCGGGGTAATACATGGAGTTTATTATTTGTGGTCTGTCACTTTCTGACTAAACAGCTTCATGAAAATGATATCCACAATTCTTCATATTATAAACTAACATAAATCGTTAAAGCAAGTCCTTTGTAGCTTTTAAAAATCATGATATTAAACTGACTGGAGAAAGTTAAAAAAAAAGTCCAGTGGACAGGCAGCAGCCTGCTAAACTATGAAAAACTCACCTTTTTTAAAAATCATAAAACACGTACATGGTGACAATTGCCCTCTGTAAACATGGCCTAGAGACTTTTGTACACATAACCTTACACGATTGTGGAACATGTCAGGTATTTTCCTTGAGAAGAACATATTAAGCTTGTGGAAAATTGACTGAAGAGACCTAGAGCCTTCTAAATGGATTTTTAGGAGTGTCTGACATATTTTTGTTAATGTCTTCCGACCATTTCACGACTTATTTTACTGGGTATATTAATACTAATGTCTGTCCTTGGCATGAATGTTTAATCGTATTCAACCAATCAGCAAGGAGCATCATCAGTTAAATGCACATCCACAAGCATTTAGCCCAGCTGTAATGGAAATGCAAACCCTTGGAGTGCAGGGCTGATGTGCAGAGCAAACCAAGCCAAACCAAACCAGTACATGGATATGTAAAAAACGCCATAAGAGACAGCAACAGGTCCCAGATCACAATAAATTCCTATAGCAGGCGTTTTCTCAATGGCTCATTTCAAAAGTTGACTGTTTTTCTGCCTTGTTCTAGAATAGCAGGTTCTCTGTTTAAGTCACTGTCAAAATTATACATGCAGTCCAAAGAGAAATGTATTCTTTTACAGAGGAATTTCAAAACAGAGTCTGTTACACTGAAATCCCAAAGGCAGGGATATACCAATAGATCCTTTCTAATGTCTGTCTTTTTGACATCCAGAATAGCACTAATATGAGCTGTCTACTGAAATAGTATCTCACAGCGAAGCCAACCATTGTTCCTTCTGATATCAGTTTAACTATTATGCTTTTCTCACAGGAGACCAGCTTTTCTATCCTTTCTAAAGAGAGTTGTAAATACAGTAATGTCTACAAGTAGCAGTAGCACATTAGTTATCCATTGTCTTTACATTTTTGTTTTCAGGAGGAAGCTACTCCCAAAAGCATTTGAAGGCCTCAAGGAGAATCAGATTTTTTTTCACTTTTTTAAAAATCAAACTGAATTGCTACCACATATTCATCTTGAAGGATATTTTTTCATACATGAGGCAGATAGCAATGCTTCACTAATAATAAAAAGGAGCATGACATTGATTCTTTTTATAAAGTACTGTGGAGGCACCAAGAGCTGGTAACAGGATGTCAAGGAGAAGTTTATTAAAAAACAACAACAAATGTGTCAATATTTCGGCTGATTATTTTTTTTAATACTGAAAATTGCAAATGTGCATAAAGGATAGATAATTTCTTTCTCCTTTCTTCCTTTGTTTTTTTCTTGCTCCTTTTTTTCTAGTGAGTTGGTCTTATCATATTTTTATAAAATGATATTTCTTTGTAGAAAGATACTGTGATATGCTTGAAAAACGTTTTTATTAATTATTATTATTAATTTAACACAGTATCTGCGATACATCAAAAAAGAGTTAGTCTCATGAATCTTGAGGATTTAAAGTAGCTTAATCACAGACATTTTATTGCAATTTGTTGTGCTATTTCTTCAAAAAGTTTAAAAATACCTCCAAGGAACTTTCATTTTGTGTTGATTGTAGTGGCACTTGCAGACAAAAGTGGTACTGCTTACTGTCATAAAGATCTTGTCTAGTGTGAGTAAATTCACATTGTACCCATCTACAGCAGAACCCACAACTAAATCTTCCAGCGTATTTCATACATAAAATAAACTGATTACATACCTGTCTAAAAAGCCAATTCAGCATCTGTTTTGAATCTTTACCGACCCACCAGTTCTTGCCATGAATGCACGACCAAGGCTGACTTGTGTTTTTGCCTGTAACATTACGTTAGTAGCATCCCATTGTCTTTGTTCTTCAGTATATTTACCTCCGCCAAGGAGGTAATGTTTTCGCCAGGGTTTGTTTGTCTGTCTGTTAGCAACATAACTCGAAAAGTTATAGACGGATTTGGATGAGATTTTCAGGAAATGTCTGCAATGGGACCAGGAACAATTGATTAAATTTTGGGGGAGGATTCGGATCTCCGTGCAGTAGTTATGTCCATATTCATGACTGTAATAATAATGAAGCAGGAAGACTTGCGCAGTCTTGGTGCAGTGAAGTCTCAGTGCAGTTGTGTTGCAGTGCATCATGGAGTGTTTGCTGTCAGCTGCTGTCTGTCATCAGAGGAGTACACGGCGCACAAGTGTCACGCATTGAGCGTGACAGTCACTCTTTACGGTCTTTTGTCACGCACTCCCGCCACACATTGTATTTC
>JAQLOL010000012.1:9783871-9801775 GCA_029783665.1 Naso thynnoides
ACACACACAGACACACACACACACACACACACACACACACACACACACACACACACACACACACACACACACACACTAAGCACAGACATCGAAACACAATGACACAACTCTCGCTACGCCCTAGAAGAGTTTGGTACTTTGTCAACCCGGAGCTGAAATACGATCTCTATTTTAGAGGACAATTGATCCAACCGGGGCAAGAAACTGGAGGAGAGTGGAGAACACCTCTGCATGAGGTGATATATGTTCTATCTGTTTCTACAGAGGCCAATGCAGTATGGCTTGAGGCACGAGAGACTCATTCCTCCATCCTGTGGGAAAAGAGGCTAAAGCTCAAAACACTTAATCTATAGAGAGATCAGCTACCTGGACACCCATTAATCCATTCATAAATCTTATACATGAACATCACGGATGAAGTGCAGCATGTTCACTGAGACAACTTTTGACATGTAGGTATAGGCCTATATGTCTCTTTCTGTAAGCCTTTGAGAGGTGCTGTTTAAATGGCTGGATTAAATGGTATTAGTATGCACCCTGTGTTGCAGGCACTGGAACAAAATCTGCAGACTCGTTCCTGCTGTGTGGAGCTTGAAGGGCAAATAAAAGTAGCCTTTTGTTGTGAGGGCTTATGATGGCATCAAACATGACTGTCTCCTGCTTTTTACATGTGGCATTTTACTTCATTTTATTTTCTAAAGGTTGGTGCCTTGAGGGGGCTTCAGTTAAGTGACAAGAGATTTTTTTGAAAACATTTAAGCTAGATGTGACTGTTGATGTCAACTCAGGTGGAGTGAAGTTCTTAGGGAGGGAGGCATTATCTAAAAGCTCTTGCAGAGCTTTAGAGAGTGCAAGGCCACAGAAATGGGGTCTCAAGGGCACCTATAAAGAGATATGAGGGTGGATCAAGCCACCTCTCAACTGTGTAAACTCTGTAGTTAGGTTGTCGGTATTTCTGCCCACAAAGTGAAGGATTTTGCTGGTTTGCCAGCAATAAGAAAGAAAAAGGTTTGACGAGAGGAGAGTGTTTTCTTGCACACTAAGAATTCAGTACTTGGAAGATTCATCCTTCTTTTACCAGGACATCCATTTTAAATTGTATCCTCAGAGTCAGTGATATTCGACATGTAATGTATTTCTGTAACAACCCAATCATTTCACAAAATCTAGAAAAACAAAAGAGTCTCACTTTTAATTCCTTGCAAGACAATGAAAAACATATTTATGCTATAATATCAAATTATGACACAAACAGAAACACAAATTGCATCTAAGACATTTTTTAAATCTTTTTTTTTATATATCTTCCAGGTTTTACAGATGGAAAGTATCTAGTTACTAGATATGATACAAAATATATCTCTTTTCCTTAAGATGAATGCTCTATATTTATAGTCCCCAATAAATTAGTGTAAAACAAAAAAATACAAAAACAGAAATCAAGACCAATGCAAAAAGTGCTCATAAATGTTGCCCCATTTGTATTAGTTTGTTTCCTCATCACACTGCTGAGAGGAGCTCAGAGAGCAACACTGCATTTTTTTAAAATTAAATTTAGCAATATGAAAAAAGCACTTAAAAAACAAACAATAATTGGCTCTTCTTCTGGCATATAAGCTGTGAAGTAATGCACTTCACAGCACCCACACTTGCAGCATGAATGTGAAGACAATATACAACACTGATGTTCTCCACATTGTATTGAGCAGCCTGAGTGAAATGTTTTGCTTTATTCCAAGTGACTCAAACGCAGTGACACTAACAGTGTCAAATCGATTCCTAGAAGTAGGTACCGCTTCCCGTTTGGTTTAGAAGGATGTCTGTTATCATTTAAATGCTTGGAAGCCACAGGTTTGATCCCTGCAATACAAATTTATTAGGTATGGATTTTAAAACCCTTTGATAAGGTCTGTGAGGCCTGGATTGACATTAAAACCAACAGGAAACTTGGGTCAGAACTCTGGTGTTTCACTCTGCTTTCTTCCTTGTTTGATTGTTTGAACAAAGAAAATCAAAGACGGAGCAGTGTTCCTTCCATCCACAAACAAAACCATAATAATGGAAATGGAGGCTTAAAATATCTCACAGACAAAATCACCTAAGGTTAGACAAAAACAAACAACAAAAGCAGTTGACTACATTATTTTTATCATTTAGGTTTTAACCTCAGTAGTACTTTAACATCCTGTCTGGACTAGAGATTGTTTATCTTGGCCTGGAAGGAAAAATGCGTTCATAATTTAAAGAAAACAAACCCATGGCTTCAGCCCTTCTACAAATCCCCACTGGTAAAGTCCAAACGGTCAACATCTGCAAAAAGTGTTCTATTATGCGCACCTGTTGGCAAGTGCATCACATTCAAACAGGAAAATAAAGAAATGTTTGAAAGAACAAAACTGGATGAAAAATGTTTTATAAATGTAATTAACACTAAGAGATGGGATGAGGGAGAAAGTCTAGCTCCCTCATACTCCATGCTTCTTTTAATTTTTTGAAACTGGAACAAAAAATAAACCTTTAGCAGTATACCTGAGGGTTTGCATGTCAAAAACCTGTGTTATCACCTTCATTTCATTGATACCAAGAAATAAAACTTCCTTGCAAATACCATTGCATCACTGCACCTCACCAGCTTATAAAGAATCCACATCTTGCTGTAAACCCTGTAGATAATACATGTAAGTGGGTCTTTTGACAGTGGCAACAGGCTCACTTGAACCAGACATCAGGGACAGTTACAAAACAGAGAGGCCGGATATTCATGTTCAAAGTTCACATATGATTCATCAACATGGTGCTTTAATCCACTGCATAACATGTAACTGGTGTAGATGTTGGTTTTCAGGCACACTTCACAGTCAAACAATAGCGTTTTGTTAATTCTTTATGCAAACACAAGAGTATTAATATGTGAAGGAATTGTTATTGGTAATTGAGAATTCAGCTTCTAACAATGCTGAGGAAAGAGGACAGCAACCATCCATAAACAATATTATCTTGTCCAGTTCTTGTAGCCAAGTCAGCAAACAGTTGCCTTGTGTGTAAATTACTTGCACGTCTCGAAGAAAATGCAGACATACTCCACTGGAGTCCACACCTGAAGAGAATGTCTTGGTCTCTTGGTCTTGGACTTGGTTTTGACTTACAGCTCATTTCACCTGCCTGTTGCATATTTTGGCTCTCTGCCATTTTTTACTCATTTTGGGAACTTGAGCGCATCTTTGTTGGGTGGGGGGGTTGATAGCCAGAGGGACTTGACTACACAGACCAACAAACCAAAAGATGAAAACAGCAGGCAGGAGAAAACCTGCACCAAGTTGCTGATTCCCAGTTCGATCAGCAGTATGTGCAACCCTTGGTAATATGATTTAAAAAATGTGCATAATGGATTTTAAGACATTTTCATCCTTGTTTGGACTAATTGTAACTGTTTCAAAGAATACCTAAAAAAAAGAACCCTGAATGTCACCAGCTTGCAAAAAGCAAAATAATTTTACTGATCACCTTTAAAGTCTAGTTAGGTCTGGCCTCTGGCTGTACTGCGCACATTTTAATCTCTCTATAGTACACAGCCTCTGATCCTCCAGCAGGGCCCCTCTGGCTGATTCAACATTTAGAATTAAAAGAGGGGGTAACATGGCTTTTTCCATTAGAGCCTTTGTGTTGTTTGGACCAACCTGCCTGAGGAGTTTGGGCAATAATGGAATCAATATCCTCTAAATGATTTAGAATTGATTTCCGTAAATGTGTATTTTTTGTGATAGGGTCACTGTTACCTCAAAGCTAAAAGCAGTTTTCTCTGTGGTGTTTGTGTGTTCTCCAAAAGTGCATCTGTGTCCTCCCTTAGTCAAAAGATATGCAGGCCAGTTCAGAGGAAACCTCTCTATATATATTAGCTCCCTTGCTTGCAATCCAAAGCAAGCTGGTGAAGACTCCAACTCCACGGTGACCAATAAGCAAGTGAGTGCTTTAGACGTACAGTTGATGCATATTGTTATTTAATGCCTTTATCCTTTTGTCTTTGCCGTCTCTTACTTTGTTTCTTGTTTTTAATGTTGGTTTATCTCACAGTGCAGTTTCATTTCATTTTCAAGAACTTCAAGTCCGCACTTTGTAAAGTACTATACAAATAAATTGTATTACTGCTTTTGATGTAATACTGTACAAAGTACATTGACTGATCTTCACAGTAATGCGCTGTCATTATTCAAGCTTTGAATGGAGTGCTTGTCTGGACATGGAGAATGTATTCTTTTGTATAACTCACAGTAGCCTAACTCACTTCCTGAGTGCAGTTTTTGTAAAAGAGGCAATGCCCATCTGACTCTTATAGTCACTATATTAATTCGGCTACTCAGCGCTGCATTTGCATTTGTTGTGGTGAAGCCTGGCTTGCTTATGCAGTGTATTTTAGTTAAATGGACTTGTTCTTATCCTATGGTGAAAGCTCTGAAGCTTTGTTTTGACTATGTCTGAAAAAGTAAATAAGTAATGCCACTCAGCTATTAGGGTGTATATGATTGATATTTTCTAGAGTACACATTCATACCACCCCACCCCTCCGATGTTTAATCAATTGTCATTACCAAGCCAAGTAAAGAGGGAAGAGGATATATTATGTGCACACAGCTGTCCCCCAAAAGAACTGTCAATCAGCAAACATCGATTTGCATAAGTGATGACAGGCCGTATGTATTTTAGGGGAAAAGCTTGGATTTATGAAAAAACATTTTAATGTTTAGATGTGCAGACCATCGCTGAGGAATTACATTCTCTATGACAAAGATGAAAGATGAATGAGAGGCCTGTTTTGCAGGGAAAATAGGATTGAAGTGACCAGAGGAGCTTTCGTCTCTTGAAATAAGTGCTTACTCTTAAACTTCAGCTTTCACAGCATTAGTCACATGACCTATGGCCATCCCGATGGCATTGTCTTGTGCAGAATTTCTTTAAGGGCACACACGTATTCATGTCGACTTACATTTGTATATATCTGTCCAGGCCGCGACATTTGCTTGTCAGTTATCAAGTGCTGTTGGGCAAAAGGGTAAGATTAACATTGGATGGCAAAGATACACAAACAAATACATACACTGCAGCAGTATAGGTCAATTCAGTCTAATAAACTATGCAGGGATGTATAATGTAATTCAAATTGTGGAATCAATAAAGTTTGATTTTTAACCCGAATGAATTTTTTCACACATGTATCCAGACTATCCATGTTTTTGTTGAAATAAGTCAAGCCAGAAAACACCACTTCATTATCCCACACTGATTTCAATACTGTTGTCAAATGAGCCAAACTTGACTGCTAATGTGCATCACTCCTACACTTGTGCAGACAAAAAGAAGCGTGACACATGTCTGTTCTGCATTTTTCCATTTTTGCTGCCACTTCAGCTTCACAACAGAACACTTAAAAGTCTGGGAAAAGCTTTTTTTTTTGTTAAGCAGCAAAGGATAATTTATGATTAACACACAGTCCAATATGAGCTCTCAGCAACCAATACAGGCCTACTAATAACCAGGGAAAATAGCTGACATTTACTTTGAAACAGTTATGAAAGCAGTGAATCTGAATGTGAGTTCCAGCAACTGGCTGACTGGCCATTTCAGCTGCAGATCATAAAGATGAAAGCAACTTCTTGTGCCTCAGCATCCTCTGGTGACTTCAACAATTACAGTAGTTTGGCAGAAGGCAGCCAGGAGGGAACCGCACTAAGAGGAGAGTCTTTGTTTCTGCTGTGACCTGTCATATGGTCTGTCTGTTTCCATCTAGGACTGTTTTCTGCATCTACCCCTGGTGTAAACAAAAGCTGGCTATGCAATTATTCATAATTCAGGAGACATCCTCGGCAAACAATAATTGGTATAACAAGGGCTCTTTTTACTTTATCATTGTGTTATCACCAAGAAATTTAGTTTATTAAACACTGCGAGATGTGGGTTTTTACCAAAAAAATTAAAGGTTTATTTGTTTTCTTTTTTTTTTCAAATTTTCCATACATTTGCAAGTTTAGGTCAACATTGAATAGGTTGTGGATATCAGGTGGATTCAACCAGTTCATTCATCATGTGTCACCCTCATCCTCTTAATTAGACAAAACCATCTCGTTGTCACTGGTTACTCTCCCTCACCCAAAAGGAAAATTAAATATCAAAATCAAACTTCTCTGGATATAAAATGAATTCAACATATTGTACACATTCACACACAAATCTGGAATGAAACTTGGCCACCAGCCATTCCAGTGAAACAGTCATTTTGTTTTGTCTTCAACCATTGTTGTTGTTTGTGCCTTATTGCGTACAATTGGCTGTTGAGAGGACAAGAAAAAGAAATTAATGCAAAATTGCCCTCAGTTTGTGACCTCCAAAAACTCCCTTTTATAAATCACTAAAATACAGCAAAAGTATGTCATCCCCAACCGCTCAGACAGAAATGAAGGCTTTCTGTTCTTTTGCAGCTCTTTCACTCCATCCATTCCCTCTTTCCATCTACCTCAGCTTTTCATCTATCTGTCTTAAGTTGGTTATTTTACAAAAGTGGTCATAGAAAATAAATACAAATATTTTCCAGAATGTAATTTTTATGTGACCCAGATGTTTTGTCTGCGTCAGTGTCCTGTAGAGTCTTCTGTCACTGCAGTCCTTCTCTCCACTCTCCTTCACAAATGTCTCTCATTCCTTGGATAATGCTCTTCTTGACTTCCTTTGTTTTTAGCACTTTAGCGAAGTCTACTGTTGAAGTTACTATAGTGATCGTGGTGTAAATAAATAAATAAATACGTAGTAACAAATAAATACATAAATATTTCTTTTCAAATAAATACATGTTGTCAGACAGTTTGCCTTGGCATGGTTTAACCCTTCCTAAAACGACATTGTAGCTTAAAAATAATAGTTCTCGTTTATGATTTGAGAGGAAGAAAATCCTCCCTTCAAAACAAATGGCAATTCTGGATGTCTCTTTCTGTACTTTCTCTGATATAATCCCCAAGCCCCATGCTGACGTCCAAAATCTCTCACAAAAACCAGAGTGTAAAGAAAAACAAAACACAGACAAAACTTGAAATCAAAAGTTCAACACTTTGATTTTTTTTTCTTTCAAAGAGATAAAGAGTAAGTGCTCTGTCTTTGAAGCATACACAGCGCTGGCTCTGATGACCTCAGTAGAGTGTCAGAATGCTAGAAAAGGACGCAGAGAAGAAGGAAATAGAAGAGGGAGTTCAAATGTCTCTGTACGGGAGAGAAGTTGTGCTAGGACCCTTCTTCCTCTGGGTTTCCTGGAGCATAGTATCCTGCCAGTTGCCTGAAACGCGGCCCCCAGTCGCTGAGGTAGGAGAAATCCTGCTCCGAAGTGGTGGACAGCGTGTGGATGGAGCTGAGTGAAAGGGCTGGTGAACTGGTGCCCTCAAAGGCGTATGTCTGGAAGGAGTCATATGGCGGCACCGACAGGTCAGCATCAGCTTGCTCCACCTTTTTTCGGATGTACCCTTTGAATAGGGAGAAGTCTGCCGCCGCTGCTACAGGTCCCTCTGCACCACCAATCAACCGGTTAGCCTGTATCCACTGAGGCAGTGAGCGGATGTCAGGGCCAGAGTCACAGCTCTTGGCCTCTGGGAAGTCATACAGGTTTCTCAGTGCACTCATGTCGTATGCCTGTGTGTCCTGCTCCCCTCCGCCCTCGTCATTGTACTTTATGACGTTATCCCTCATGTCTTCCTCATCCTCTGCCATCCTCTGGCCCTTCCTGTGGCGTTTCAGGGTCAGAATAAGCAAGACGAGGACTGATGTGCGGAAGGAGACAGAAACAAAGACAGAAAAAAGACCAAGATTTTAATCTCACCTTAATGATAACATACTGTAGGTTAAGTGAACAATTTCAAAAAGCAATTGTTGATATTTTTAACTATTGGCACATGTTGCACCGTCATGCTTTGACATGACATAAAGGTTAAATATGAATTTGTCAGATCAAATTTAACAGTAGGATGAGATAAAAGCCAGATGAAAGACAGGTTCCCATTAAAGCAGTTTTTATCAACTGTCATTACAGCAAGAGCTTTGAAATCTGTGGTTTTAAATCTCCTGCTGCACAGTAGACATGGATTAGAGTTGTCAGACTGCGTTTAAAGACCCTCCATGCAAAAATGGAATAGCTTCTTATCTCGCTGGGAAAAGCAATATAGCAAACCCATGTTCAGGTCATTCAGTGCTGAAGAAAAAAAAACTGTACTATAAAACATAATTGCATTTAATGTGTAGCTATATACTGCATAGTGCTGCACATTCAACATGCACTCTGCATTATGGATTTCATGGAAAAGTTTCTCACTCCCTTTGTTACTTTGAATTCACCTCTCAGGACAAAGGCACAGCAGGGGAAGGTAATATATTATCAGGTTTTACATTTCAAATGCATGAACATTGATTTTTCACATTCCTGATTGCCTTCCCCAGAAATATGATTCAAAAAGCCTAATGGAGACCAATCTGTATATCAATACTCATCAAAGTTGAGTGAGCAAAGCTTTTGTGGTTCTATCACAACTTAAACCCAGAGAAAACCACCAACAATGAGAGAGAAATGCCTCCGAAAATCAAGGCTGGATTTAAAAAAAAAAAAAGTGAGAACAATTAAGATGGATCACATTATGAACTAATGAAACGAGAAGAAAACCACGGCTGTATGCACAGATGAATCAATGAGGCCTTAATTTCAGCTTAGTTATTTTAATTACGGCCTACATTTGTGATTAGACAAGTCTCACTTAGCTCGACACCCATTCCCTGACTACATCATCCATTCTCTGGGTTGCACCCATCTTCTGAAACCCAAAATATTTGTCTCCGACTCGCAGTGACATCAAATATCATTTTCAGCAATGGTAAGAACACATTACAGACGGTTATAAATAAATTATGCACACGCTAGGGAGTGTGAGAAAGATAATGAGCAACTCCATTTACAAAAGCCTTATGGATAAACAGGAAATGAGTCTCTTTTTGATCGACTAATTAAAAAGCAAGGAACAATAAGACAGGGATTTATGTATAGCACATGGTAATTGACATTACTAAAGATGGATGACATGACAGCTCCTCAAAAATGAAGTGAAACATCTCAATCTCGCCCTGTCATCTGACTGCAATATAGGTCTAAAATCTTTCTGACTGGGACATGGGTCAAATATAATAATAATAATTTTTTAAAAAGAAAAAAAACTTTTAAAAACTTTCTCCCAAGACATTTCTGTCACTTTACTTCTTGTCACACTGTGAGTGTTCATTTTTCTGATAATTCTTTTTTTTTTCTTCTTAGATTAGTTATTTGACGCTAACTGAGTTGGGCGACTACATGGGAGGGACTTAGGAACTGCAAATCCATCTCCCAATCACTGCACAGACTGGCTACAGTGGGAGGATGTACAAATGTGTCATCGATCTACATACTGTACATGTGTCAATGTGCAATGTAAATACTATAAAATAGCAATAAGAAGAAAAAACTTAAAATGGTCAATGAAATCACAATGATTTATGTCAGTAACGTTGTGCAAAATTCCCGTCAAACTACAGTTTAAAATGTCATGATTGCTTCAATGTTGTTTAAGTTTTGATTGGCAGCAGGATGAGTTTCCAGTGGCCAGTCAGCCGTACTGTGTTCCTGTGTAACATTGGACAACAACCCCTTTTCTTCCCTTTAGCAGGGACAGTGATTCACTTTTTAAAGGGATGCCAGTGAAGGTACATTTAGATAGATCATTAAATAGTAGGCACCATGCATCTTGTGGAACAGATAGCCTGCTGCCTGAAACAAATGCCAACAAGCTCTCAGAGATAAAAAGACTATCAATTATAATGGGGCCTTAGCTGTCTGGGATGGCACAGATTGTTTGATGCTCTCATCCCACCAGGACACCCATCCATACATTGTTAAAAAGGGAAATGGTATGTCATTTAACAGTCAGACTACATCAGTGTCAAGGCATAATGTGCTGTGTGCAGGAAATTTACACGTTAAAGCATACATATTACTGTGCCTCAAAGGCCCATAGATAAATGCACTCATTCAAAGTGACCTTGGGTGTCAGGGAACACCATGTTTTATCCTTCCTTTAATCTCCCTCTGCTTCTCTTTTCTCTCTACAAAAAAAGGGCCAAACATCCATTTCAAATCTGTACTAATGACTTGTTGCTGCTCCTGATTATTGTCTTCATTTGGTGTGAATGGCCTTAAAAATAACTCGTAGAGTGAAAACACCCCATGTGTTCACTGCCTAAAGCGCTGTGCCAGCCCTAAGAGCCTTGCTGATCTTGAATGGGGATTTTATGCAGTATCTCTGACTGATAATGTACATCAATTCTCCTCTTACATTGTTTGTCGGGCTCCATCGGGAGAGCAGTGTCTGTAACCATTGTGTTTATTCTTCTCCTCTATGAATGGGGTGAATTAATTGCCAAGGGGTTGAGGAAACAGTCATGGTTTGTGGTAAATTGCGGCTCACGCTGCCATGCATACTAAACAAGAAGTAAGACAATTACTCTAAACTTGCACTAATGAGGAAAGTAATAGGAGCAAAAAATTGGTGCTATGAACTGCCTCATAAATGCAGATCAGCTGCCTCTTCAGCATACAGTATTGAAGGAGAATGTGACAGTAAGTGGCTTTTTGGTCTGAAGCAAAGACGATCAGATAACCTCTTACGAAGCCTTCTTCCCTGATAACAGGTAAATTCACTGCCTATTAGGTACACAGGTGCTTGAACTGTAAGCTATCCTAAACCTATTAAACTTGCAGATAAGCATGTCACAGGCAATGTGAATACACCATGTACAGAACATTACTTTGTAGGAAGCATATGTACCTGTGTATAGATGCATCGTATAATACAAAGCAGGTACCCATGTGTACAGATGTTGTGATAAGCTTTCCTGACAAGACAGTTAATTTACCCTTGGGCTGCACTAGTTGCCCCCACCCAGGAGTTCATCACAAGCAGATGGGAGGTAATTGGAATGGATGCATGCAGATGCTCTTACGCAGCTGAATGGATTCATCACATCAGACCATAAATGAACTGATGGAGGGACTGTTTGTTTTTAAGGTAATTAGACAGAAATTTGTTTTCATTTTCCTCATCATCCAACAATTGATGTAATAGAGGTGGTCCAGCCTCTGGAGAGAGCGAGTGCTGGCTAGATGGGTAAATGCTGTGTCAGTGGGAGTGTGAGTGTAATTGTGCATGAGAGAATGGATTGCATGGCACTGAAAAGGTGGAGAGATTGGTGTAATCCCTTGTCCACATGTACACTGGTATTTTTCATAAAGTTTTTTCTATGCAATTTGGACTTTGGTTCATACACACAAACTGCATTTTAGCTCCCTGTAAACAGCTTTCGGAAAAACTCCTGCAAGAGTGAAGATATTTAGAAATGCTGTTTGCAGTGTTGTGTGGACAGCATAAACTGAATTTGTGGCCTGAGACATCACATGGTGCACTGTTACTCCCCACGTCTGATGCCTGAGAGTGTGCCGTTTTTCCCCTTTGCCTATGTGAAGAATATGTGCAAAGGCAGACTTTTCTAAAACAGCTCTTGTTAGGGCTGTGACGGTAAAGACTTTTCCTTCCCACGGTGTATTGCGGTTGATTGCATGGAATAAAAGTATTTTTAATGTCATTTTCGACCATCATTCCCACGGTAACATGTGCCACTAACTTCAGATATTATGGAATTAATATAAGTTTGTAATCTGGAGATATAATCAATTAAGTTGTGCTGCTTGCCTCTGCTGCCTTGTGTGCATAATTGCGCACAGCCTACATCTCCTGGACATGACTACAGACAAGCAAGAAGCAGAAATTAAGCGTAAAATATGTTCACAATAGAGAATGTAGTTAATGTTTTATTCATTATATTTTATTTCACTCACTAGCAACTCATCTGCTATTTATCAATGTGTTATTAATTATTAAGATCCAAACTGGATACAACTGCAATCCACTCATATATGTGATATCCCTCACCTCTACAAAATGAAAAAGAAAAATAAACAAATACGTTCTTTTTTTTAAATCTTGAGCTTAACAGTCTATTTACTCCATTTGAAAACATGTACAGAGTCAGAGACTGAATTTTTTCTGTCAAAATTGTCCAACTTTTGATGCTGGCTGCTGCTGTTTCAGAAGAGGAGGAGACTGAAGAAATGACAGAGAGAAACAGTTTTGATGTTTCAAACTGTGGACTGATTAAAAAGTGTTTTCAAGTAGCCTACTAGCATATCGTGTGACAGTTCCTCTTAACTAGAAAATTTATATGCTTTGGTTTCTAACTGCTTCTAACCAGTGCTCTGTCCTCCACCAAATAGTGAGTCACCCTGTCAGTAAGCTCTCTCCACTGGTTACTGTCCAATCACACTTCGCTGATCTGGCCCAGGACTCACAGGTCATCTGTTGCAGGTGGATTGAAGTCTCTCCTCCCGCGCAAAAGAGGTGCTGTTGTTAAAGTCCAAAAAAGTGATCTGCCAGAAACTGACGTCTGCGGAAGCACACACAGCTGTATCTGCCTGCTGTGTTCCAACACCTTGCGAGAGACACGCAGTTGAGGCAGATTTGCGGAAAACTTTCGTTTCTCCAAAAACCATGAATATATAATGGAAGACAGTCAGTAGATGATAACTAAATAATGTTTAATGTGCTTATATTTCATACCAAAAACCATATGCACTCCTGTAATTTTAATTAGCAAATATCAAAGTAATCTAAATTAAATTATATTGATAAAACAAAATGCGGTGATCACGGTAATGACATCAGCACCGCAGTTATGCGATGTAACTGCAGTGCTGACATCATTACCATGATCACTAGATCTTGTTTTTTTAGGGTTAGGGTATTGTGGTTATTGTCCCAGCCCTAGTGCTAGTCTTAACCTTTGACACCTTTGACATGTACAGTCACTTCTCCACTCTATTGAGGAACAGAGGCATCAGAATGCGCTACAGTGGTCACTGCTATTGTTTGCTGTTGTTACTGTTGTTTGCTCACCAGAACCGGTAAGATATTAACTGTGTTCGGGCTTTTGATCTGGCCAATATGGCTTTAGGATCGGGGTCATGTCACTGCCTGTTGCTTCGGTGTAATCCTAACACCAATTTACAGTATGTCTTTGCATTTTAATGTGGATGATTTATTTATTGATTTTTTTTCTAAAATGAAGGACTAAAAAACATTTTGTTTAAATTACTTGTGTATGTGTTGTCGAGGCCTAAGCATGTGGATGCATGCACGCACTTAACGTGTGTCTGTCTGTGCAAAAAGTAAAGCAGGGACAGGAACAGTATTTGGTGATGGGGAGTCGAGTGCCACCACATGTTTTGCTCCCGTCCATTATTCACACCACACGACAGTTGTGAAAACCCTGCTTATCCCTGTGATCCCAGACCCTGCAGACCCGAGAATTTTCTGTCCCGATGATGACTGGCAGGAACCAGGCACTCTGACTTAGCCTGTCTCAGCGCTTTGATTAGGGTTGTTCAATCTAATTTCTACCAGTCAGTATCAGTCACTAAAAGTGGCATCATCTTTACACCGATTAGAATCACTGACACAATTAGAATCAACACTGTATCATTTCTTTGGTGATATTGTCATGATCATGCCACTGTTTATTAGGATTATTAAGTTGCCCTTTATATTTACTTTTCATCCAAATCACCAAGGCTGCAGTGGAAATAAAAATCTTTGTATCACATAAGTCTGTTTTTTCTGCTCAGTATCACTATTTCTGAAATCTCAAAGCCAGAGAAGTGTTTGCAACTCAGGCCTTTGAGGGGATGTTATTTAGCGCGGAACACCCAAACCACGATACACAGGCAAACACAGTTTTTTATAGCCAGAGGAGGTCATAAAAAACATTTTTGTTGAGGCTTTTAAAGCCGTGATGAATAAATGATGTCTTGCTTTTGAAGTTTACTCCAGTAGATGGTTTGGTTAATGGAGGAAGAGTTTTAACAAGTCTCATTAGAAGATCTCTTAAAAGAAATAGATAACAATGTTCGTTGCAGTTTGAGCAGCCTGGTGTCAACATCATCCATCATTCACCGCCTGAATGATGGAAAACGTGCACAGGCCCAAGCAGAGGAGACAAAGCACTGTGACAACGCTGTCGTTTCTTCCTGTCACTGAAAAGTAGGATGCTAAGATGTACAGTGGGTGTAGAGCGAGAAGCTAACTCATAAAATTTTCAGATACGACAGCAGTAAACCCCCTTGGTCTCTGAGAGGTTGAGCGAGTGCATGCGTGTGTTTGTTGGCGTGTGCATGTGTTTGTGTATAAAAATCTGAGAATGTCTGGAAAGCCTTGTCTATTTAAAGCCTGCTGTTCCAGAGCTACACAAGTGCTGAGGCAGCTCTTTTGCCTGTTTGCCCACTCCAACACCCCACCCCCCCCACCCCCCCCAACTTTACTCTCATTCATTCCATCTCCATCTGTGTTCCAAGGATCAAAGGGGCTTGATATCATTCATAAAGCTAGGCATCATCTGTGCCTCTGTTTAAACAAAATCTCTCTCTCCATAAAGGCAGCAACAAAGTATTTGACAGTTAAGCAGCTGCAACAAGAAAGAAAGATGAAAAACCGGTCTCTCTCTCTCTTTTTTTTTTATTTATCTTTGTTTTTTCTGCCACTTCATGCACAGTTTTGTTTTGTTTTCGTGGAAAAATAGATAACTTCTAAAAGTGGTCAATCCATTAAAAGACACATGCTTGGCTGCATGATTTCATGAGCCGAGGACACAGAGTCATGCCTTTAGGTGCAGCCCTCAGTCTTGCCCTTTTACTAGTACACCCTGCTATTGAACGTAATGCTGCTGGTGGTCTTGCTGGAGTAGTTGAGCTTGGTAATGACCCCGTAAAAAGCAATACTAATGAATAGTGCTTATCCATCCGTCAAGCCATCCATCATATATTCATCCATTTATCTCATAAATACATACATACATACCTGATGTGACCATCTGCTTACCTATGAGGATGAGCATGCAGACCAGTAGTGCTATAAGTGCCCCGGGGCTGAGAGCAGCGCTCATTACGTACGCTGTGGCATTGCAGGACTGGATGGCTCCCTCTGTGTTGCAGGAGAAAGACTGTCATTTACTGTACGGACTCACACCCAGTATGAGTCAGTTCAGTTGACAAGGATTAGGAACTAATTTATCAGGAGGAAAAATGTGTATTTATCACGTATATATTATACTTTCATCCAGCTGAAATCACCGTAGAAGGCCAGTTGTCTGCAGATTTGCAGCCTTGTGTTATTTTGTTGTCCACAAATATAAGCTGATAAGAACTGTTTGCTGACCAAAACAATGGCATGGATGACCTTTACAGTAGTGCAGCTGCTCATGCAGAAGGTGACAGTAATGATAATGTTAGTAATTGTGCAGCGCCTGCAGTAGCGCTCACCTGTGTCGCAGCCACAGACATGAATGGTCAGGGTGCCTGTGGAGCTGAGGGAGGGGAGCCCGCTGTCCACCACCAGGATCGGCAGGAAATACACATTCTGCTCATGGCGGTTGAAGCCTGATCGCTGGGTCCGGATGCCAGCTGTGTTGTCTGGGTGGGCGGTTTTGAGTACCAGGGGGTGGGGGTCAGAGAGACAAGGTAAAGCAGAGAATTACACTAGTGACTCAATATTTGAAGAAGAAAACCCCTTGTTGGGTTCACTGATGTCTGTTTTGCCACTCTGAAGTAGAATTAATGAACATCCATGCAGTGTGCACCTTTTTTTTAACCCTTTTTGTTCTTACTTCTTCAGACTGAAGGCTGTACTGATGAAATAAGTAGAAAAAGCTGAAATGTAGTGCAGGCCCATTTGACATTATTGAAATGTCAAAAAAAAAAAAAATTATAGTTTCTTAAGACTTGACACTTGACTATGTTAGATGCTTGCCATTTAAGTAAAGAGGAAAAATTCTCAAGAAATGGTCAAGTGCTGAAGTGACAAGAAAAAAAGACAGACAGAAATGTGCCATTCTTGTTAACACAGTCTGACTAAGTTATTTGACATGCAATGATGCATAGTTCAAGGACTCCAGACGAAGGGTGCCAGGACTGTCAAGCTAACTCAGGGCTGAATAATTTCTCTGGGGAAGTGAAATGCTTTTGTGCTATTAACATTTATCATGTTTTTTTAAGCAAAGATAAACAGGAGAGAAAATGAGTGAGCCACTGTTTGAAATTAAACTTCACCGGTGTATATATGAGCACTCTCCCGGAGACGTAGATAAATGTAACACAGAATACAGGAGGAGGCTTTGACAAATAGAGTCGGAGGAGCTTTGTGGGTAGACTTGTGCAGAGGATAGCGAGCAATCCATCTCCCAGAACATATATCACCCTTATCCATGTCGCCCTGGAGTCTCTCTGGCACATGTAGAACAATTTTCATATTACCGTTTATATATGGGAACGTTACACCCCTGAGTTTGTCCTTTTGACTTTTACACAGTGTGCTCTTCAGTGGCTGTTTGCTATTGAAAAAGATTCTCTTTACCACATAAATACATAAAGACCGAGGCATCTTGAGAAATTTTGAATTATAATCGATAAGGTTAAGAGGTTGCAAATGCATAAGTTTGATCAGGAGGACCTCCCACACCCACTTTTATCCCAAAGCACAAAATGTTTGCTGTCTACCTTTTATAACAACATATGGGAGTCTATCTGATGACCCTTTTGGAAGAACAAAGACTGAGAGTCTGAGTCACAGCTGTGATTTGCACTACGTGCTAATTATCAGCAAGCGCACAGTGACAATGCTAACATGCAGTTGTTAGTAAGAATGATCTTTTCATTGCTCACCATCTTAGTTTAACACGCTAACATTTGTTTGTCTTAATTAAACTAAGTCCAGCTATGGATAATGGAAATTTCCTCAATTTTTCTGGTGATTGGTCATAAAAAAAATGTATTGACATCACCAAAGTAACTTGCATTCGCCCTATATGACCAATAGATATCAGCACAAATGATCATGAAAATCCATTTAATAACTATTTGTATATTTCATTCTTAACTAAAAGTAGCTTTGGACTGTCGGCAGTCATTCGTGTTCAATGAATGCTTGCCACGAAGGGTGTCTGGCACCTCAGCTGTGGGGAGCAGTACAATGCCAGTGACCAGAGTGTCGAATTGAAATGCGACAGTACTGAAGCAGCAGCCAGTTTCAGATTGGGATTTGATTGTCTTCCCACAGAAAGTAGTAGAACAAGAAGAAAAGTTCATGGCAAACATCATCTTTCTTGCCCACAATGAAAGAGGAACTAATAATTGCCGTGATAAAAGTCCAATAATCCCTGACCAAAACCTTCATGAAAATTAGGAAAAAAAAAAAAAGGAAAAAGGGCAATATAATAAATATAACTGTGACTTTCAATGTAACACATTTTTTATTTCTTAAAAGACATATGAAGTAGGCACATATTTGTTAATAAATAATATATGATGGAAACATGAAAAATAATATATTTTATCATCCTTGTCAAGTTCACAGGTGGTCTTCCAAGCTCTACTAATATTTGATATTGATCACAACTAAACGTGATGTCAGCAGCACTACTTGAACATCCCGCCCCCTGCCAGCGACTGCTTGAGGGCTGGTAGTGCAATGCAGGTTCTCATGAAGTTTCCTGTGAGTCCGCATTGTCATAGTCTGTCTGTTTTATTGTGTTAGTTTATTTCCTGTTTTATTTTGGTAGTCTTAGTTTCTGTTTTGTCTCTGTCTACTTTACTTCCGCCCTTTGTTCTCCTTCCCGCCTTTGTGATTGTCTATGTGTTTCACCTGTGTTACCTGCCCCTGTGTGTATTTATAGTCCGCGTCTCCCTTACCTCCCTGC
>JAQLOL010000012.1:9801875-9822283 GCA_029783665.1 Naso thynnoides
TTGTGAGTGTACCAACCTGTTTCTGCCTGTGTTTTCCCGACTGCCTGCCGATTTGGATACCTTTGCTTTACGGACTGTTTTTCTGTGTACCGAACTTTGGACTGTAATAAACCTGTGAGTTTTAGTCACCGTCTGTTGACTGCTTTGTGGGTCCATCGTATTTTGTGTGTGCCTGATACGCATTAACAGTGCACATACCTCAAAATCTTAAAAGTGTCTCAGGTTGTGGTTGTGACGGTTGTGATGATGATCAAAACAAATGGACAAGGGCAAAGTGCTGGTGGTCTGTTTGTTTAGATATTTCAGTCTCAACCAAAAAAGGCTGACTGACCAGCAGTGTGACACTGCCATCTCTAGAGCCACACTGCTGGCATGACTAATAAGAATATTTGTTCAAGGTTAGGGAGCGATTGTGCTCATGGTTAAGAGAAAGCAATGTTGACTGCTGGAGGGAAGAGAGATCGTTCAAGGCCATTTGAAAAACAAATGTTTTCTTTTGTAGGCAATCTTGAACCTGAACTTAAAACCTTTAAAAAAGTATTAAATTTTTTAAACCTAAAGGCAAAAAGAACAAACATAGTCACTATAACTAAACACAAAACAAAACATAACAAAAACAATATGAGAGTCTAAATATTTGTAGTGACTGTGGCTGTTGTACCCCTGAGTTCACTTTATTTTTGCAAAATTAAAATATTAATTAATTAAAAAATTAAATATTAAAATATCTGATAATGTTAAATGTAATCATCTACAGCTCCATATCATTTAAAATTTCTTCTTAAGCATGATGTGGAGCATTTTCCAGGTAAAATAATCGCAATTTTTCATGCAACAGCAATTTTTTGTTTGTTTGTTTTTTGTGGTAAAGATAAGCTTTTGCTCCTCAGACTACCGGCAATGACTTAAAAGAGTTTAGCAGCATCGGAAAAAGCCTTTCATCATTGTGTGTCGAGGCTTGGAGACAGAACGCAATGCGAGGCCATGATGGGAAAAAGAAGAAGTGACAAATTGAAAGTGACAGGTTGACAAATGTGTCCGTGAAAAGAGACACCAGCATTGGAAAAAAGAGGGGTGGGAGGATAAAAAAGTCTGTGTGGGGTTTTGTTTGTTTCACACCCAAATATATACAGGGTCTGCAGTAATGTTTGTGTTTACATGCAATGTGTTGGGGTAGGAGGTGTGAAATTTACATCTCAGCGTGAATGTACTTATTAATCATTCTCCCTAATCCCTATTGTACACAACATTTTAATATTTCATCTACATGCACATGCACATCTACAGCACACACTCAAGTCAAATGTGTATCTGCATGTCTGCGTATTTATATGTGGAGGAGAGAAAGAGCAAGATTAACTACTCTGTTGTTTTCTCCTTGCTTGTCTATGTCCATGTATATGTAAAGTATGTGTTTGTACATTGCACAATGTTATGTGTGTATTTATTTATACATGAGAGCATGTGAGCAGGACTGCAGTAGACCTCGCTGCATTCACACTGTGACATTTCCCTAGCTCAGGCTGCTCCCCTGACATTTTCCTGGTGTCAGATCAATCTTGATTTAGCCAGATGTCACATTCACTTAGGTACACATCTCTAAACGAGGGATCTGCAAACGCGTTTGCAAAAACACAGCCAAGCATGAAAAAACTTATCTTCCTGACAAAGCAAAGTCATCACTTGAGGGGCACAGTGATTTTAATGTTTCCTTACATTGTGCAGATTCGTGTGCAAAATGCAATTTTCATGATGACACTAGAGGAAATTATGTAAGCTGTCAACATTCCATTTAGGAGGAGTCGAGGAAAGATTGTGTTAAACAAAGCACAATGTGCTTTAAAGAAAGAGACATTCATATAAAATGCTACGGCCGAGGAAAACACTGCTCAGCTTAGTGTTGCAATTTATCCAGTCAAGCAAACTTCTTCAGATAAACTGTAAAACATGTATTTAGAACAGTTTATACATGGTAACAAAACAGGTAGTGTTTATCCAAAAAGAATAAAGTCAATCTTCCCAATTATTAGGCAAATAATAGATCATAGGAAAAAATAAAAATAAAAAAAAACAACAACAATAAAAAAAAAACACTACTTTGCTTTAACTTCGAAAACTTTTTCAGCAACTTTTTAAATCATCTGGTTGTGCACATCATGAACTGTCATATTTTAAAAAATTTCAACCATCTGGCATATAAGGTAATTTAGATAATGGAGTTACTGGAAAGTATTTTGACCAAGTTTTTGAAGCTTCAGTCTAAATATTGTCTCAAAGTTTACATATACCGAACTCCCTCAATCAATTCGCCTGTCATATTCACACCTTAAACTATTTCTTTGTTCCAAGCTTCATGTGATACTGAAAATTTGTCAGTCAAGCATATTTTTTTGCACCTGTGGACATTTGCAATGGGCATACCCACTCACACGAAAACTACAACTCATCTTAAAGACTCCCACTTGCACCATTAATCCCTAAAAATCAAATTATGCTGATAAAAGTATCAGCACAGCCATTCATGCATCTTCATCCATAACTCCAATAACAGACCTCTGCCCTCTCACCTTTGACATCCCAAAGCGTAAAGTGTCGATTGCTGGGGGCTTCTGGGGCAAGGGTGAAGTAGAAGCGATGTCCAGATTGTGGCTCGTCTCTGTCCACCACACTGATAGTGTGAATTAGCTAAGGAGAGAGATGAAACCAAAGCAAAAAATGAAAATAAAAGCAGAGGTTAGATTTCTACTCAGATCTGCTCATTGGAAACAAGAAAATGAATATGAAAAGCACTTTACACTTTACATTTCAAATGTACTCTCATGGTAGAGGGAGAAAGGTGGAGTGAGAATACTTGGATGCAACAGACAGAAGGTTCTATGAAAGTGCAGTTCAAAGAGGCTACAGTAACAAAGAGATAAAAAACATCTTTCTCCAGAAAGTTGGCATAGCAATATAAAAGGAAAGTCTTAATGTGAGAAATGCAAAACTATCATAAAATGCTTCACTAAAAGCATTTTTTGAATGGATAAAGACAGATATTTTGTAAGGCTGCCATATTTCGTCTATGATGGAACAAAGTCAAAATGCAAATGTGCAGGGGAACAGAAGGAAAGACTAGTCGATCACATAGCCCTCCTGTCTAATGCAATAGTGATCTGCAATGACAGATAAAACTCAACTGTGATCCAATTTTGAGAACTCTGTGTGGACACAATAAGGTGAGATAGGATTCACTGCGAGCTGAACAGACATCAAACAGCCCCTGGAGATCCTTTCACCTTAACACAGGGCTCTGGCTGACAATTCATCCTCCTCTCATCCCGTTAATCTGTAGTTGGCGTCAAACCACAAGCTGATAAAAGATATTTTCGCATAACATCCATCTGCCTCATTCCCCCTCTCTGCTGCTAAACTATGTATGAGTCTTCAATTTTCTTCTTGTTTTCATTTCCTTCACCTTTGCTTACTGTACTACTCTCCAACTTAGCTGAATAAAGCAAAGCATAGAAGTTGCATATGACAAACAAAATGTGCAAACAAATACAAAGTTTGCTAAAATGTTTTTTGAAAGAAGCTTAAATGTCAAATTTCTCTACATGAAGGAAAAAAGACCAGTAGCAGAGATGCAGGATGTTAGTGGTCCCATGAGCTGCTGATGGGGGGTAGTACCAAATCTGAATCAGAACCAGAGCACTGCAGAGAAAACGGCTGTATTATAACTAAACACAGCTGCTTTAAAACATAGCTTCCGGGCCATTTTATAGCAGCTCTCACCAGCACTCTGGATGACAAAGACACAGCATTCTTAGGTATGGACAAAGGAGGTATAGAGCAGTACAGGCATGAATTGGAGGCCAGCTTTCAGTCAATGCCAGCATCCAAAGGCTTCTTATATAGTATTAGACTATTGAGGCACTTGAGGTACCTAGCGGTACTGGACTGAATGTGTAGAATCCAGCTTGTTAGCATGCTAACTTCAGTAGATAGGCCTATCTCTAAAACACAATACACAGACATCTTGGATATAATGTCAAAAGTTTTATTTCTTCACTGTCTGTTGATAATTTTGGTTCATTTTTCAATGTTTTAAACTAAAATGCTGATATATTGCACCTTTAAAGTCAATTTTGAACTACTGACATAAAAAATTACTTTAAGTTGTTGTTGATATGTTGTTGAATTGTCTATCACAAAATTCAACAAAAATGAAGCACAAATGGTCCAAAAAACCCCACAATAATTGTTTTATCCCACTTTACTGAAAGAGATGAGTGCTACCACTGACTTACTGGAACCTGTCCCAGCCATTGATTGTTTAATTATTTGTTTAGCAACAGCTCAACCAACTTTCTGTCTGCTTTTTTAAGTATCCGTTGCATTACTCCTACTTCACGGAGTGAGCTGTTCTCTATTCACATTTGACAGAAAGGGTTTTTTTTGGCAGAAACATCTTTTCTGTGGACGTAAACTACAATATATTTCTTAATAATTAACTTAAATCGCCAACAATCTTCAGTTTGTTGCATGGGGAGAAATCAGAAGAGAGATTTTTCCCTCACAAACTGCACACATTAAAACATAATTGAATTCATTTACATTTGGAAGACCCCAGAACAATAAAAATTTGTTTTTATAAACTCAATGTCCCCAAAAATGTGAACACATGTTAACTGCTTAGATGGCACTGTTGAAATCAGCAGACAGGCGTGACAAAGAGCTCCCGGAACTACTGTTAGGTGAGGCATTTCTCAGAATGATTAAAGCAGGATGTTCGATCGCTGTAATTCTTTTGTCTGGTCTTACAAAAGCTTATGGTATCAGATAAGATCGAGAGAAATATATCAAACCATTACTCTCTCGTTTAGGGGGCGGATACCTCTAAACTGTTAAACATGGCTTTGTTTACTGGACTGAACCCTTCCTCTTTCCATCTTTTCTCCTCAACCTTTCTGCCTCTTCAGTCTGTTCTCTCTATTCATCACTGTGACACCCCTGCCATTAGTGTATTTCCTTTTTCTTGTCCTTTGCATTTATCTTCTCCAAAAATTGTGTCCCTCATTCATCATCCACCTGCATATTGATTATCCAAATAATAATTGTAGATACACTCCACACTTTTTTCACGCAGACACACATGCTTCAGTGTGATTTTTAAGCTCTTGCTGCCTGTCTGTACGACACAGCCTCATTCACTTAAGACTGCACACAACTTTGAATTATGTATCAGAGCAATGGCTATGCATTACTGTCACTAAGATACTACCTAGCACACTTCTGAATCACATTGTACCGTCACAATACACAGCTCCTTAGCATTGACCTTGCATCACAGAAACAGAATAGGATCAGTTATACCCACAGTGCATGGATGCTGTTTGGTATAATAGGTCTCACTTTGTAATTACAAAAAGCAAAGGCATGATTTCAGGGTAAATAACCCGGTTTTTCCTCAGCAAGCCACAGGATCTGCTCTCGAGAAACAAACAGAAATGCACAAGAAAGTAGTGCTTGTATTCCTACAAAGATGATTAAAAGAGAAAGAAATATCAGAACATGCCATCTAAAATTTTTATTTTATGGTGTTGATTACTATTTTCACAACCTGTGATGGCTTGAATTGCCCTTGGGAGGACAGCTTTTATTCTTGCAAATTTGAATAGCGTAGACTAAAGAATACAGTAACAAAAAATACAATTTATGAATTACATTACAATGCAGTGACAAAATAGTAAACAAAAAAAATATATAAGCCAAATAATGTTTAATGCAGTCCAGATTGCATTTATTTTTTACATTTTAGTGTATTAAATGTACACACAAAAGGTTGAATGTCAATGTTTTCCAACTGAAGAGTTTACAAAATCCATGCTTGGCAATAAAATATAACTAAGCCACTGTATCTTCAAACAACAGAAAGTGATATATTTTTCAGCTGTGTACAAAGTGCCTCAAAACTCTTACATTTATGGGTTTCATCAGCAGTTATTTGCATCTGTGTCCTTCCACTGAACTTCAGCTGTGCTTCAAAACAGACAAAATTTTGGAAAATTTTCTACTGGCATTGGCACATCATGACGAGTGTTCTTCGGTGCTCTATGTCTGTATGGTGCTTTGACTGTCAGAAAATTTGACAAGTGTCTTTCCCCATCATGGTTAGGGTAAGATAAATTTTATACTACCTATAGCTTTAGCTCTGTTCATTCTCATGAACATGAGTTGCAAATACCCAGTACAGTGTTGCAAAAGCAACCACACAACTGCCTGACTTTTTCAATGCAATTTTAAGACAAGTTTAATATTTTTGTCTATTCAATGCATGCACAAGATTTAAATAAATGAGACAATACCTGTTAGGTTGTTGGGTGACCAGGCAGCTTTAACTTTAGAGGAAATACAAGCAAATATAAAGAAACATCACACTGTACTGTGCTTTCAGATACACTTCAACTGTTTTTTCATGGAAAAAGGGAAAGAGGCCAGACTGCAAACAAACTGCATCGCATTTAACTATTTTGAATTGTATCTGACTTCTTCACACGTATAACTCTTCTCTAACACGCACGCACAAAAAACAACCCAAAAAACGCAGAAACATGGAGCAAAGTGCATCCAGTCAATCCGCCATGATCAATAAAAAATACAATTGAAGGAGATGTTTGCGAAAGTGTACCTGACATTTTTCTTCTTATCATTCTTTGAGGTTGCTTTAGGTTTATTGAGGTCCAAAGGTAAAAGAATGAAAAGCAAAGAGAAGACACTTGAAGCTTTATTACTAGTCAAGCCAGGGATGAATCTACTTGTTTCTTTGAAGTGATATGAACGGTAGTGGAGATGTAATAAACGAACTGCGATCTGCATCCTGTGACTGTGTCCTCAGCAGGAGACTCTGAGCCAGCGTCTCTGAGTGTAGAGAGACAGACAGTGAAGCAAGAAAGAGAAACGAGAGAGGAGGGGAAAGTGTGTGGGAGTTTATTGAGCAGCCAGCAAAGCTCCCTCAAGCGCAATCACCTAATTAGATTTCTATCTAGCGGTTCCCTCTTCTGACCCCCTTAAATCTCTTGCATCTCTGGAAAGCTAGAAGGGTAGACTTTCCCAAAAGTACATCTCATCTGCACTGGAGGTGTCTGAAAGGTCAAGGTTGTGTGAGGGAGGCAGCTTTTTTCATTCACAGCAGACATCAGCTAGAAGCAGAAGGTAGCAGGAAGGAAATGAAAACAAAACAAAACAAAAAAACAACTTCTTATTTTCTCTGGAAAAAGCATCCTCACTGTGTCCAGTGGAGCATTAACATGTCTCAGTATGTTACTCTGAAGCTGACTCAGTTTATGGCTGTTTGCACATTTTTGAGGGCCTCAGTTTTAACAAAAGAGCTAAATTAAGTGTAAAAAACACAAATTTTTGTTATTTGTGTGAATCTAAATTGTTATGTCCATATTACAGTATCTGCATATTTTCACAGATCTCTATTTAACAGTCATGTAATAAAACCATGTAATACTTTCCATGATTAACATATAGTTAGCCTCTCAAGTTCGCTGGCCACAGAGACAACACAGGAAAGACAAAGTGCTTTACATGCACCATGTTAAAGAATCTTGTGGTAAGGCCAATGTCAACTCAATAATTCTAGGACTGTACTTCGAAGAAAAGCAACAACAACTAAACACAGCCTGGGTTGTTTGCTAAAACATCTCATGATCACGTCTCGGTCCTCATTTTGTGATATGAATAAACATTTAAGTTGAGTCATGAAGGCATGAGTAAGATGATGTTGATGAGCCTCTTTTAACAGTTGAGTGCATCTAAACTTAACAATCACATAAATCCTTGCTAGACTTGTTTTTGCCTTGATTTTATGATGCAGATCAGATAATCATCTGATCTTATTTAAGCTTTAGGCTGCATCAAACACATCAAAGGTTCATCAAATGCATTTGGACCTTCACATGCTGTAAATATTGATATAAACAGGGTAAATCAACCCCATTATCAGAATAATGTTGGCATTGCACATTCCTGCAAGCCATTGGTATGTACAATGCCAGCCTTTACTTGGAAAACATGCTTAAATCTTCTGTTGTGGCGATGCTGTTGAGGTCTGGTGTTTTTTAGGCACAAAAAACACTTGTTTAGGATCGTGTTTTGGCTAAGAATAAACTTTTTGTTGCCCCAAACATGAGTGGAAAAAATCCCTATGTCTTATTAAAAATATCAGATTCTGTCAGCACACACCTGGCAATGTCTTGACTTATGCAAAATTACCAGGTTTATCGCCACAAATGCAGCTGAAAATAGTCCTGATGTCTCTTTAAAACTACCCACTTTTGACGCAACAAACACGACGGGATAATGTCCACATGGCCTCTGAAAGTCTCAGATGAAGCTGTCTACCTTATGCCGGGATCAGACTACAAGATATTTTGTCTGTTAAAATGTTCACTGTGTCAGATTAAGAGTCATAACTCTTGCTGTGTCATGGCCGAGAGACATGAGAGACTGCATGTTGCTCCCCATTCAATCATCATTGGCAGTTTACAATGTGCGTGATGTCTCCCGCAAGGAGGCGCTCAGTACTGACTACTACTACTGCCACTTACAAGCTATCGTATGAGGTAAACAAAATAATCAAACATGCTAGTCTTTCTGTCATGAGGCGTCCTAGATGTGGCCCCAGTTGTTGTCCATTATGACACACTACACGAGGTGAAATGATCGATTGTTGGCGCCCAATGCTCATTTATCGATTCCGAGTCCACCTGACATCCCACATCTTCCCGGTTGGGCTATTATCCAGCTGATATCATTTAGTCTGACCCTGGCATTAAAGTGGTATCAAACTGTGGGCTGTTGCTCAGCGGCTGTCCTGTCTAAGTCTTACACCACCACAGCTCCTAAGAAAAGTCATCTCATATACATGTAATCGGAGGTATGTCACTGTGACATGTATTACAGAAACATTAACATGACGCCAATAAAAAGTACAAATTTGATGTGTGGTGGGCAGAAACATACAGTGCCACATTTCTCCCTGTCACCTGGGTTTAAATAAATGTAAAAATATTTCTGGACACAGTGAATATTCCAGTCTTTCTAGTCTGCTGGTTTGTCTGATTCAACATTAACATTTGAGAGACAAAAGGAAGAGTCATTTGGTGAGCAGAGCAGATGACTCACGCAGTCTCCTACTGAAAAACGGCGAGTATGTCTGGATTCTTTTCCTCTTCTGTGTTGCTTTGTTTCCTCCCTTACTCACCTCTGTTGTACGTCTAATGTGTGCTTATGCGTTTGCTTTAGTTTCCTTTTGGCGTGTGCATGAGGTGAGTAAGCGTTGCACTCACGTGTGTGTGATGTGATGTGATGTGATGTGTGTTTCAGACAGGCTTAACATTTAGCTGTTTCAAACGGACTCTCCCAGGGGTTGGAGGTTGGCGGTGCTGTGGCCAAACGGAGGTGATCTGTCGCAATGACCCATTCAGCCAGCTGTGAGACGGCACGGCAGACCTGACAGGCCGTCGTTACCCAAGGCCATACTTAGTATTTGGCTTTCCAAGCAGCCTTTTTCTGCACACATGGCACTATATGATATCTGTCCCTCTGTATTCAGTCAGATAAATACCAAGAGGTGGGCGAGTAATGGGCTGAGAGGCAAAGATTGTGTTTATGTGTCAGTCAGAGAGGTGCAGCAGATTGGATCAAAAAGGTAAAATTAGCACATGGATCCAGAAAGGTAGAAAATCAAGGCGAGAGTTTAATCTTCTGCACTATAACTACAAAAAGATTTGTATGTTTTTGTCTACTCAAATACATGCTGAATGGTTGAACTGTTAAACAGTGCTGGAAAAATATGACAGGCAGGTTTAAAAATTGGGAGTTTTAAACACAATCATGTCTTAAGTAACTTTCAATAATAGTAACTCTTCTTCTGAGACTGACTCAAGCCTTGACTCAAAATGAATGATAGTTAAGGAAAATAACTTGTTAAAGCTGTATTATTAACAGAAAATAAAAGCTATGACAAAGCTTTTATTCTCATCAAGGAGAGAAAATGTTAGTTTATATTACAGTACATGTTTTGGGGTGTTTTCACATTAGGCACAATCATTTCGTTCTCTGCCTGAGCATCCTCGCGAATGTACACAGTCCGATACAGTGGGTGGTGGTATACACACAGTTGCTTCGCAGTCTGTCAATACACACAAAGAAAAAAAAGCAGCTGCTTTTTTTTTTTTTCAAGCGTGACGTAATGGACAAAGCATTGGCCTTAGTAAAAAAAAAAGGTTTTAAATGCAAATATTAAAATAACAAACTTAAAATTTCTGTCTCCTTATTTATGTGCAGGTAAGTTGACTGCCATGTCATGGTTGCATGGCAACAACAGCTGTGCATCGCGAAAAAAATGGGAATGCTCTCATACAGCCTATCACATATCAGCCCATTTTCTTGTTTGGGCACATTTGCTTTCATATCTCATGTGTACTGTGCCCGTGTACACACGAATCGTGCCCGAGATCACCTTGTCAAGCCGACTCAGGCATGGTTTTCAAAATGCGCCCAAGCATGGAATGCTTGTGTTCACACTTATCAAATGAACTTGACTTTGGGGTTAAACGTGCTTGGTCTGGCCCTGGGCCCCTTGTGTGAAACCACCCTTAGGGGCCAAATAGTCCTTGAGTTTTTAAACTTGCAAATATGTTGATTGTAAATCATCAAATTTCTGTCTTTGTTTCTTTCTTTTCTTTTAGTTTCAAAGTGAGGACATGTCTGAAAAGTGATTTGGTCAGTCCACACTTTGTAAAAGGTTTCTTTGAAGACCTTACAACCTTATTTTATAACTATGGTTTTACAACTTTAGTTGTTAAATTTTGCCCCAGGGCCAAGGGTGGAATACTAGGCTAGGGTTGGGTTAGTTGTTAGGGTGAAGGTGATAGGACTGGGGAATATACCACGTCAATAAGGGTCATCAAAAACATATAAGTACAGGTCTGAGTGTGTAGGCATGTGTGTGCATGTAATGCGAAGTGGGGCAGTTAGAGAGACTCTGAGGCCTAGGGCAAAAACCAATAGGCTGCTTTCTCAGCTTTGCTTTACACAGTTTTTGCTAATGAGGCACAAACTTGCTTCTTGTCAAATTTCAATACTTTCCAAATATATGAAAATAAAAGTAAATTAATATTGAGCATAAAGGGGGGGGGGTTATCCAAATGTATTTATTGTGCAAACAAACCTACAACTTACACTCCTGAAATTAAATGGATTATGCATGTATTTTTGGTGAAGTGGTGCATGTTTTCTACATGACTGTTTGATAGAAGTAGGAACCCGACCTGCATTTACTGAGCGGCTTTTCACTTTTTCATTCTGTCTCACTGCAAAGTCACTTATTCCGCTTTCTCTACCCATCTTTGAACATTGTCCCGTGTAAGATCACTAGAAAACCCTGTAAATTAAAAGGTGAGATGCTATTTGACACTTTGTGTCATGGCCCTGGCTTGAACTGTGTTTCAAAGCAAAAGCTCCTTAGCCTGTGTCACCCAATATATATATATTTTTAATTCACTTCACAGCCAACCCTTCCCCCCTCCTTGCACAAGGATTCTCCCTCTAAACACAAACAAAATAGATTGTGTTGCCAACTCTCAAATGGGATCAAACCAAACCGCGGTTAAAAGGCTTAGGTTAATCTGATTTTCTCTGTGGTTCCACCGAAAGCTAGACCTGAGCCAAGGAGCTGACACTCCATGAACGAGGCTGGGTGATAACACAGAGCACAACAGGAGACAATGGAACGCTCCTCATTAGCGAAGTAAACCGGGGGTTGATCTGACATATTAGAAGTGTGACAGTGAAGACTGTGCGTATACTGTGCATGTGTGTGGGTGGGTGTGCGCATTTTATTTCATTGTATCATATGTCTGTGCAGGGACAGGCACGTGTGATCGTGTTTCTCATATCATTTTGTGGTAATCAGGAAGAGCAAGGAGTTTCAGCTGAGATGTACGGACAGGCAGACAAGCTGGATGAGATGGATGCTTTGATAATTATGTGGGGGCACCTTATTTGTTTAGGTTAGATGGTTATTCTAGACTGCACAACACAGTCTGTGCACAAAAACAACAATTTACTACAAACTAGGGATTGACTGATGTCATTTTTCAGGGCTGATACCAAAACTGCATGTTAGTAATCAAGGAGATGGCTAACCAATGTTTAGAACTGTTTAATATTAGTGGTAAAAATGAACTTTTTGTTGACAAAATTTAATAAGACAGTCTCAGAGAAATTTTCCTTGTTGAAATTCCACACATTCTCCTGCAGTGCCTCTCATAAAAAGTAGTTCAGTCAGAAAACTCACAATAAAATGGTTTGAAATGATTTTTGCAGCAGCAGAACATAGTTTGAGTTTGGCGTCCAGGCTCCGACGTCATCACTCCTTGCAGATAAGTTTACATAGATATAGAGGATTGATTACCAAAACATACTGAGCCCCCAGTTGGAGCCTGCAGGTGGATGTTGGGGTGGTGGTAGAGATGAAAGAACATGCAATGGTTCTGACGCAGGGCAGCAGTAGCAATGACAAGCAGAGGGGGAGTTGGCTTCCTTGCAGTTTAAATAAAACCCCAAATTGACAGTGCACGAATGATAGATGTGGAGATTGGGGCATGTGATGGGTCGCATGTGAACAGCAGCACAGCTCAAGTTGTCTGCCTAAACTAGCTCGCAGACGTCACTCCATTTAATCCAGACTTTTAAAGACCTTGTTCGAGTCCCACAACAGACAAAAAATGTATTCAGACAAAAAACATGTTTAAAGCAAAGTTATATTTCATTTGTTAAAACAAAACAGTCTTGGAAAAACTTATGGTGGTTTAGTTATTTAAACGTTATATATTAAAAAAGTATGTGTTAGCAAAATAAATAATATCAGTGAACAGAAATTCTGAATCTCAATGGGACTATTTACAGTAATATATTTGTATAATTGACTGCTACCACAAATGTGTGATTTGCTTACCTGCTTTTTCACAGAAAGAACAACAAAAAATAAAAAAAAAACATCATTATGCAGCGCATCAATATATATGCCTTGTTCTACTGACGGCTAAATTTAACAATTTAGGCTGTTTATTCATAATTAACTGAGAAATCCTGCCATCAATCAAGTTTTACTTCTAATGCCTCACAAGTCAGCTTAAGCTGCTTTAAAAATGCAGCTCTGAACTCAAAGATCACTGTTCTGTGCAAAGTTTTGAATCTTGAGCCAAGCAATTTGACAGTGGGTTCATTTGAAAAATAAATGTTGTGTTTGCTCAAATTAATTCTGCCGATGTAGCAGGCCAGTTAGGAGAATGAAACAGGCTAGAAACTGAACAAAGCAGAAAAAAACCTTTCTAAGGTAATGTTTCCTTTTCACAGAGGCCACGTGAAGAACAGAGTGGACGCTCTTTTTGTCTGAAAGCATTAGGAAAGGATGGCAGCTCTCTCGTGTTTGATGCCTACTCCAGGTGAAAGAAAAATGGACATAATTATGTTTTTTTTCCAAGAGCTGTTGCCCTATCCAAGTTTCAAAATTGATTAACAACATTCTGGGGAGCTGAAACTAAATTGAAGCTCATTTGACACACAAACATCTGTTTATATCTCAGGGCTCCTTCTTTGGCAACTTATTTTACTGAATAAATAAGAGTATCTAGGGCAGCAGTAAAAATCAAAGTGCTCCGACATATCAGGCAGTCTTCATCTTCAGTGGAATTCTCAGATTAAAACATCCTAATATTTTTATGTAAAAGACCATAAAAATCTTAATACTGTAGGAAACCTTTTTTAGCTGATATCATTATGCTCCATAGCAAGCCCCTGGAGTATGTTTGTTTCATGTCAAACAGAAACAAATTCAAATATAAACAATTTGAGTTGTGATGTCTGTCTTCTTTGTGAGCTTCTGATGAGATGAGATTTAAAGTGACATTCTTGACTATTATAAGTTTCAATTCGAGCAAACTCCTCATGTAAATGGTTTTGTACAAAACAATAACACTGACAACAGATGGCTGAGTAAATATTTAAGAAATGATGTTAAAGACCTTTTCAGAAATAATTCAGACTTTGGAATTATGCCCTGTTTTTTCTTGATTAATTTGGATGACTGCACTGACCATTTAATGTGGACTACTCAAATAAGTTGCTGGCTGCACTGAAATATACTGTGCTAAGACTGTATAACTCTGATTAATGTGTAATAATAAATAATACATTGGGCTTTAAGGTCAGCAATGTTCACATGCTACATCATGACAAACCCACAAGCTTGCAGCCTATCTTGTAGCGTTGCTATTGCTGTAGGAGTAAAAGTATGACAGCATGTGTTTTTGTAATTTTCAGCATGAAAAAATGCATAGCAAAATTTAAACCATCATGAGTAAGACCCGACCAATGCAGAATTTTTGGGGCAGATGTCGATATTAGAGAGCAAGAAAATCCAGACATCTCATCTATCAGCCGATGTTAAGACTGGCTGAATGTGGTTATCAAACCATCGGAACAAAGGGATATAAACTCCCTCATTTCTTAGCTGTAAAATAACCACATAACAAACATAATTTCTATTACTACCAGAAAACTCGATAACCTCTCGAGACAAAAACAAATGTTCTTAGATGAGATCTCTTGTAGTATTGTGGAGCAAATTTTCACTTATTGACAAGGAAAATTTCAGCAGTGTTAAGCTGACTTCTAGGTGCAAAGCTTTTTATGGTTGAATCTCCTTTATTCTGTCATTACCTAAACTTTTATTGGTGCCCTTTCAATAGAGAAGTAAGTAATTCATTAGTCAGCTGATTTACTCATTCACTTCTGTCTCTGGGTTGGAAGACCAACAAAAGAAGGCTCTGGCATCACCATTAATCAGAAAGGAAAAAAACTGAAAAGCTACAAATACCAGCCCTCAGCACCAGCATAGACCCCACAAATCCATGGACTGAAATTTTTTTTTTCACACTGCTCACTCCATTTTTCAAAGGTAAAGATGTAGTGGCTCAAAACAACTAATGGAAACCTGCTTTTATATTATTCTGAAAATAACATGGAGGAGAAAATTGTTTCCCCCATGTCCCCCAGTGGTTACCCCCAAAGCTGAAAATGAGCGTTAGAGAGCCTTTGACCCAGGGCTAACACATTTTCATTCAATCTTGGCTGCCTACTCCGAGTGAATGCCCCTCAACAACATACATAAAGACACTGCAGAGAAGAGACAAAAATTGAGGGGAGAGAAATGAAGGAAAATAAACAGATATTGCCATATGCTCCTGTCATTTGTTGGCCCCTTGTAAACTGAAATTAAAAATACAAAAATAATAAAAAAAAACAATTATAATAAAATAGACAGAAGAACATATTTTGGAATCCCTGTCTTTGGTTTATAATAAATATGGTGTGGAATATTTAAACACATTTCTCTCTAATGAGAGCAATAAAACATCCCTTTTCTTTCACAATGCTGGGAGCCAGCAATGATCTTTTTGCTGGAAGACTAATCATCTCTATGTGATTAGGAGCTGAAGGTTAATGTGGACTCATGCAGATGGGAGCAGGAGTGAGGTGGGAGTGAGGGAGATCAGACCAGAAAATGTTCTATAAAGGCGCAGGCGGGCAGCAATGCAGAGGCACAGGGGGGCTATAAGTGGTTAAGAGTCTGCGGATCAAGGGGAGGAGAGGCCTGAGCCTCATTACACATGTAAATGCAGCTTCCAGCATGGAGGCCCCACTTTAAAGCCTTGTTTTTTTTTTTAATTATTCCTTTGCTCTGCACATGATAATTGGCTCTAACTCAGCTCAGGGCTTGTTGACTGTATAACAAGAATAAAGCACCCTGATGACTTTGACCATTTTTAATGGTGATCAGTGAAAAAACCTGGCCTCCTGTTGGTTCCAACAGAGACATGGTACCACCTTTTGTCTTGATTTTTCTCCCACTGTTTGATTCGTACAAGACAATGATGCACATAAAAATCACTGCAGAGTTTAACTTTGTTAGTCTGCAATTTACAAATTTATGTTAATCTATTCAAATTGCTGTACCACTTCTTTGTTTAACATAGCTAAACAAACCATAAATAGAAATACATTTGTCCGGCTTTTGGAACAAAGGAAATAATAGATGGTTGATGTGTTTTATGAAGAATTTGTGAAATGTGGGATCACATCTGTTTTCCCAGGGTCTTACATTTACAGAGTCTAAAGTCTTCAAGTTCTGTCAACAGACACAAACCTTCTTTTATGTTCACATTAAAAACATGAATCTGAACCTCAGCCCTGGAAAACCGTAATCATGGTTGAAAACAGGACTGTGATTTCATAGGTTTTCACCAAATAGCAAGCAGAAAACTTCTTGTCAGGCGGAAAAGTCATTCAAACTGTTTATCAATTCAGTTCCCCAAATCTAGTCTATTCAGTGTAAGCAGCCACATTGCGGAAATAGACAAATGTTATATATTTTAAAAAGTTAAATATTAATCTTATTGATATTAAATCTGCATCCAGACTGAGAAGAGCAAAGAAATATATTCTTTGTTTCTGGATCTCTTTTTGACACTCTTTGAAAAACTGTGCCTGCGCCCAAAAGCTGAGTCATAAAATGCCTTCTGAATGAAGTGTCAGAGAGAAAATCATGTGGAACTTAAAAGCAAAACAAAGGTCATAATTATTTAAAAAAAAAAAAAAAAGAAAAAAAAACAATGCAGATATAGGAGAAAGAGAAAGGCTAATTATAAGGTTGATTGACACTGATTTCAGTGCGCACAGACACACGTATTGCCAGATTCAACATGGACAATTAACGCCTTTTTCCTTCTCCCTTTTGATATGTGTGGTGAGTGATCAAGAACCACACACCTTTACTGTGTTAATTTCCCTGTATTTGAAATTAATGTATCATCTAAAACCTGATAATCTGGCTGGAATCATTCACTCCACAGTCATTCAAGCCAACCCAGTGTATCCCTGAGCTCCACAATCTTAACCCTGGGCTAAAAGAACAAGTATTTCCTTTTTCCTTTATATACTATTCTTTCTTATTATCATTATTATTACTCCTTTCCTTCTTGTTCGTTTTCTTCTCGTTCTTCTTCTTCTTCTTATCCAACTGAAAAGCAGGGTTTGCAAAAAAAAGCAACATCTGTCCAGCCTTGCAAAGTGTACACTGTTTCCTTCCTTGATAGACTGACAAATATTTTTCCAGTTCATTTCTCATAGAGTGTGAAACTCTCAAATTTGTGACTTTATAATGTCAGAGAATATCCAAGTTCTTTTCTCATAAATTTGTGACTTTAAACTGAAAAATTCTGAGTTTGAAACTGTAAAATTTAGCCCCCCCCCCTTTTAATTTTAACATGGTCCTATTATGCCGCCATACAATTAACCTGCAATTTATTACTTTTGAGTGAAGAAGTTGAGTCAGTGCTTCTAATTTTACCAGTGTCTTTTTTTTTAACAAAAGTATCTGTACTTCTACTTAAGTAAAGAATGTGTGTACGTTTGCCACCTCTGGCTCTGAGTTTGTACACTGTGTTTGTACACTGTACAAATGTCTGGTGCTTAATATTGTATGGGCTGTATGCTGGTTTTGGTGCTGCCTTTCATATAAAAGTACCCACAGCAAATACATTTCTTTGTGGCATTGCTATTAATCTGTTTTTTTTCTTATGATGTTATTTTGTGCCTGAACTCCTGTCTTTATTGCCATCAACAGTCTGTGAGGGTACAGTAATAAGCACAACATTCACTTGACAGTGAACTTGCTCCTCAGCAAACATCAATCATGAATAACTCTTGTGGGTCTCATTTTCACTTATGAATGTACTTACCTGGCCTGGCTTGGCATCTTCACATATTGAGGCTTCGTATGGTAGAGCCAGTTCAGGAGGATTGTCATTTACATCCAGGATCCGAATACTCACTGCTGAGTGGGTCTCCATGGTGTGGTTATCTAGAGAGACAGAAAGAAAACATCTGACTTGACACTTTATTATCAATATGGCGAGTCATGCCAGTTATGTCTTTGCAGGACATTTTTGCAACATTTGCAAGAGTATGGTGGTCAAATAATGTTGGGGTAAGACTTCCACGAATAACAGAAGTGTCTCCCGACCGAATCACTAATGTTCTGATCCTGTGTGGGCGTTTTATAGTTTGAGGCTTGCTACATCAGAGGCACCACAGTTTTCAGTGGTCCTTCATGTGTGCATCTGGCTGGACTGCTGTGCGTTTTTTTGTAATCAAGTCACCTGCACTTTACTGCAACTGAAAGTATATTTTTGCAACTCAGTTTTCTTCACCTTTGTAAGTAGCTACAGGGATTGTGTATTGAGCTGTGAGAACAGATCCAGCATAGACACTGACAGACGGCTGCAGATGCTACTGACATGATCATTTTCCCATATGAAGCAGGTGCAAACAAGGTTTAAGAGTCCACGGGCAACGTTCTAAATGCTCTTTCTGTCTGCCTTCAGAATGAGTGAGATGGGGACTCAGAGACTCAGATGGATGCAATTTTCCACAAGGAAGCAGCCAGTTGGTTTGGCATTGTAACTAAGTGCTGAGAGGTTTTAATCTAATGTCTCTGCAAATTGCACCCATTACATGAATAACACTTTCTGGCACCAGTGAGTGACATAAAAATTGTATGAAAGATTCCATTTGTGTCTCCAGGTCCCGACTATCTGATAATTTCACCATAGTATTTAGCTGTTTAATAGTCTGAGTGCAAGAGGCACACATCAGCACAAAGATAATGACAAATAAATGTTTTTGACAAAATTGCAAATTTTTCTTAACTGGATAAAATATGAGGAATAACATCACAATGCACTATCAAGACATTTTTCTTAATGGGCCGGCATGTAAACGTGGGAGTAAGGAAGATTATGTAATTAGTACAATCATAAGCCACTTCAAATTAGCTCAACTTCTCCTTGAATCTTAATTCCTATTCTTAATCATATAATAATGTCTGACAGACTTTCTATTTTACTCATAAAACATCATGTATATTACAGTAGGGAGCCAGGGGCCCTTGGCATGTGTATGTGTGTGTGTGTGTGAAGGAGAGAGGTGAGAGTGAGAGTGAAATAAGAGAGAGAGAGAGAGAGAGAGAGAATTATCTCTCTGTTAAATGAGTGATCTGGTTGCTTCAAGCATTGGTTTGGATATTGTGGTTAATTAGAGTATATGGCTTATGAATAAACCAGTATCCACAGCTGTCATTACTCAGTTTCTGCACCCTAAAGAAAACGTAACAGCATGCAGCTACTGACAATTAAACACATACAAATCCTTGAGGTGAAAAGATTTCCACTGGATGAGTTTAAATTGCCATAATTATATAACTATAGCAGAGAATTGGGTGCAATTAAGTGAGCTTGCTCTTAAGAATAAGTACCTTCAGTTTAAATGAACAGGTAGCTATTTGTAGTTGTCAAGGTTAGAGGGAACAAATTACATTTGCTCTTGTGGATTTTTCGAGCGTTTTTTTTTAACTGTATTTTTTGTAATTAAAAGTACAGGTTTTTAAAGTGAAAATGAAAAATGGAATAATATGAATGTAATTTGTATGATTTTTACCTAAGGTGAGATATTGCACCGAATTCAGACGTTGTATTTTTAGAATATTGCTGGAAAACGAGAAAGTAATTCATTCTTTTGCCAATAGGGTGCAGCCATCTTCACACAAGCTAAGCGGTGATGTCACTTGTATGTGGTACTGCTTGTGGGGAGGACATACACTGCATGGCCGGTGCGGATGAACTTTCCTAGCTGTTTTGATGGATGAATTAGAGTTTAGGATTGTTCATGCGGACATTAAAACACAAGAGACAAACCATTATGAAGGTAGTGAGAAGTAAACTTGGTGAAAAGTGATTTTTTCCAAGGAGAGACTAACTTCATCATCTCTTAATGAGGAGGGAGCTCTTCGTCTCCAAAATAACGTTAATGTTATGGAAGCAGCAAGATCTTGGTGGTGTCCTCACATTAGGAATAAAAAGACTATCCTGTTCACTAACAAATGGATGGATTCATGTTTACCGACTCAAAACGACGGCTTGGTTAGGCTAACGTTAGTTACATTAGTTACTGACGTTATAGTGATGTTATTGTTAACGTTAGTCCTTCAAATCAATGTTGTCAACCGACATCTTAATGGAGATAAGTGAAATACACTCACCAAGCTGTCTCCACCAAGGCGTCGGTTCACAACATTGGGCCCTAGTTTCGTGGCGCAGCGCAGGTGGCGCAGGGAGGTGCAGGGTGGCGCAGCCGGCGCAGTGCAAGTTTCAAGCAGCGCAGCCCGGTGCGCAGTCAGTTTGGTAGTTTGGTAGACCTCGCTGCGCCGAGATGGGTGTGGCGGCGCGGCAGGG
>JAQLOL010000012.1:9846332-9861054 GCA_029783665.1 Naso thynnoides
GCAATATATCACATCATATATGTAGGCTACCTGATATAGTAATAGCAATGCATGTTAAGTGTGTGCGTACACCTGTGTATGCTTATGTATGCTTCTCTGTGATTATTCCTTGGAGAGAGAGGTTTATACATTTGGGTGCAACTGCACCAGGTAGTTATTTTATCTCTATGCACATATTTCCAAAGCTTTTTTTTTTTTTAATATTATTTAAATTACCTTTTCACAACATCAATGCTCAGAGTGTTTTGCGTCTTCGGCACAGAAGTTGCACTCAGAGATGAAAGGAAACATTAAGTCATAAAGTCAACATTATAGCTTCAAAGCCTGTTGAAAGCTCAAGGAATCTACAAGAAACAATTACTTGTAATTACTGGCACTTAGGCAGAGAATGCATCCATTTCCACTTGAACACTTTGAGTTTGTATTTGCAGAGGAAAAGTGTTTCAATCATTATTTCCTACTCAGCATAGTACATTTGTCAATATTGTGCATACACAAGCCTCTGGCAGCAAATACGCTGGTGCATCTCTTCATTTAGTCACACATTTTGGTTAAAGCTTAGCCTGAAGTCTATAAAACTTTAAGATTCTTTATTTGTAGGCTAAGAATAAACCATGCTTGCTGTTAAACATGCAAACCTGAACTAATTTACCCAAAAAAGGAAAAAAGATTTAAAAAAAAAAGAGAGAGACGTTCCTGGGCACCATAGGTCCTCAAGGACAAGGAGTCAGTCTTTGTCTCTCTATCCCTCTGGCCAATGCTACGGGTAATTACTGACAGCTGGTGTTGTCCACCAAAGGTCATTGCTGTAGCCTTTCTCAGAGCCCTGTCATGCCACTGTCCAGCCACATAATGGCCGTATGCTAATGATGCTAATTAGCGGGAAGTGTCAGAGCACTGTTTGTTTCCTGTCATCCTACGGAGCTCTTAAGGGGAAAAAGAGGGAGGGAGAAGCAAGTGGATTATCATTAAAGCCACCCGGCCATTAAATCAGACAGTTCAGATCATTATCCTGCTGCTGTCACCTATAGCACTCTTTTGTTCTCTTGTATGCAGATAGAAACTAGCCAGCTGCATCCTAAGATTTAGCTAGCATATTATGCACTGCCCTTTATGGTCCATAATAGCAGTGAAATAAATGCTGTTTTGCAGCTATTGTGAACTATACCACTATGTGACAACGCAACATATTATATCCTTCAAAACAACTGATGTGTGGGGTGATGACAGAGAAATGGATGGATGCACAGATGAATGGATTGGTGTTTCTTCAGCAGGCTATGTTCAACACCAGAGAATCATGAATTCTGGTGCTGTTATCAAGCATGTGTGGTTTGTCAGTTAAATCCCAGATATACTGCAGCTCCCAGTGGATTCCAAGCAGCGCATATTAACTAGGATGGCATTAGCTTTTAATTCATATTCTGAGTTGTATCATGCAGTCTTAACCTCATCCAAATATGCAAAAGTACACACCAGCCTGATCCTTAGAAGATCAAGATATCCAGCATCCCAGTTGGAGGATGACTCACTCTTATCATATCAAAAACATAAGGCTATATAGAAGTTGGGTATTTTCATTATTGGCAACAGGCAGGGGTCGGTAATTCCGCCTACCTTGTTGGCCAACGCTGAGTGTCCAACAAAGCCATTTTCATCCAAGGGATTACTCCCTTATCTTAATTTTCCCCAGGTAACAATCAGTTTGAAGCTCAGCTGTTTCTGGGTCCTGGCTGCCAGCAACGTCAGATGACTTGGAAGAACTATATAAATGCAAATACTTCTTTATTGTGTTTATATGAAAAAGAGTAGTGAAGCAGTGAGTTTGGCGCTTGGATTCTTATTAAAGCTCTAGCTTGCATCAGTGTTTTCAGTGGGAGAAGTCATTACTTACAGTATCTGTTGGCATGGTTGGTGTCTCACTTAAGTAGAATCTACTGTTGATGGACTTGAGGGGATTCAATAAAAATTATTGACTTTCTTAGATTGGAATGTAATGCATATTGCAGTAATAAGAGGAGTATGTCTAACGGAGAGAAGCTCCAGATATTAATTAGCTAAAGAGTTGTTTTTCTCTCACCAACTAAAGCTTCAATCACAAATTGTTCTCAGATGAGACAGCATGCACTTTAGCAATAATAATTTTGATTACTAAAATATAAAGGTTTGTCTATCTTTATTCCCCCTCGTGGCCACATTCACTTGAGCAGACTTTGTTTGGTTTGGCTTTACAACAAAACTTTCTACATTACTTTGTTCCCATGCAATAACACCACTGATTAAAGCAAATAATAAATAGTCAATTATTGCTTCAGCTTTTAGCTCGACACAAAGAAAAACGATGTTACATTTGCAAGAACTCAGTTGTTAATTTCTCACTTTTGTGCAGAGGGGTGTGTATTTATGCTCTGACATTGCTGTTTTTGCAGGTGCTGCAGAGCTGACTGACTCCGGGGCCCCTATCTTTTGCCTGGCACAAAACCGGTGTGCTGCTGGCGCAGGTGTCATAGGTGTCTCAACCCTGGCGGAGACATCCTTTTTGCAATATCCCTAAGATAGCAAATGCACTTGCCCCATTTCTGTGTGCCAGTTGGCGGGAGGTCTGAAACTGGATGGAGAATGAAGGCGTGTCTCTGTGCATTCCCTATCTTGTGTTCAGCACCAAGAGGTCAAAATATGCCAAAGTTTGGATCAGAAAAAACTTGGTCTGAGCAGGAGGCACAAAAATTTTGCCTTGCATGCCAACGTAAGGAAGGGCGCAAGTGGTCAAGATGCACACACACATCTCCACAGTCACACACATCGTTAGTTTCTATTTGTACCCCACACAGAAGTGTAGATTATTCAAATATCTTTTTAACATATTTCCAATTAGAAACAGTGGCATAACCAGAAATTAGTGTTATGTCATTAATAATTAATGGCTTTTCAACTTTTTTTTTCCCTACAGGACATGCTTGCAGCTCTCGACAAAAATACACCTGAAAATGGCCTCTGGACAGTCACATCAACATCACACAAGTGTTACATATTTTTTTATGTCTGTATCTGTATAATATTTTACAGACATGAAGAAAATAGGAAATACACACAGGACAGGAGAGGAAAATAACGCAGGTTTTTTTCTTATCTTTAACTGTCTACCTGTGTGTAGGCTCAGTGAAATCAGGTCATCAGAATTAAAATGCAAATATTCAAGTAAATGCCCTGTGTCCATGTGAGTGTGTTTTGTATCTCTAAAATTATTCACACTAATAATGAATTTGATATTGTTATCATCATAAAGCCTAATTAATCTTCATAGATGGGATGGGATCACAGCTGTCATCTTTAACAGACCAGTCGCTGACAGCTGGAGCAAAACTATTTCTGCTTCTATCAGAGCCTGATTGATAACACACGGCTTATCCAACTTTAGAGAGACTTTCTTAATGTATTTAATCAAAATGTACCAAATGTACTTTTTTACTGCTTTGGAGGTGCCCAGCCATCTCATCGCGTGTTCTTGCGCTTTTTCCAATCGAGCTAGAAGATCTGTCTCCTCATGTGAAAATCTCTATTTTTTTCTCTTTGTTTGCACCTGGTAATCATGCCAGCAACCTGATCTTAAAGGCAATAAGAGCAGACATTCTAATTGGTTATTACATCTCCGGCCAAACACAAACCCATTAATTGATGAAATGATTATGCACAGCTGATAGGAGTATCCGCTCTGCTCCAGGAGTGCAGGGGGTTGACCGCAGTTTACTTCTCCTGGCAGGAGATGGCAAGGTGGAGTTTTACACTGCTTGAATAAATTAAAACCTTTGCGCCTGGCGTTCACACCACAGACAAGTGTAAAAAAGGGCCCTTAGTATCCTAAATTACTCATGCCTTTTGTGCCTCTTTTAACATTGCTGATCTCACCATCATTAAAATATTAAAAGTGAGCATTGTGGTAATTGTCATAGGCTAATTTCCAAACATAACACAACAGATTTTTTTTTGTATGATAATGACGTGACGAAAAAAAGCAAATTATAGTTTTGCTGTTTCCCCATAGCATTCATGAGAACAACACTGTTTACAGTAGCAATGTTTCTCACAATGATTTGCTTCAGCATAGAGGACTATGTAGCTACAGCATCTCATTGCCATGCAGCTATAATGAGGATACAGGTTTGTTATTCATTAAAACTTCCAGCAGAGCATAATGCCTCTGACATAATTGGGGTTGAATGGCAGCTATTTATTAAACATTATTTACCATTTCTATTATTAGTTATTATGTATAATCTATTTTGGGGTTACAATGTGATAACTTATCTTTAAGGCGCTAAAAATGCAACCATTATTAGCTAAATAAATACAGTCACAAATAATTGATAACTCAGGTTTTATTCTTTTTTGTTTAGTTTATTATTTTAATGTTTGATCCGCCTCTTACTGTAGCATGCGATACTTCTGATGAGACTGAAACCCTGACTTTTAAAAATAATTAGTTAAGATTTTTCTGTGTTGTAAATGGTATTTAAGCAGGAAACAATATCCCCTGAAGGGTATGTAAATAACATTGAAATGAAACCTAACTGTTTGACCATCTGTGGTGAAATGGAGTAAGCAGCAGAGATGTTTCTGGGGCTTGGAGGTTTTGGTGGAGGATGGGGGACGATGGCTTTATAGTTAGATTTATGCATGAGTTTGGTTTAATGGTATCAACACAGGCTGTCGGAATGGCTTCCCACACCATTTCAGCACTCTGGGAGAGATGGTTCAATTACTGTGAGGGAAGCTGGAGGAGTGTGCCACGTGTGAGATACTAGACTGACAGCTATTTAAGAGGCAGCCTCGTAAAAGAGATTTGTGCCTATCTCAGCTGGTGCCGTACTGGTGCGAGCTTCAGTGGAGGGGTCTAACGGCTGCAGCGCTGAGCCTCTTCCTCACTCCGACCCGCCTTAATCTGCAGGACTGAGTGCTCCCCGCCCGCATTATGGATCATTTAGTAAAGCCATAAAAGCTGAGGTGTTTTCACATGAAAAGTTATTTCTTCACTACTTCTACTGTGATTCATTCCTCTCTCATCCACATAAATGCCCCAGGAGAGAGAGGTGGTGAGAGAGGGGAGAGAATTGTGGGTGAGAGATGATGAAGTATAAAGGGAAGAAAAATCTGCCATGTCATAAAAGCCAATGGTCTGCTTACATTGATCCTGTCTGAGATCTCTACAAGGAGTAAGGAATATTTTTCATCTCTCCTAGAGGAAGAGTTGTAAGTCTAATCTTTGTTAGCCTTTAAACTTGTGTTATTTAATAGGTCAGACCATTATTTGTTTTGTGGGCAATATTTTTGTCAACTTTAGAATTTATCCTCACATTATTCTTAAGCATTTGTCAACTCTAGGAAAAGGAACATTAAAGTACTGAAATTGTTCTATTTATAAAACTTTTCAAAAAGCATAAATATCATTTGATTTTAAAACGGTCCTTAATTTGCAAACCAGGCATCATAATAGTTGTTTTAGACACTGTGTTCCTTGCACAATGTCAAAGTGTATAACGTGGGAGAAACTGAAGACAGTGTCCTTGCTTCTCCGCTTGATTGCAACTCTTCAATAATGAAAAAGTGAGAGCCTTAATTGATTTCACAATGGCAAATCTATGGAGCTGCTGTTGTCATACACATCTTCCATGCCTCCTCACACACTGAATCCTACATTCTCTCTCTACTTTCCCTTCCCCAACATGCACGTTGATTCATACACATGACCACACACACAGATCAGACAAAATCAATTATGTCAAGCACTGTGGTTGAGCACATAATGGTGGATGCTACTGGTCATATACATAAAGGTAGCTGGCAGAGACTATTGATTGTAAGTTGCTCCTGCCTTGTCGCATTGCTCTCTCCTGTGATCCTGCTGCTCCAAATGTTTCAGCTGCTGTTAGCATGACAGGCCCTTGCTGTCCTAATGGTGACTGCAGCAATTTGCAGCCTCCACTGTAACCTCTCTGGACCACAGCAACAGGAAGGGTGATTATTGCTTTAATCCCCTTGTGGAGTTCTCAAATTACATATCAAAGGAGCAGGGAATTTATATCTCATGCTGACTATGCTTTGGGTTAGGGGGAGAGGGGTTGGGGGGAATAAAGGTCAAAGGAAAGAAAAATCAAGGAAATAAGGCATGCATTTGCTGTTTAAAATATCCAAAAAACATCTTAATTCTTATTTTTAGATTATATCCAGTGTGTGTACAAATAATTAACCAAAGCAATACTTGGAAAAATGTGTTAATAAGATTATTTAAAAAACAACTATTTGAACAAATATGATTTTCCTGCTGTCTCCTGCCTAGTGCTGTGCCGTGTCAGTCATTGCCAACATCCTTGAAATGCAAGTTATTTTGCATTTTTGTGTATAAGCTGACAGCACTTTAACTCAGTGATAGATAGGGCAGTGACCTTCATGAAACATTTTAAAAGCACATTTCAAAAGGCATCTCCTATGCTGCTCTGCTGGCTCACAGCCTTGTCAATATCTATACCTCTCTTCAGATGTTATATGAGACACTAGTCTTTTTCAGTGGGAAATCTGTATGTACAGATACCACAGACACTGCCATCTTCATGATCTCCTCCGGGTTTGCTTGACCGGCCAACTTAAAATCAATAGTTTCCTTTACAATAAAAAATTTGGTCCAAGAACAAGCTGCTACAATATACTTCAATTAAAATCATTGTAAAAGCAGCACAGAGTATTCTATAAGTTCAGAACTGACATGCTTTGAGGTTGGACAAATTCAAGAAAGTTCGAATGCTGACATTTTTTAATTCACAAAATATTTCTGTAGCTTCAAAGCATAGCAGCATAAAAAGATTCTGAACAACTGAAGAAGCTATGAAAAAACACAACCAAAACAAACAAAGGAAGAATGAACTAAAATGGCTCCAAACCGCTGTCTGCCATACATACATGCTTGTGTATACACTGATGGCTGGGATCAAGGAGGATTTGCGACCTGGACATACCTTACACAAAACACAGATAGCTCTGCTAAAGTTGCAGCAATAAGAGTTTTCTTTAATTCAATGTTACATTTTTGTAACATTAGATCATGCATTTTTCACCTAATCATTCCACCATCTTTTTCATATAGAGTAGATATATAAGAACACAGTTTGAGTCAGTTCTTTACTGTATGCTTTTGAAAGTGTTCAAACTTGTGCATCAACTTTAGATGCGCTACACGCAGATACTTTTAGCGTCACAGCTACAGTAAAGATTTGAGCCTAAATACTGTCTTTTCAAATCAGTTTAGGATCTAACAGCTTCTGTACACTTGGATAATACAAGATGAGCTGTATGGAACAATTTCTTTTTTTTTTAAGTAAAAATATAAAATTAAAAAAGAGATCCCCAGCACTTCCACTTTTTTAGCTGCTTGGATGTGAAGCTTCAGAAATGATTTGCAGATGAAGACACCTCAGCTGATGTTCCACTGGAATGAGGGTAAGTAGGTAACGACTTAATTTTTCTTTTGGGGTGAACTGTTCCTTTAAAACAATCTCTGTTATTCAACAGCCTTTGTGGTTTGTCATTTTCTCTGACTTGGCTTTATACATTAAATGGTGTCTTCGGAAAAAAAGAAAAAAAAAGGATAAATGTCAGCTCAAGGCCATTGAGGTTTTGCTTAGAACTGCATCTGTCGTTTTTTATGTTTGACAATTCTACACTTCATCAGCTTGTATCATTAGAGGATAATACCTGAGGGTAGTGGTCAGCTTAATTTCTGTTATCAGACTGCTATTTGCCTGTCTGTGGGTCCTTGGACACTGTGCACTGACTTGTCAGTCAGTGCTACCTGAGGTTAGAGGCACAGATGTCTTGTCATGCTACATCTCTGCTACTCAGAGGTCCTGGGGTCCTATCTAATGGAATGGCATCAATCACAGGATTAGCTCTGTGGAAACTTCATCCTGTTGTGATTCAACCATCATGAGCTGCCTCTCTCAGTCCCACTTTCCAACAGTCTCCCCAGTTTTCATACAGCCTTTGAGTCGAGAGGAAAGCATGTCTGCTTCAATGACTAAATTGTTTCGAATCCGTAAAACTGTGCTGCAGTCAGTCAGCTTGTGCAAAAAAAAAACAAAAACAAAGGAAAAAAACAAAAACTGATTGTTGAATGTCTTAGTATGCATGTTGTAACACAGTGTAATACCGATTTCAAATTGGAAAAGGCCTGTCTTTATTACTTTAATATTAGCTGGGCATGTGGAGCATATGCATTAGCCCTGGGTAAGTCTGTGTCAGTGCCAATAATGTCTTTGCAGTATGTGTGCTACATATTGTTTCTTAAAGCTCTCCCATTCTTAACTATTGAAGTTGCTGAAACATGCCTATGCAGTATTATCAGGCTTTATACCAGTTTGACAGTACTTTAGCCTCTGGGTTGTTAAACTTTTGAGGCCCAGCTCAAAGCTACATAAATATTTAAGCACATGTCTGGGAAAAAGCTAAAGGGAGAAGAGATGGATTAAATTCAAATATTAATGAGGAGGCTTTCCAAAACACAGACATTACCCCACTATGTCATCGCCACCTGCTAACATATAAGCACAACGGGAAATCTGTTGTTCATATAAAAAGGTAAATTTACAGTCTAAATTCCAATGATCACATTTATTAGTGCTATGGCACACACACTGATCACTTGTGCCTGAGGCTACACTAAAATCAGCGAGAGATATTTTTCCCATCACTACACTGTATACACTAAACCACAAAGTGTGCCATTCTCTAATGTACTTAGACACTAATAATGCATATTATCATAAAATTAAAAAAAATAATAATTTGCAGACTTAAGAGCCCAATTCTGAGGACATACCTCACCTTTTGCATTCCGTTCTCAAGTATCCGCAAGACATTAGACAAAGTCAGACAACAGAGAAAACAAAGAATGAATGTATCAAAAACCAAATAAACTCCAGCTTAATTATATTAAAAAGACAAAAACTAAATTCCTGACACTTGGTTTAGGCCCCCTCTAAATAGCTGTAAAAATGTCCTGATATCACTAGAATTACCTTCTGTCAACTTTGGTGTGGTCTCGAACGGTCTAATGCTTGGCAGCAGTCTTGCCTGAGTGTCATGCCACCCTCATCCCCTCCTACCTCTAGAGAGGAAAATTCAGTTCAAGCAAGCCATTTTAAGGGATAATTAACCCCAAAATTAAAGTCCAGTCATAATCTACTCACAATCATACAGATGGAAGAGTGGGTGAAGTTTTTTAGGTTAAAAAACATAGTTGTTGTTACAGAGGAAAAAAGGTTTGCAGTTATCTCCCAAACAATTGAAGCAAATGGTGACCATGATTCAAACATAAATAAAATGAATAATAAAACTGTAAAATCCTCCATACTGCTCAAACAAAATGATCCAAGTGTCCCAAAGCCCTAACATGCCATGCTGTTTTAAGATCGTCACAGACTTCATATTTTTTTGCCTTTTTGTTTACTGTAGCCTGTAGATACTAATAGGGGAGCTTCATTCACATATGCAAAAGCACGGCATCCATGTAAGGCTAAAAACATGGTGTCAGTATGTTTTTTAAAGCAACATTGCACGTTGGGGATTCAGGACACTTGTATTCGCTTGCATGAACAGTATGGAGGTATTTCATGCTTTTATTATGTATTTCATTTACATTTAAATCCTGGTCACCATTTACCTCAGTTGTTTGGGAGATAACTGAAACCCTTTTTTCCTCTGAAACAACAAGTGTTTTGTGAACTAAAAAACGTCACCCACCCTTCCATCTGTATGATTGTGAGTAGACAATGACTGAATTTTCATTTTTAAGTGAACTCAGATTTAATCAGCTCTACTTCAAGTGGATATGATCTGTCTAAATGCTGAAATACGTAATGAGCTAAACGTGTAAATTGTTGGCTTGCATAATCATGATTAGCAAAAAGGTAAACTATAGCTGTTTTTGGAACAGCCATCTTTATCACAAAGCCTGCCTCACAGCCAACTGCACATTGTGTGTACTACATACTAAATAATAAATGAGCAATCAGCATGCAATCCATTCACACAATCTGTGACATTGCAGCGCATTACATTGTGGGAAAGAGTAGCCATGGTAGATTGGTTGGATGCATAGCCTACTGAGGATTTCCTTGAAATCAGTACACATCCAGAAATTTTTTTGGCATACTGCAGATTTTTGCTTGTGTTTACATCCCGAAACAGCATGTACTGCTAAGACAGTATAGTAACAGTATATCTATGTAAACAGCCTATGTTTTTCTGTAATCATGTCCTGGTAGCCACTCTACTTCCATGTTGTTCTTGCAAGGTAGTGTCTGTGTTTGTGTGTATTGACCATCTTTGAGCGAAAATTAATCTTAAGATCCCCATCTACCAAAATATTCCCTTAAAAATATATATCACTTGCATTATTGTAATTGTTTATACATTCCTTTGTGTCTACTTGTCACTTCTTTCCTTTTATTTTGAAAACAATGAGATTATCTGTTACTTTGTATCTTAATTTATCTAACTTTAAATGGTTTCAGTGAATATTATAGAGACTGTAATGATGTCACAAGGCCTATTTGCCAAAGATGAATTAGAAGTCTTTAATGGTGGAAGGATTTTTTTAAAGGACAGCACTGTACCTACCTTGCAAATGGACATGAGGCAATATTAGGTTTTAACATCACACTGATTAACATAAGATGGGTCCATTTGTTATTCAGAAAATACAGGGGATGATGAGTCATAAAGAGACAGATGGCCTGTTGGATTGTAAGTGAATATCCATTAATCAAACATAAACTACATTTATCTGTTTTAAGCCTGAAAAACATGCAACACATTAAAACAACATTCTCCCTGTATTAGGTCAAACTATTCTCTTCCTTTTCTCCCTGTAATTTTTTTTTCTTCCTTGAGCAGAGGTTTTTTTCTTATCCAAATCAAAGGTCGGAGGGTATGTTGTGCTGCTGATTTGTGATCTGAGATATTTACAGTAAATAAAATTGAACTGACTAAATTTCTTTCTACATTTGGGAAGCACAGATGGATATGTATCAAGACAACTTTTGCAGTGTAACAAAAGTTGAAGACAGCTTAAGGGCATTCTGCCATAACAAGGCTTGTTAAGTTTGAACGAGTCGGATAATTAGTTAAACCCTCTCTTCAAGCCATGTCAGAATTTCTAATCCACTGCCGTGAAAAATATGATTACATTGTTTTATGTACACAAGGATTTTAATGTCAGTGTCTGACAATGTGCAGCACTATGTCAGAATGGGGTTCAACATTTTAAGAAGGGCAAGTTTACACCATGTATTTCTGTCACAGGCTAACAGCGGTGACCAATTACTTTTGTTTGACTTCGGTTGTACAAAGACAGCTGATCCTAATGCACCTGTCATATAGAGATGCAAGACAAAAGACAAGAAAAACAGTGGATTAGCTACCATCAAAGGGAGGAAGGTAAAGAAAAGGCGGTGGGAGGGCTTATTGATGCACTATATTACATGCAATGCATTCTCTCACATAGTCAACCACAAAGTGGCCACTGGGAGAATATACTAACTCCAGAGCGTATTTGCCAAAGGCCTTGCGAAAACTTGAACCCAGAACCTACTCGATGTGGTGCTAAACTGTCCTGCTAGTTAGTTTGGTCCTGTCACTGTACAATGTTGAAGTAGCATTGGTAGTTACACACTGATCTCAAAAACAGTTCTGATATCAAACACATTAAGTAATTTAATCAATCTTTGTAAACTCATTTCTGAAACCCCAATGTGTTTGTTTTGTATTTGCTATGCAATACTGATTAAAAACACTCTAATATTGATCATGATAAATGAGCCGATAAACTGTCATTTGTCAGTGAAGCTCCTTACCTCTAGGCAACACTCTTGTCTCTGTTTGCTTCAACTAAATTATATTTTACAGAGTTTAAATTTGTATAAGACAAAAATTGAACACAGTTATTTGAACTGTAATTAATACAAGGAAGCCCTGCGAAACCTCCACTAGTCAGCTTTCGTCTTTATTTTGTTCAGTCTAGGATGTCCTTTGCCGAGACACCGTATTAAATCAGTTTTTCAGTCTGTACCATCACGAGTCAGAGGACACAGCTTACGCTCCGCAGAGCCACTTCATCCATGTTCCCTTGTCTATCTCAACATAAAGACATGCACGGTTCTCAAAGCAACATTCAATCACCCATGTGCTGCAAATTTGATTTAAGACTTCAATTTCATTAGCTGCACATTTTCCAAGGTACAGCACGGAGCTCAGGCCCTCACACTTAATCATCATCTATGCTACTCCTGTTTTATTTGCCCTCTATTCTCCTTTTTGAGGTTTACCAACCCTGAAAAACAAACAGGCTATGTACGCAAGTATTATTTTGGTTGCAAATGTAAGCAGATAGAGGGAGAGACAGGAAGCCTCTGCAAAAAGGAGAAGGTGGCAGGGCTGAAGGCTGTAAAAGCTGTGACGAAGACGTGCACTGGGAGTCATGACAGGAGTGATAAGTAAAAACGAATATGCCTTAGGCAGCTGACTACTGATTACTTTCCTGCTATTATGGCCACACGTCTCTGAAGGCAGTTTGCTGTATGGTTAGCTGTAAAACAGCACAGTGAGCATTTCACCGATGTGGCTAATGCTTGAAACCCACAATTACCACATAAAACACAACCCTGGTTTCACTTTATTTGAAAATGCCGATTCCAACCAGGTTTTAAGTACATAGTCCATTCATGCAGACAATGTGACAAAATCAAGTCTGCACCATTAAAGATGTCATTATGTTTACTAAATCTCATTAATTTCAGTGGTTTTAATGGATATAATTATCCACAAACACAGAGAACCAAAAAAAGAGAAGAAGAGCTACTCACATTTGGATGAAATCAAAACAAATTGTAAAAAGACAGTGAGACATTTCGAAGGACATTTAGCAAAGACAAACTAAAAAAGAACAATATATTAAATCTTTCAAAAAACCCCAAAGCACATTTTGTTTTGAAGGATAGGCTGGTGTTTGTTTTAATAAATCTTATCAAAAGAATAAAAAACTAAATGTCTCTTAATAGCTTCTGACTTACCCTCTCAGTCAAAGACAACTGAGGAACAGCTGGGCACTGCAGTCTTAAGCAAACATTTCACAAAGAGGACCAAATAGTACTTTTGTTGGGGATTATTTTTGGTTGTGGATTAATGTGGTGCTGTGGGGAGTATTTGCAGCAGCAGGAGACAGTGTGTGGGGAAGTGACCCAGAATAACCTGTGCCCCTGTTCATCATAATTAAGGAACATGTCAGGCAGTGTAATGGCTGCCTCACTCATGTGTATGTAATAGTTTGTTGACAGCAACAGTCTACAGCGAGGAGGCATAAGATAAATCAGACTTTTGTTACACAGGCAGTGGTTGGTAGTAGGATCAGTTTTGTTGGTTTGAGATTTATTGGCATGAGCGTTAGAACCATTAGATAACCCGCCCACTTTTCAACTTGTTTTTGGACTCTCCCTGATACACCCACTCACCAACCTACGCACACACACACACACATGCACACATGCACACACATACTTTTATTGTGACAAAAAGTCAGCACAACGGTCTATCCACTCAGCACTATTTTCAGAGTGCTGTCAGTCCAATGCAATCTGCTTTCTCATTGAGACAAAGCTAAAATCAATGAAAATCCATACCAGGATATCACTGCTACTTTGTTGATTCCATGCAGTCAGATCTCAATGAGCAGACACAGAGCATTGGCACCTCTAACCATTTAGAAAAAAGCACCAATAACATGGCCTGGTTGAGAAGAAAGACAAGGAGGGAGGCTCTTTTGGTTTGATTAGTTTTCTTTCAAAGAAACATGGACATGGACATTTTTTAAGAAGAGTAAAGTAAGTAATAACACTATTGGTAGTAGGAATCAGTTGATTTCACCCAAAATAATTACAAATAAAAGTCGGACAGGTCCACTAGCCACTCGAATCAACCATGTGGAAACATGCATCAGAATACACAAAATGACATCTTCTCTGCTAAACTTTTCTAGGAGAGCAAGAGAGAAATTACACCTTGGTAAGCCTTATCCTTTGATTGAAGACTAGTAATGATCTGTTCTTTAGACACAGGCAACACAGTGAAGGCCACAAGCTGGTGAGTGACATGTGACAGTCGGCTGATCTGTCCGGCACCTTTTTTTTTTTTCTCCCCCTTTTTCTTTTCACTCCCTTAAGCTATTGTCATTGTGCTTGTGACCTTATCACTAACATGACAAAAAAAGTACTGCTGGCCTCGGCTGATGTACAACAGGAGAACAGCAGGAAGAAAAGACGCAGGGGCAGGGCAGGAGAATGCTTGACTAAGCAAGAGCTTTTACCTCATTACAGCAAGTGCTTCACAACGATGTTTAAAACATGAACTGCGCACTCATTTAGTGCCTAATTTGACTGAGGTGTGACAGGGTCGAATACGAGGGAGCAGCCAAAGTGGAAGGGTCATGATCATTAAAACAACATTAAGAAATATTAACTCAGCAGCGTCTCTATGACTCCAATGTTTTCCTTGAGTAGATTGTAGCTCCTAAGGTTTTGCATCTTTTTCTGAAAGCACAATATTTCTATTTATCTCACTAATGTTTTTTGGCACCTTTCAATTGCTCTGTCTCTCACCCTCTCTCTATCACACAGTCACG
>JAQLOL010000012.1:9868127-9881277 GCA_029783665.1 Naso thynnoides
ACACCCACACACACACACACACACACACACACACACACACACACACACACACACACACACACACACATCCTCACAATGGACGTACTTCTGACAGTTTTTGTCAAAATAGAGGAGAAAAAACGAAGAATATGTCAATTTTGTCTACTTTATTTCCTTTAACATCAGCCATTTCGGATTATTGGGGCTCAGCAGCATCTCTCTCTTAGAAAAGTGTAATTTCTGTGTGTTCCCTGTTTGCTTCCTTTCATTGCGGCACATTTTTGAAAACTACTTGGCAAGAAAAATAGTTCTAAAATTTAAGTCTGCTAGGATTTATTATCTAATAATTTATTATCTAACTGTACTGAACAAAGCAGCCACTTAATCGTCACGTGAGAGAGCATTTTATTGGCAACTCTGCTTTTATTAGCAGAGCAGAAGCAGGAACAGCGTGAGACAGAGACGAGCTTGGTAAGTTTGCTGAGTTTGGGTAAAGTAAAAAAAAAGTCTGTTGTAATTACTGGACAGAGGCGCACTGCTCTGCTTTAATCCTCTTCTGCTCAAATTTAAGTGTTGATATAAAAAATCCAGCAGAGTCAGTACATGCATGGATGTATGACAGACTGACAGAAAATCACATCCAAGCTCACACACACCATTAAGTGCACTGATTGCACTGGATGGTGCCCGAGTCACACGAAGTGCAATAACTTTAGATAATTTTATTAGTAAATCCAGCTTTCTTTCGCCTCCCGCTGTGTCATTCCCTTGAGCTCACTGCAACCCTTTTATATCAGTTCACTGCCTTATCTGGCACTCTGTCCAGTAATGAATAACAAGTCAGTCCGTGAAGTCTCTTTTTCCCAGTCTCCTTCTATAGCCTTTCCTCTTCCTCTGTTCTTTCCTTGTGTATCACACCATTTCTCTCCGTCTATCTCTCCATGCTTCAGCAGACTGACAGTACTGACTTTCAGCCTTGTTGATCTTGCCAATAGTCCTGCAGCATATTCTCAATGGCAGACAAATAACGGCCAAAGATAATTATTCTGTAACACCCGACCATGCAGCGGAGGACATCTCCATTCATTTGTAATTGAGTGATCAATACACGCAGATGCAATATTAGTTGGTCATTTGCCATGTCTAAATGATTAGAAACATGGGGATCAAATGATTGATGTTTGTAACTCATTGCAGAGTCTCATGCTGTCTGCATTAATATTCAATCTTTCATATCACTTCCTATGTAAGGCAATCGAATTGTACATGTGTCCGCTCTCATCAACTCACTGAGGTTCATTTGAGAAACAGCTGATGAATGGGATATGAATGAGAAGAGGGGGAATACGAAGGCAGGGATATTCTCAAGTGTATTCATGTACTCCAGATGAGAGCAAACAAGATTTTGTTTGACATGCACTTTATAACTACATTGGAAAAGCAACATTCAATCAACACACTTGTTTTGTCAAGATGTCCTCAATATCAAACAGAAGGTCATCGTTGAGGCCCTGATCACTATTTAATACCACTGATGGACCAAATAATATCAGGAGCTACACAAGAAACCAGGAGTCCTTTTTGCACAATGTTTCCATGACATTTAAAGAACTCTGACCATTTGACAAAGTTGTTGAATAACAGATCAAATATGATGGTGTTATTTTGTGTTGTCACATTAGATTTAAATATGAATAAGAAGACAAGCAGAGGTGGAAAGGACTCTTAAAACTCCTGAGTGCTTTCCTCCAGCTATAATCTGCTAAGTGTTTATGGTGCATTATTTCTACTTTAGTAAGTAAGTGCCACGAAACAATTAGCATATTGTTTTGTTTGTCTTGTTTACTCTATCGTTGCTTGAGCATTTAAATGAAGTTTTGCTTGACCAATGACCTGTGAAATCTGCTCTGTTAGTTTCTAGGCAATCAGGAAACATTTTCATTCAGATTGGAGATTTGTTGTGATCCAGGAGCGACAGCAAAGGAGCTACACTTAGAGCTAGTCCTCCAGTGGAAAGGCAGGCAAGGCTTTTGATTTTCTTAAGTGGTTCCTGGGATCCAATAAAAGCTTTTTTTTTTCTTCAAAACAGGGAAATGAAATGCAAATTCTGGGTATTATACTGGATCAGTCACTCACGCAGGCTTCAACCTCTTATGATTTCAACAACCTGCCTGTCTGCAGGCCATTGACATAAAATATGGACTGCCATTTTCATCTAGTCATGATTCTTTGGTGCAAACTTGCCCTTAAAGAGAGAGCAATGACAACAAAGGAAATAAAACAAAAACAGGGTGGTGAGGTGGCTTTATTTCCATAAATTGCCTACCTCAGCTTTAAAATAGCAGGTCTAATAAAGGCTTAATTCAGACCACCAACAAAAATTTCATACTTAACCAAAGCAGTATGTGTCATCAGCCGAAGATGTTGTAGCTGACCTACAAAAAAACTGTTCCAGCGGTACACGTTTGAAAAACATTTTACATTTGGCATCAGGAGGAATAACTCAGTTGCCAATGGACTTATTCATGTTTCAGAGATTCTACAGCATCACAAAACAGATTGGATCACAGAGCAGTGCAACCTATTGTTATCTAACAGTGAGAACAAGAATGTGCCAGTGAAACCTAACTCATAACCACGACTCCTTTGATGCACAAGAGCCAGAAAACCACAAAAGGTACAAAGCAGAAAGTAGACACTCTTCAAAAAATAAGTTTGCTTGTCTGTTGCATGAGGTCACAGCTGGCAAAAGCAAAATGTGGTGTTAGAAAAAGTTGAGGAAAACACTGTGTCTATATTTGGACAATCTAGTGGGGATACAACAGTGTATTCATACTTTCAAATTTTAATGGCTAATGTGTTTGCAGCGGCAAAGACTTTTACTGCTTGTTTACTGTTGACAGAACACCTGTTAGATGTAATTATGGACAGAAAACCACTGGGACTCCATCTTATCATTGAGCTCAGCTCGATTAGGAAATATTAAACATGAATTTTGCCTTTAACAGTGTTCTTTAATACTAATGTGACAAAAATGTTAACAGAAACATTATAATTTACACTTACACTCAATCCATTTATGTCCAACTAATATGACGTTTTCAAAAGAGTTAGATATAACTGGAAACTCCCACGTTTCAGTCACACCAGAGCTGAAGCGTTGTGTACATTGAATTTCATGGGTCCAAAAACTCTTCCTAAACCCAGAAACACCTGAAAATGAACCACCAGGAACCGAACCAGACCTGTCCACTATCTGACCTAAAGTAGCCTTTCTCTCCCATGTCTGGCCATTTCCACCTTGAAACTGTATGGTTAATCCAATCTTTTTTCTTTTTTTTCATTTTAAAGATTGCTTGCTGTTATGCGTCCAACTTTGACTGATTTGAGTGCAATCTGTCTCTGTCTTTTTTTCCGTCTGTCTGTCTGTCATTTGAAAAGCGTAAATTCTGTAAGCTTTTTAAAGTCCAAGAATGATAAGCAGGACATAAAACTGATGGAAACTCTTGTTACTGTAATACAATAACAATAACATCGTTTGCACCCAAACTGCAGAGAAAGTCCTATAAAATAATTAATAATTGAGAGCCTCACATCATTCTGACAAACATTTGAACATCAGCAAATTATTTTATAAAAAGATTCCTACCTTGAAAGCCTAATTAGTTTATTGTATATGTAATGTATTTGGGAGCAGTAGATTCACCTCTTAAGATTCTGCTCCTCAAGGACAAACACACTTTAGAATAACTAATCTGGACTTCATTTGTGCTCACTGTAAATGTTAGCAGTGTAGTGGAGTTTCTGCGATTACTTATACAGTTAATTTTGACAACAGCAGCGTGCATACATCTGCACTCATTTTACTACAACTTGAAACTTTGTGGTAACATCTTTTTTAAATGTTGTCAAGCAATGACAGTGTTAGTCTAGTCTAGCCTAGTCTTGACCGAATACTTTACTCCATCCAGAGGAAGCCTTGCTTGTAATCTTTTTCTTTTTTTCAAAAGCAACAGTTCACAAAAGTTACACCTACATAATTAACACACTGTTACATGACATAATAAATGCCTTACCTTTCCAACGTAAAGTGGCTCTGTGCCTGTGTACTCCTCCACCACAAAAAACTGGTTCCACACCCATCCTCTCTTAACTCGTTCAAGTGATGAGGGTCCTTCCTCCTGTCTACTCGAACTCAAACTACTAGTCCTTGAGGCCGCACACCAACCAAAGCTACAGCAGCTAAGAAGACCCATTGATGTCAGCAATGTCCAAGCTCCTGCTATCCAAAAAGGACCCATTTTGATTAACAAAAAAAGAAAGTAAGAAAGAAAATGCGGCCTCAGTCTAAATGTAATATACAAAATACCTGCAGACAAGAAGGGATGTTCAGCTGTAGTTATATAACTAATATAATTCCAGGGCAAACTTCAAAGGCCTTTGTGTGAGAACTTGAAAGTTAGTCGATGGGATCACAAACAAATCTGATGAATACAGAGAAGGTCATGGAGCATGCTAGATTTCTACCATCTGCACAGTGCATATTTGTCCTTTACATAAAATTTATTAAGTCATTCTGATTATTTCATACTATCTGCCCACCTATATAGAGTTTCTGATGTTTTCTAAAGTTCGACTGAAAGTAGTGAAACAAATAGACTTTGGAAAATGTCTGTCAGGATGAAAATTTGAAGGTAACAAATGCAACAGATTTTGCTAGATTGGGTCACTGAGCAGTCGGAAAACTATAGCAGGGATAAACAAGGACACAGTGATATTGAAGAACACGGTCCTGAAGAGGGGAGGTTTCCATCCATTTTTGACAATTGTTTTTACTGTCAGTTTCATTTCTAGCCATGTCACTTCCTGCGGGTGGTGCAAGGTTCCAGAGATTTAATACTAAGCTATTAAAAAAAGAATACTGAACTTCTTTGCAAAATAAATTCCTCTGTTGTCCAGTTCTTTGAAAGATCAAGTCCAAGTTTGCTGCCTAGAACCAGAATCCTTTATTTGAGAGAAAGCCAGCTGATTTTACTGTTGCTGATTTTGCTTGATCTTCCATGGCATTCCCCTCCAGAACAATTCGGTGGTTTTGAAAGTTCATCCTTTAAAGGTGGTATGATATTTCTTTGGCCATCATGATAACTCCGTCAATGATATGAAGGCAGGAAAAGGACAAACCTGTAAGACAGAAAACAAATTTGCTGTTATCGTGATATTTGGCAGAATCTGGATGTGTTTTCTATTTGATACGTATAAAGTTTTGTCTGAGCATCAAAACTGGTCAAGGCAGAGAATGACAATTCTTTCAGCAATGTTTTAAATCTCTTTCAAATATACTGTGCAGTACAGTGCATATTGTATTATCTGTCATTACATTCAACTTATTATGCAACACCTCCCTCTCCACTTTACCTTTTCTATAACACTGTGTGTTGTGAGCTACTAAACTCATGGTGTGTTGGTTTGTAAGGATTATCTGAAGGAAACTGCTTTAACCAGCGATTCTTGTGTTCAGCACGGACTTTAACCACGCGCTGTGAGCTGGTAAGCGACAGCAGAACATTGAAAAGAGAAAACCAGGTAGGTGGAAAATAGCAAAAAGAGAAAGGTCATTGTTCATCACACGCCAGACCCGAAGCATCTGTCTGCCTTTCGTCCGACTGGTGGAGCAGCCCTAACATCAGCCAGCTGATTAATTGCATGAGGGAACACTAATTGGATAAAAGCATTAATCAATTAATTTTATCCAATGAGGCAACAAACCCCTAATACTTCGGACAAACATTGGAAAGTAGCCTGATGGGGAGGTGGGAGCGTTGTTATCCAGTCCTTGGCTGATGTGAAATGCACACAGAGGTTAGACAAAAAGACAGAGCTGACAGAGCAGAGAGGTTAGCTGCAGGGGGGTGAATGAGATAGAGCAAGACAAAAATGAAATAATGAGAGTGGGCTAAAAGAGGGAATGAGACAGTCTGTGTTGTGTTGTGCTGTGTGTAGCCGAGGGTGTGATTAATGGTCTCTTTGAAACATTCAGAACAAAAAGCGGATGACAAAAAAAGGAGAAACAATAACATTTAGTATATCTCTGGCCTTACACCCGACAGACCCTTCAAAAAAGGAAGATTGCAACACCAGTCGAAGAAAAGCTCCTCTGGCCAGCAGGTGGTTTAACCTATTGTATTTCTGCTGGCTGGGAGAGAGCTTCTAATCTCACTCTCCTCTTGCTTGCTAGCCTGCTTGGAGCTTCCGGAAATAATTCCTTCTCAGACTGTTGGTCGAGGCAATGTCCGTAGTATTAGAAACCAACTGCTCTAGGGGTGTCCAATCTCCAGAGCAAACAGTTCAAGAACAACTTCAACAGCTTTGATCTCTTTGTTCACTTACAGTTAGAGTTATAAAAGGAGAAATCATAGGGGGAATGTGCACTTACAATATATTGGCAATGTTATTGTACAGTGTAATCAGTGCATTAGTGTGCATTCAGTTATGTGAAGTAGCTGTTAATGCGCAATATCAGACTGAGTAGCCATGTAGAACTCATATGTAAAGCAAAACTATAAAAAAGGCTCACACAGGTTTTGAATGGTGCTCAGTATTACATCAATGTAGTTGTGTACTGACATGGCCATTAAGCATTTCTAACCTAAATAGTTAGAAACAAGGCCTATCAGTGAGGGCGTCCAAATGACCACAAACCACACCGCAACCATCAACAAAAATAAATAAATAAGTAACACAAATATGTCATAAAGATCAGATTCAGGTGCCGTAAACTGAACAGGGCTCACAAGTCCAGGAGCAGCTCAGGCTGCTGAGTTGGAGAAGACACATTGACAGCTGAAGGAGCTCAAGCACAAATTGAAATTCCCAGCAAAAGGAAACAGGATACAATGAGGAGGAACTGCTATGAGTTCTGTATTAAATATAGAACAAAAAGAAAGACGTTATGGGCCAAAAGACAGATTCTCAGCACTAAAAATCTTGGAGCTCAGAGGAAATTTCAAAATTAAAAGCTCAAAGAAGAAGATTCACAATATTTTACTGAAACAACACTGCCATATTGAAATCCTGAAGCATGAAGTCCAAGATTTGGACAAAATGCGGCCTTGAAGCAAGAAAATGTTGCTCTCTCAAAAAAATACTGATAAGTATTAGCTGTTCCTGAAATTAATAAATGGGTATGAAGAAACCATGGAGCTTTGGAGGAGAAAAGAAGCTACAATTCATGAGTTTAGCACAAACTCAGAACTGCTGTGTTAAAAACAACACAGTTAAGATTGACACTGAGGAGTTGAGGCAAATGTGATACCCCGCAGCAAGAAAATCTAGAGCTTAGTGAGGACTACATGGCAGTGAAGATTGAGGTGGAAGCCATGGGGCAAAAATATATGATACCCTGCAGCAAGAGAATCAGCTGCTAAGACAAAACCTCAGCAGGAAAAGTCTCTACGGGTGCAGGAGCAGCTGAAGGTCTCAGAGATGGAGCATGAAAGACTCATTCATATAGAACTGGTACCAAAACAGAGAGAAGAGCTGGACAAAAAGAGCCACATGAAAGAGAAGCTCTATGATGGGGAAACTAAGCTGACTGAACTGTCAACTCTGGGATTCAGAGTGAAAATGTGAGACTGTCATGGCTAAGAAAATCGTTGTGGGCTGGGGAAACACTACTCAGACCTGTTTTTGTCAGATCTGTGAGCTCAGCAGGACTGAACTGGAAAAAAAGAGATTGATTTACAAGAAGCAGCTGACCCTCCCTCCTTCAGAGGTAGGACGAAGTCTTCAATTACACTTGACACTTGAAGTTCTGCTCCAGCTGAAGGCCAAGAAAAACAAGTTTTGCAACTGGAAATCCAGTCCATAAATCTCAAGATAAAACCTCACAAGTTCAGCATAGAGAACATAGGGATGTCGAACAGAAGAAGTAAGCACTGGACCAAGGGGTATGCACATTGAGTTGATTTAAGATGCGGATAAGCATTCGGCTCAACCCAGTAACTGACTGTAACTACTGATTTACTGTCTTTACCTACATGACTCGGTGGACTGCCCTTTTCACTTTATCAGATGCAAAAGCTTAGTTGCATTGGGGTCACTGGTCAAATGTCAAAATATGTACACCATTAACAGGACCCTTTAGCCACTTTATGACCCCTCCTAAAACTAGGGACCTTAAGCTATTGTTTGAGTATTCATATTTAGCCAATTAACAAAGAGCCTGCCAAGAGCCCTTGCGGGCAAAAAAGAGCTTGTCTGACCTCGTTTTTAATTTCACTTTCCTTTAAGCCGACTACACAGTGTAAAACATTAGCAGTGTTGTAAGTTTATTGAAAGCCACACTATGCAACACGATCTAAGGAATAAGGGTTATGGTTAACTTGGGTACACCATTAAATTTGATGTATGCAGACTATGTGATAAATCTCAGGCGCCAATGCAATCCAATGAAACTTCTTCATACATGTAATCCTCTATATTGGCAGATAAAAACAATTAAGCTAAATAAGAAACAAGCCCTTGTAATAGTAGTATTCATGTGTGAGGAATAAACTAAAGAAAAAGAAGATGAAGAGAATGTGGTGGCAGTGGTTGCGAAGGAAAAGAGGCCAACTTTAGATGCCAACTTTGTAAAGAGAGCCTGAGGTAAATATTTATTAGCATGCTAACCCTGTTTTTGCTCTGGTTAGACACCCATATCACAGGGATCAGCGCTGCATTTTTATTGGTTGTTTAGTAGACGTGGGTCATGGCAGCTGTCATGTTGTGCATTTGTGAGATATTCATCCTAAATTTCTGATACTGTCAGAAATTCATCTCAGGCTAGCTTTGGTCGCAATATCGGGACAACAGCCATCTGTGACACTCTCTCACTGTGCGTTGTAAGAAAATGGCCTCAAAACCACGCCCAAAGATACCGTCACATTTAGTGATCTTTCCTCTGGGACAGACGAAAATCACAGTGTGTAAGGTGCTTCAGCAGCAGCTCAAATAGTAGGTGGTTGTAATGGTTAAACAGCAACCTCAACAGGAACAAAGGGACCACATTAGGCAATAAAAAAGCTTTATACTGTTATTAGTAATAAATTAACATAATGAAGCCAGAGAATTTGAAAACAGGTTTACAATTAACATATACGTGCCTGGTGGCCTCTGCAGTTAAGGGTAAATAAAGACTGCAGTCACTATTTAAAGAAATACAGTAACAACACTGAACTCAAGAAAGAAAACTCATCGGTCCAGAATAACTTTATCTCTCAACACAGAAAGATCTCGACCTTTGTGCCCTGGACTGATTGGCATGGCAGACCAACACCAGTGGTGCCCTGTGTGCTTTGGCTCTGAACATGCTGTTGCTTGCGTCCACTAACAGTAGGAGTGTGCTTGTTGGCAGTGATAGGCCTATTTTCCAGTATTCTCCTCAGATGGAGCTCTGTGCTGACAGCAGTGAGACAGAATGTGACTGGGCTCTTTTGACTCTGCCTTGTGCCCCTCTCTAAGATCCACCATTTACCCCTGCAGAGGATGATGGCCAATCCATGCTGTCTGATAGTGGAGATGACACACTGTTATCATTCTCTGCTGAGGCAGAACTGTGTCCCACTGCAGCCAGGCCTCTCCTATTGTGATGATAAAGAGCAAGTTCCAACATTTCTCTGCTTCCAGTTCCTGTGAGTGATGATCCGACTTATATCATACTATTGCTTATCCATCTGCATTACTAACCCTGAGGTTGATAATCTTTTGCAGATATAAACAAAGTCCTCCTCCACCACCAAATGCTCAGGTTTAACTGACTAGAGCATAATGTCACCCTCAATGATCCCCTCTCAGTAGAAAAGGACATCGTCCTCCTTTTTGAAATATTACTGATGGTAGTTGGACATTCTTGCATGGTTTCAAACTACCATCCAATCACAGAGAGTAACCACACTTATTCCACAACGCAGCATCATCTGGCAACATACTACATTGTCCAATGAATTGCATGCAGATTCCGGGTAGTTTACCTTGTATATGAGCTATGTAGCATTGTGCTAATTCCGCCATTTCTCTTAGGAACCATTGCTGCCATGATAACTTCATAAAATATTGCCTCATGGGTGTATAAACTGTTGTGCAGGGACCAGAAGACTGAAAGGTCATCAGACTTGCTTGATCTCATTTTGTTTTCCCAACACTACCTGTAGCAACACGCCTACGCCAGCACAGCCTCTAATGGACTTTTAACACAATGCTATTTCAGGTCTGCACTTTAAAGAGAAACAAACAGGAACCTGCTGTTCTTCCTGGAGCTGGAAGATCATTCATTGCTTTTTTTTTCAGAACTACTTTTTACAACCTTCCTGTATTAATTTCACAGCAGATTGAAACAAACAGTTCAGAAGGATTGTTACTGAAGGGAAATGAGTCACCTACGACACAAGTATCAATTTAAGGTTAAAGTTTTATGATCAGAAATGATCAAATATACCTTGAGTGAAGTAAGAAGAAATAAGTCTCTTGGTGATTTTTGAAAGACAGACAAGGCAGAGAACAGAGGAAAGAAAACTCATCATAAGTTCCTTGCTTGACTTAAATTGATCGAAAACATTTCTTTTTCAAGTTCCACTCAGATGTGTTTGAGCTGTGGAGTGATAACTTCAAAGAAATTAAAAACATACAGTTTATTCCTCTGTGCCTCAAAGGCAAAGAGCATTGGGAGGATGGAATTAATTCAGTTTTGCCTATCTACACTTTCCCTGTTCCCTTACAGTAGATGATTTAACAGTGCGGCAGGCAGTTTGAATATGTTTAATTAGAGAGCATTTGTATCAAATATTTTTCTGAGTGCACCAACGGCCCAGAAGTTGCTTTGCAAACTGAAACATTTGCTGAGCGCCAACTGCTTTGTATCTCAAAACAAAATCCACACTTCTCCAATGATTTTCTGTCTCTTCTGCCTTCCACTTAGGGGAATTTCATTAAGTGTGTACACATTTACTCATAATTAGTTCCAAAAGTAGGTAAGTCTAATGAGTAAGAGGGGAGGAGAGGGAAAATAGAGATGATTGTTTGTATATTCTGGTTTGACTCAACTTCTCATCAGTTCAGCAGGATCAGAAGCCTTCACTAGCTGAGGCAAATTGGTGGCAAGTCAATTACTGCCCTTCCTTTACTAGCAGTGGCCAGCATGACTCGTTGATAAAAATATGTCTGACTTATCTGTCTTTGCCTGTGAATTTCTCTCTTTCCTTTACATCTTCCCTCTGCCTTCTTTTCCAATCCAAAGCGATTGGCAAGCACTGTGCAGCCATACGTGACCTATTAGAGTACTGGATTGATTCTAGAGCACGGCTGCAGCCCCTCATCAGTGGGCATGCCCAGAGCAGGCCCTTTGACAGCTGGCATTGGGCAGACGACAGCCAGGCAAGACTGATCACTGCAAACTGATAGGCATGGAGCCAATGGCCGGCAGACAGCCCTTTCTTTGACACACACTTCCACACACACATAAACATTCACAGGCATGCTAGCACATTATGTAGCAGTGTATGTGAGTGTGGAAGTTAAAATTGACAATGCATTGGACCAGGGAAATGCAAAGTAGGTGGCCACAGTGGATCAAATCAGTGGCCTTAAGCCCTGTATGTTGCTCTGACAAAATGTTAATAACTAATCTAAAATTTTAGAAATAAATAGGAAAATAAAAGTTATTCTCCACTTCCAGTGCTGAAGTCTGTACAGCACACACTGATGCCATGGTCCAAGTGTAATGCAATGTGAAGTATGTTGATCTTTACAATTATCTTGGCAATTCATTCAGCAATTATGTTTGGCTTAGATGCGTTTGTGATGCTCTCTTAATTGGCCCACATTAATAACTTAATTAGCATCTAGTGAATCAGATGGTGGCTGTGTTTTTGTGTAGATGTTTGTTGTTGCTGCCTTCCTTTAATGTTCATGTAGATGTAAGGAAATTAGCATTGTTCACGTACTGTTGATAAGTGTTATTACACCACATTGCTTGAAGCCTGACGTTACATGACATTAATGGTATAAATGTTTGTTGTGTCTATTAGGCTTTTTGTTGGATATAGTGTGTAAGGTTAATGTAGCTTTACAAATGAAGCCATGCACATTAGTAACAGTGCCCTCGAAGGAGAGAAGGTCAGGGCAGTATAAAAACAGAGCTGGATGAAAGAAATAAAGCAAGATGCAAAACTGGATTTGATGCCACCGTAAGCCACAGATTAAAGGTGGATTAGGACTCATACATTTATAAAGGCTGCCATTCTTAATCACTTTATCTTAAATACGTGTTTTGTCATTTAAAACACACGTCAGATTAGTTTTTGTAGATTGTGGACAATACAAGACAAAGGTGGTAATGAGGATGTCTTACGTTATGATTTGGGGAGCTTATTTTTTATCGAAAATCATTAAAAAACTTAGAAATAAATTGAACCTGCAATGTGCCTAAATAAGGCTTGACATCTAATTGGTCTGTCACTTATCAGAGTTTGCTGTCAAAACCAATTTGTTCTTTTGTTTTTCTCACTGTGATAAGTTTGTTATCTCTAACAATCGTCCACTCTCTTCTCTTTTGTGTCTTCCTGATAAATGAGATCAGATACCACTTTAGAGGGCTATGTGGGGTACATACGAGTACTGTTAATTACGGAGTATAAAACACAGTGCTGCTCCTTTTTAAAAAAAAAACAAAAACAAAAACAGAAACACCTTTCAACTTGAGTCAGAAAAGGATTAATAAGTCTCCTCAATAGTTTGTAACGTTTCTCAGCATGTCAGAGTAAAGCAGATCAAGCCTGACTTTTTATAAAGCACAAATAAATATTGCAAACATAGACTCGATGGCTGCAACAAAAGCAAAGCAAGTAGATGACAACACTTCATGAGGAGGCAATGCAGATGAGTAGAGAGCACTGCTGCCATACTGCCGTTATGAATTTTCTCTGATTGTAATTCAAGTAATTTGTTTGTATCTATATTGGATTTAAAACAAATGGGGGTAAAAGTATTTCTGGTCTATTCATTTAACAAGTAATTTGAATTAGTTATCTTCTCAATTATTGACTGCCTGGTAGATTAACATATATTGTTATGTGTAAAATATCTCCATAACTGTTGGATGGATTACCATGGCAACTGGTCCCACCTGTTAATTTTA
>JAQLOL010000012.1:9936648-9954666 GCA_029783665.1 Naso thynnoides
TGTGTGTTAAAAATTATTCTCACAAATAACAAATAAGAAATTATTACTGTAAGTATCTTAATAGACCTACAAATTGCACACAAGACCTGAGCCAGGGAGAAAAAAGTATGTACCTCTGTCAGAGCTGATACTGGTTGTGTCCACCCACTGGATAATGCATATGTAATTTTGCGCATTTGCCAGGAGTGCAAGGGAGCGAGCAGGGCAGGATACCAGTTGTGCTACCGGTGCAGGACGGCAAAGATAAATTTGGAGATGCATTGGATGAATTAAAGCCATTACCATTACACCTCAGATCAACTTAAGATTGAATTCTAAGAGTTGAACCGCACATGCATGTGAGAGTCCTATACTCATCTCCTTCTACCTGAGGCCAAAAACTTATCAGTTGCTCCTCATAATTGCACCACAATGTTCTATTTGTCAAATACTGTCAAATAATCAATAATGCAGATTTTAGCCATCTTAGAGCAAATGATTATTCTCTAATAACTCTTGCTGCTTAGCATGAGGTGGTCTGCTCTAATAATTCTAGAAGCACACAGACTATGCATGTTTTCTCTTACACTCAACACACACAAAAAAGAAAAAGGTCAAGGTCAAGATGTGTCTTACTCATACTGCTCCGAGCTCTGCAAACTCAAAACGCTCAGAAAGAAACCACTTGAATGGACAAATTGTAAAAAACAGGAAAGGTCATACAACTTAGTATTGTTATATAACAGGCTAAATTATTCACTGCCATTTTTCTTATACTACCACTGATTTCCGAAATGGAGAAATGGACTGAATGGAGGAAGCTGCTCGCAAGAAAAATAAGACAGAGGATAGAGGGGGACAAACTGTCATCCAAAAGGTCACCAGGTCAAACTCATTCATTGTGTTGCATTGTTTTGTTTTCCCCTCTAGTGCATCACAACAAAACTGTCCCAGGAGAGGTGACCTGCTTATGTAGTGTGCTTCCCCTTTAACCTCGCTGTAAGCCTTTCTCACCTGTCAGATCTCAGCCTGGATGTGTGCTTGTGTCTATGAGTGAGCAGTTGTGTGTGCGTGTGTTTGTGTGTTTGCACAAGTTCACATGTTTAAGTGCACTACATATGAGAGAGAGAGAGAGAGAGAGAGAGAGAGAGAGAGAGAGAGAGAGAGAGTAAAGCATAGAAATAAAAAAATAGAGCTTCAGTTGAATAGCTTTAGGCTGTTGATAAGGGTTGAGAAAGATGTTTTTCCTCATGTATAAAAAAAGTCCCACATTTGCATACAACACCGACACACACACACACACATTACTACTATTACTGGAGAGTATTTAAAAGCACAATTACTATGGTTACTGTAGCAATGAATAAGGCAAGTTCTCAGAAATGTTGGTCCCTTCTCCGAGATTTTCAGCATCTGCATGACAATGTGCTCAATATATGTGCTTGAGTGTGGATGTATGTACGTGTGTGTGTGTGTGTGTGTGTGTGTGTGATCGCACACACATCCCAATGTTATTTACACAGTCTGCCTCAAACATTCAATCAGGTGCAGAAAATTGAAAGGTCTTTATCTTTCACAGCCAAGCACAGGTGCCATTTATCCATCTCCTGTCTATTTATCTAACTTTACACTTCTCTTCCGCTGCTTTAGCAGAGTCTAATCATAATGTAATTGATATTTACAGTTGTGGAACTCATATTTCAGGTGGTGTTAGGACAGGTTTTTTATGGGAGTTGTTTAGACATTATAAAATGTTGTTGGGTATGCAAGACAACACTGGATGTCATTGAAATTGGCAAATGCTACCCTTTAAAATAACATGTTTATAACAATTTAAAGTGAAAACATTCTCAGACACAGCAGAAATTTGTATAGGTGAGATGCCATGTGATGACGATTTGGAGCTCTGCAGCATTACTTAAGCTCACTAAGTGCTTGTAGTTGGAATTCAGTGGGCCCTATCTTACACTTGGTGCAAAGCTTTGTGCAGTGCAGGTTTCAATTGTGTAAGCAGCAAATGTTCTTGTGCCCATTTGTGAGCCCAAAGGAGTTGTTGGACTAAACATGATGTTTGGTCAGGTGCATTGTTGGCTAATTGAAAAACAAATATTCTTCCAGACTGAATCTGTAACGACTGAAACAATGTCACCACATTTTTTTTCTTGTACCACAAAATTGTTTTCAGGTAGTTTTACAAGAATAGTACACCCATATGACTTCTCAGCTTCTTTGCAAATTGGATTGTTGAGCTCTCATCACTAGATTTTTGACAGGAAATAGGAGCCTAGTGGTGCTGGCCAAGCAAATTAATAATACACAGAAGTAACTCTGGGTCGGGTATGCTTTAGACTCATGAGGAGTACTGAAATGAATTCCAATGTGATGAAGCAAGAGATAAGGTGGCTTTTCCAAAATGCCATTTTGCGTTCCATCCAAAATCATCCCAATTGCTCCCGCTCCCCCCTGCACCAGTATTCTTCCTCCTCATGAGTGAAATATTAGTGCATTTACTAACATGCAGTCAAATGAAGTTGTTGATGGGACAACAGACTGTTTCTTTCACTTTAATAGTAATGCACAAGGTGCAGGCACACCTGAAGGCATATACTGTTCATGTCACAATCATGGTACAAGAATAAATAAAATATTTGCGACCTATGCCTTACTTTTCATGCATGTTAGCCACCTTTAAATGTGCTGCTTAAAAAAGGCCTGATGCGTTCTTTACGGGCTTTTGTTGGAAAGTCTTCACTTTATAGGTAGACACTGTATGCAAAAAAAAAAAAAGGTATTTTTTTTAATATGTCACTGACACTTTATTCAGGTTATAGAGGAATGCTTTGTAGGACTCTATATTTGAAACATAAATTTTTTTCATTTTAAATTTTTATTTTTTTAAGGAACAGTCTCGAAAAGTACATGGTCACGACTAAAAGATTTTTTAAAAAAGCCATCAGTTTGGTCTCGGATAGAATGTGATCTTCCCTTTTAAGCATGACAGTCTGACAAGCTGAGGGCTCATTCACTACAGCGACCTTCACACCCTCACTTTTCACTTGGCTGCATAAAGGGCACACTACTTCCTGCGTTGGCAGGAAACATTGGCATTGGCCATAAATTGTGTGCTGGAAAATCTGAATGGCCTGCTTAGTTCATGTTCAGTTAGTAATGAGAAATGTTTTTATTTTTGCAGTAAACCTCATTCACACTTTTAAGTATTTTAAAAATGGAAAACAGCAGAGTTAGGCAGATATTTAATTTGTTGTTGTTTTCTGTGATGCTGTAATTACTGACAGCATTTCTCACAGAGCTCTATGTAATGAAAATACACACACTGTTTTTCATGACTAAAGAGTAGAATCAAGTAAAATTTCAGATGTTGTGTCATTCAATCCTAAGGAACCTAAGTGAGTAAATATTGTATCTGATATCTAAGCAAATTTTGTTTGGTGTCAAGATACGCTTTAAAAAAAAAAAAAAAACCCCGCCATAATTACTAAGCAGAGTGCACCTCTACTTCCAATCCCTTGGACTTTATTTTGGAAGAAAATGAACAGTAGTCAATAGAAAGAGATTAACTATTTGATCATGCTTGCATAAATTATAACCCCAATCTTAAACACAGTAAGATGTTGTTGAATATGAAAGATAATTTTGCATGTCAAAAAAATCACAAGTAATCACACAACTGCTGAAGTGTACGACTTAAAATACACACTCAATCACTGTGTAAGTGACTTCCTAACAACAATCTCTTACAAAACCAGTCAACTCTCTGTTTGCTTAAGCCTGATACACACTAAAAGATTTTTAAAATCTTAAACAATTTTGAAAATGTTAATGACCCCACAAGAAGATAAATAATTACAGATTTAATGGTTTTGCTCTCATAGTGTGTGGTGTGCAATGAGATGACCAGCACACCACACACTAACAGATTCCATCTACCAACAACTAGAGTCTCGACTCTCAAATCTCCAAATCTCTCGCTGTCCAACTTGACTTTAGAGTTAACAAACACGGCTAGCTGTTAGCTACCTGGTACATCCATTACAGTAGCATCTCCTCTCCTTGTCAGTTCCATTGTGGTATGTTTTACAGGACACATTATATAAACAATGTGTTGTTGCCACAAATCAACAAGTTAGTCCTCCATTTCTGAGGTTCATCTCACTTTATGCTTCACACTTCTTATTATTGCCATGACTATGTCAGTTGTGCTTCTGTCTTCACTCAGCTTGCTTCCTGATTGGCTATCATTGCATTCCACTCGACAATCCACAGAGTGCGTGCTCGGCTGTCCTCGGTGTTTCCACCACACAACAGGATTTCTGATCGTAAATATTGAGTAGGGCTGTCCCAATGCGATATTGATATCAGATATTGGACCGATATCAGCCAAAAAAAGATTATCGGATTATATTGGACTGCATCTAAAATCTCCGACATAAACGCTCCGATAAAAGCAGTCCATTTTGCTCCAGCGCTTCAATTCAATTGTTTTGTTAATAGTAAATGGGTCAGTTTTCCCAAACTACTGTTGCTGACTATTGTTCTCTGTTTGTGTAATATCACTTGATGCAGCCTTTTCTAACATTCCACACTACAAAATAAGTAATGAAAGTATGTATCATTCGTGGCGTGCTGATATCGGATTGATTTCGGTATTGGCCGATATTCAAGGCTGCAATATCGGTATCATATTAGAAGTGAAAAAATATCAGGACAGCCCTAATTTTGAGCATGTTTAATACTTTTGATTGCAAACAGGGATGGCCCTGATCATCTTCCATGCAAAACGGAGAGGGTGAAACCATTTTTCTCACACCTCACACCACAGGAAGATCTGGCAAGATAATCTTTAGAACCATCAGATAATCTGGCCTTTGCTGATTTGGTTGGAGGGGAGGACTGGGGCCAAATCGGCGCAGTTACCTTGTAGTGTGTATCCCACTTTAGCAGCAGCACTCAAAATGCCCGTCCTTGTACGGATTTGTACCTCTTTTAATACATTTTCCCTTGCACTGAAGGAAAAAAAAGAAATTGTGCTAAAGGTACAGCCATGTTAGTGTTGGTGATGTTTATTGTGCGAGACGAGAGATGTAGTTCACTATGCGATTTCACAAAAACAAAGTGGAACTTAACTATCTTCACGACAAAACTGCAACTTTATTGATTTATAAAGTTATCTTTTACAAAGACAAATATCATATTTGAGAATGAGGACACAATTTAAACAGGATAGAAAAATAATTTGTTTCTGTCCAATGACCACTGTGCAAACTTTTCCAAAATAATGTTACATGTGACCCACTGAAAGGGGCGTGACTTTGCCTCTCTACATGTACACAAAATGATCACCGTATTTTTTCATTAAGTGAAAAAAGCTTAATTTAATTAAAAAAGAAAAACTTGTTTCACAATTACAGGAGTGGGGAAAGGGAACAATGTTTTGTTTTGCCTAGTTCTTATTAGAAAGCCAATTAGCTAAATGTATTAACACCATTCCCTTGTATGTGTCATACACTTGGAAGCTTTTTTTTCATATTTTGATCATTATTTTTGTTCAAAGGCTGGAACTAAATTGTGTTCTTTTCACCTCGAGTCATAGTGTCTATGCTGCTCAAAAACACCACAGGACAACGCACTGAAGGTCACACAGTTGTCAAAACACACTATGTGTGTCCACACTAGTAAGCACTGCAGTCTTTTTGTGGTCATTTGTCAAGAGCAATTGCAGAGAATAACATCAAACAGGGAAAAAAAATCTTAAATTTATGCAAATTAACCACATGAGATTTAGGCGGGTGTTTATATTTTGAATCCTGCTGGATGCTTTGAGAAATTAATGCAAATGTGAACACACATGCATGCACGTTTGTGAATGTGCACATTGTAAACACACACCCATGGTGTATTTAAAGGAATGGAGCATAGTTTCATTGTCAGTCTGCCACATTAAGCTGGATCATCATGTCATTTGGTGATTAGGCCTTTGTGGACTAACTGCTGTTTCAGAAGCAGAGGCCTATGCATTCAGGGAACACGACCCCCCCCCCCTGCCTTTTCTTTCCTCTCAGGCTTGGCCAAAAGATTGTTTGGAAAACAGTGTGTAGAAGTGTTCTGTTATCCCTGCACACAGCCTTGCGGGTTAGAAGATGCGTAATTTTCTCACAACAAGGGTTCCCATGATAACTCTCTGCTTTGAGTAGCTATTAATGCCCTTTCTTGCTCAGTGGTTTGTCAAATGCATTAATCTGAGACTTGGCAATGGATGTTGGGGGGGGGATAAAAAGCTGGAAGAAGACAGGAGAAGACTGGAATAAAGAGGAGAGGAGAGGAGAAGAGGAGAAGAGGAGGAGGAGGAAAAGGATAAAACAAACAAACCATAAAAGAACAGATTCTTTTATGTTTTTTTATCCCCAATAATCTGTGGCCAAAGCAGAGATTTCAGCACATCGTCGCCACCACCACAGCAATCTTTTATGCCTTGTTCTCTGTCTAAACACTGACCTCTAGTCAATGAAGCCAAAATTGCTTGATAATTACCTTCCTTGCTTCTACGTAAGATCATTTCTCCCTCATCATGGCAACTTGTTGTGTGAAATTGTGAACCTACCAGATTAAACATCATTCGGATCTGCTTGAACAAGAGGCACACTCATTTCAGCTTTCACTGATACACTGATTGCTTTTCTTTTCAGCCCTTTGTGCAGCAGTTTTGGCTGCATATCTGCATACAATACGAGACCCTTTCATTGTTAAAAAGAAAGTTTAGATTTAAAGAACTTTCTTGGCTGTGTCTTGTTGAAACTCTGCAAACTGCTGCATGTTCAATAAAGCATATTTATATGAAGCAACACAGCTAAAGCCATGACAAGCTCAATGTAGTGACACTGCAGATTTGATGAAACATTGACTGCTAGCTGGCTACCTTCCCAAAAAATGCTCCAGAAAGTACATGCTGAAAAGCATGCTGATTTGGTAAGACAGATCAAACAAAAGACAAGGCTCTGAAGACCAGAGTGTTTTATCAATGCCTCTTAAATCTAGAGCAAAAACAAATTGTTGCAAACTGTCTAAAATAATTTAAGATGTATCTTAAATAAAATTCACAGAGCTTGATTGTAAAGCACTAAAAAGTCTGAATATCACAGAACACACTGCATGCAGCCCACTTGGTGTCTTTGCTTTCGTTTGAACAATGTGCTTTGACTATTGATTGCAATGTTATATTTATGGAAGCTAATGATTATCTAATTAGCAAATTCAGGCAGTTGAACTTAGATTAACAATGCTGCACGATCAAAGAAAAGCGGGAGGGGGCTGCCCATGGGATGTGTCAAGTTGAAGGAGATAAAAATGCAACCCACGAACTCAACATCTCTGCAGATAATTACAAGGGACTTCAGGGGCTCTTTGTCTGTGGAAAATGAGTTGTGCGTCACGTGCCAACAGTTAAACAGTCTCCATATTCATTACATTCCAGAAAGGGACAGAAAATTTATATACCTATATTAAGTTGTGAAGTAGCTATGCTTTTTACTGATTTTATACAATTACTTAAGGACAACCAGACATGCACAAACAAGGTGGTAATGACCTGTTACATTGGGGCAGAAGTTATCAAGGGAAAATTGATCTAAAGGGCGTTTGCTGCTGCTGCCGAGGTTTTTTTTCCATCTCAATAACAAGAGCAATGAATTAATTCAAAGAAGAAGCCACTCTTATGATTTACAGTTTGTTTTCACTTCAGTGAGCCATTCTTCTGCGCATGATAACTGAAAAAGATGCAAATATTTTTGCCATTGTGCAGGTTTAACAAGATGTAGGTTCAAAGAACATTGTGTAAGAAAGAATTTCTCTGCTGACATCTAAACAGCAGTATAGGTTTTATGATAGCCCTCTGTGATTTTAACTCAGCCTAATCCTGGTGTATGCAGTTTGTCCCTTGTTGGGCATTTAGTGCCTGGCTTCAACACAGTGTCACCTTCTGGCTGAGGGGCTGAATGGAGCCTCAACTAACTCTCCTGCATATCAATGACACCGAAAGGACACCAGTGAGGTCCCTAACATTATTTTAACATTCACTCTGAAGACTTTCTGATTCCGTTAAGGTAATTAGGCTACTGCAGACCCTATTTCATTGTATTTGTTTCAAGTCTAAGATTGAGATTTTTGATTTTGATTTTGAATAAGTAGAGGTGGGCGAAGGGTTTAATTAAATCCAATTCAGTACAAGAGCATGTGCAGACACAATGCCTGTTCTGTGTCTGAACGGTGCATGTTAAATGTTTCAGAGTTTAGCTAAGCACAAATAGAAACATTTAGAAACAAACAATTATTGGTCAACAACAGAATTGTATTAATGTATTTTCCCTACAATATTGTCATTTCAAAGAGAGAATTTGGTCAAAACAATTGTAATGTTCGATTCTGTCTCCAAGTGCTAGCATTAACGCAGTACTTTTGAGGATAACAGAAGTAGTTTTACAAGTTGATTCACAAAACAAATCTTGTATATTCCATTATGCAAATCCAGCTTTAACGTTAATGATTTGACTTACGCTAAAATCAGAATGTAGAAGAGACAAAAACTATGTTGAGAGAAATAAACAACAGCTTATAAAGCAAGGAAAGGGGATATACTCTGGTAACAGCTACTGTGCTGACAGCTTTCAAGCAACCGTCAGTGGAGTAAGAAGAGTGGCCATTCCCTCTCTTTCTCTTCACACCTCCCTCCTGTCCACTACTCCCCCTCCATCCACCCTCTTCACCCCACCTTTACCTGAGCCTCGCATTTCCCAAAGGGCATTAAACTCACTGGCCCTGTTTGATTTAGGCAGGTCGGGTGTCAGTGTTCGCTACAAGCCCATGGTGAACCATGAATAATGGATCTGCCACGGGTCTGAGTCCCCCTGGGACTCCTAGCTGCCCCCTCCCTTCACTTACGCTGTGACTGGAATAGTCAATGTCCCATTAACAACCAATGATTCATAAAGGATCTCACTGCCAGAGCACAAGAAACAGGGAACGAGAAAGAGAGATTGGTAACAGGGATGGATAATGGAGCTTAATATATGCATTTTACTTATATGTTTGCATTTATCAAGAAAATGATGAATAAAATGAGAGAATGGCAGGAGATGTCCGCATTAAGACCATTAGACATGTGGCTTCGTTGAATGAGGTAAAGGAAAACTTCATCTCTCTCGTGGCAAACATCTGGGCAGTGGGCTTCAAAGAATAACCCACACGACTACCAACAGTCGCTGTGCCAATTTTCAAGGTACATTTTCAGCTTTTTGATGTAGACTTCTTACGATGGCCTAGAAGTAATGAAACGTGCAACTGCATAAAGAATTTTCAAGACTTCCAGCTTTACTATTATCCAGGTCATAACATTCAAAGTCCCGCCTCGAGCTTCAAAAGTCCCTGTAGCCTGTTTACATAATCTTTTTGTTGATCCTGTTCCTTAAAGTTAGTTTCTAGAACAAATTTGAGGGAGCACTGCATTTACTCTGCATGTTGAGTGTTATGATTCTTACTGAAGACCAGTTTCTTCTGCACAAATGTAGGGTTGATTCTTACGCTAAAAAAAAAAAAAAACACAACAAGCAGCTTTTTCTTGTTCACAACATACTCCTCTCTTGTCTCTCTTCCCTTTTTCACTCTTTTCCCCGTAGTGCAAGCTTGAAGAAAATGCAAAACTACAAAAGCTCCTCCCTGATAAGACATCACAATATCTATTTAAAAGCAAAGAGCTTTCCAAGTACTTTTTTGCTTTGTTTTGCTTTGCTCTTTTGCATGCATAAATGAAATTTGCAGTACACATGATTGTGGATCATACTAACACATTATTGCCCGGAAGACCAACAGAACAGAAAATCTCTTCAATAAAGCAGCAGCCATCTGGATAAAACATACATATCTAGCAAGAGGATAAACTTTGATGAGAGTGAATGTGTTCACATGGAAGAAGAATAACGTGAGATGAAGTTAAGCCCATATTATTAGATATACGCAAGACTTAAAACTGGGGTAGGCAGTTCATCTTTGGTGTCATTGGGTGAAAATCCACGATAACCTTTCAGCAAATTGTAAATCAAGTGGTCTGAAAGACCACTAGACTTTTGCACCTCTTCTTGGCTCTGTATTCAGTACTGGCTCTGTCTCAGACCATGACAGGACTTTCAGCCAATCATTTTAGAGAGTCCATGTTCCTATTGGCTACTCCCGCTTTTTAGCAACAGGTGACGTCACTATGAGCTGATTGACTGATTGATGGCCTCTGCCAACTTGAAAAGCTGAGTTACGGGTGACACCATTAGCCAGCTGGAGCAGAGCTGAGACAGACCAGTTAATGCTGCTGCAGTGGAGTTGCTTCCTCGGGGGTCTGATGCTACAGCTAGCTTGATTTACAAATGTTGCCTGCCTCAGCTTTAATGTAGCTTTTGGGTTACTGCTGTGTCATGAATTGAAAGGACAGTGGTGTGATACTGAGTGAAACAGCTTATTATCAACTTTGTATAAGAAATGTAATTAAAAACTATTCTTGGCCATGTTAATGCACTACTTTGTATACTCGACTGACATCATAATGAACAGTTCCACTTTTGACCCAAAACATTACAACAGATTATACTTACAATAGCCATTGATCAATGTTATCATGGGAAGGGATGTTTAAAATGAAGGTTGGAAACAGTCTTCAACTAATCTGCAGCTGCTATACCAGCCTGCAGCTGTCATTTACCGTACTCTTCACTTTGTCATGTCACTTTGAACGCCTTTATTCTTTTTTTTCATCATTCCTCTTTTCTCCCCATCTGCCACCTATGCCTCTTTATAAGTTGAAACATTACAAGAAAGAACCCGGGGACAGTTTCCCAATCACACTGCTGCTGGGCGTCCTTTTCCCCACAGCTGCAAAACTGCAAAAATCTATATTTCTAATTTTCAGATAGGTGAGATGAATTCACCACATGTTGTAATGAGCAGTTTGAGTTCTTTTCAATAACTGTAACATGTTTGGCTATTAAGTTAGCACCTGGCTTCAGAAACAAACAACTCTGTGCAGCATAGAGGCAGGTAAAATGTGTTGATGTGGATGCACAGTCCTACACAAACAAATTCACAAAGGAGCGGGTCACAGCATCTTCCTGAGCTGTCATCAGTGCATTATTACCACTATAAATAAACACAAATGACTCCATGTTACTCTGGAGTTCCACCTTGCTAGCGATGGTGAGCGTATCCAAAGGACTATGACAAGTGTATGGACAGTTCAGTCAGTCAGTCAGTTCAGACAAACTATTTGCTGGGGACACCAAAATCTTTCAAACATCACAAAGACCCCGATGCACACACCCACACACACATAAATACAAAAGGTTGCATTGTCTTTGCGTCAAACACTCTCAAAAGCACACACAAACACACACACACAGGACTTACAGAGTTCAAAATCCATTCCTCAGACTTTATATAAAGCCTGCAATGCCACATAATCCCCCGTAAGTATGCAGGTAGGAGGGCAAAGACTCATACAGCTGGAACCTGTCTGTCAAATCACATCCCCACTAGTAACTGTGCAATGGAACAGTATGAGGGATAATAAGCAAAATTATGCTGCTTCACTTGAGAGGTTTGTACTTGGGAGCTATTCAGACAAATACTCTCTTTGATGTCTATGTAAGTTGGGGTAGGTGGCCGATACAATTTTGAGTTCAGTCGATTCAACAGGGGGATTCGATTTCAATTCAACTACGAAACAAAAAGCATTTATATTTTTGTTGTTGCAGGTTTTTTTCAAGCAAAGGGCCTTGCAGACATACTTCTTTGAGAGGCATTGCATATTACCAAAACATGAACAATATTTATAAATCTGGAAGAACACACAGCTGAAGAGGAGCAACAACCCATAAAGCCCCACATATTTGGGGCGAGCAATTGCTAGTGCAATACATTGGGACTGGGAGTCAAAACAATTTCCTGTATTACAAATAACAACTTAATGTGTCTCAATTAGTGTGAATGGGAAAGAGCATAGTTTAACAGTCAAGTGATTTGTCCTATCTTCATGAACAAGGAGCTCAGGAGCCTTGGAGGAGATTCATCGGGGAAAATGTGTCAGCTTTGCCTTCATGAACACTGAGCAAAAAAAGACACTTCTGCAAGTTTGAACACCATTCATCCTGTTAGTTATAGACACCTTGTAGATATCACATAATTTTCTGTGTCAAATCGCATGAAAAACTTGGAAAGACAGGTAGAAAATGCCAGCTGTCCGCTCTACTCTTCAATGCTGCACTGAAACACGTGACAGTATGCCTGAATTGGAAATGTGCAAGAGGAATTTTCTTAAGTCATCTCAAGCAGCTTTTGAACAATGTGTATGCAAATGCAATGTTACTTTTGGCCAGAAGTAAACAATGACTTTAGAGGCACTGTACCGGATAGGTGGATAGAAAAAAGCATTATGGATGAATTGTTAAAAGATTTGATGCATAAACTGAAGACTGGATGTTTGAAAATTCTAATAACTGTTCATGAAAAAGCTGAATGGACAGCTATTAGATTTAAGGACTAGACGGTAGTTTCACCTTTTTTCCCCTTCCTTTTTAATGTCCTGATTACCTGCAGTAGAACAATGACTGAGAAATGTCAGTTTGTTGGAAAACTGAGAAAGTAAAAAAAACTGAGTGTAAAATTAGCAAAGGTAAGATTGTAGGGCATACTAAATTATAACCTGTCACGAGAAATAAAGGCCAGAGAGTTCATGTTTTAGTGCCAAATGTCCTTATCAATACAGGCTAAACGAGCTCAGAGCATAATTGTCCTGTTTATCAGTTCTATTACAGGCCTAGAGACACTGAGTGAAGACATAAATACAGAGGTAGTTTGGAGTTACAGTGCCATTCCCCATCTCACTTGATAGATAGATCTCTAATAAACAGAGCATCTCTCACAAAAAAGAATTATGCTGTCCATTCCAGGGTCTTCTACAGTGCAGTGTTTCCCATACAAAAGCAATTACCAGGACAGTCTGATACATAAGGCTGACAGAATGGTCAGTTAAGTTGAGTCTCACTGTTTCATGTGACATTAATTTGTTATCAATGACCTTTATTTTACCCATACCTAAAATTATAAGTTTCAAGCAATTCTGTGGCTCACTGTATGCATAATTGTGTACTGGAAAATAAGCACTCTAATTATAGTAGCCTATTTTGTTTTGCACGCAATAATTAATTCAAAGATAGCAAAGTATTCTGATTGATGTTTTTAAATCTGCCTGCCATTGCTTCAGGTTTATCACAGTATGCGTACAATGAGTGAGACACTGACCTCTGGAGTTGCAACAACAACTCAGCACAAACCTTTTCAGAGAACAGGCTGCTGGTTTTATGAAAATGTTTCCACCAATCAATTAAATATGGTTGCAACATGCGCCAGAAAAGGGATAAAAAAGAATTCATAACAGAAAACTGTCACTTGAAATCTGCAGGCAGAAAATACTTATCTACTTGCATTTTTCACCATTATCAAATTACAGCAGAAAGAGTTAATTTTTAACACTTATAAAGCATAAAGCAGAAACAGAAGAAAATTTGCAAGCCACTTCATCAGGTGTAAATGAAAGAGCCAATTAATTTTTTCCAGTTTTAAATCTCGATTGTTGTGGAGGCTTTAAATGTCCCACTGTGACTGACTCTCCAGAGCTTATAAACACCCACATTTTCTGTTGCATGGTTGATGAGATATTGTAAAAAATTCAGTGCAAACAAATATCTGGCTCTTTGTACTTTTGTATTTTTTGTAGATGGCTCCAAAAGAGAGAGATGTTAGTATTATTCCTGTTAGCTTGCTAGTGGAGCATAACATATTCTGTTAATAACAGCTGAGCCACAAGAAATACTTGGGGGATAAAATGAATAGGCTACACGAGCAAAGTACTAACTTACTTTACAAGAATATTTTCTACTGACAGTTCAGAAATATCGGTATAAATAACAAGCATTCCTCAAAGTGTCTTTGCCAGTATTAACATGAGCAGCTTATGACAGCAATTTTCACATAAACATGCATACACACATAGGCTACAAACAACATTTAACCTTTTTTTTTTGTCCATCGTTGATAAACAACATAAGGTTGGAGAGAATGTAGTCAGGAGTAGGCTTTGCTTTGCCTTGCCTGACATGAAAACTCAAGAGTGAAGCAGTGTAAAAATGTGAGACTTGAAACTTCATGTGAGCTAATCAGGCTGTTCTCTGTCTCTCTCTCAAACTAAATTAACCACATTGTGGTTGATGAGCTAGCTAGCTGTAAATTAGCTGCTGATTATAGCAGGTCAGTAGAGCTTAGTTTGTCATTCAGAAATGTCTAACTGCATAAAGTTGGACGTGTTCTTTTTTTAAAAGAATTTCATAACATAAATACCAGGTGTAGTGTGGACATTTTGAAGGTTGCTGGTTCAAACCCCTGGCAGGATTTATCTGGGAGGTGAAAGTGAAGGGAACTGCTTGCCATTCCACCACTGAGGGCCCTTGAACAAGACCCTTAACTCCAGCTGCTCCAGTGAAGTTGCTCAGTGGCCACAGAGCAGACTGTCAGTGTGCTGGGCAGCTTCCAGGTGTGAACATGAAACTGTGTGAGAGAGCAGGGTGTCCCTAAAAAAGAGAGTTTGCTCTTGGCAGAACCTCCCCTAAATGAATATGGGTAAAAAAAATCAAAAACGTAGCCCACATGATTGATACAGGTCCATTGTAATTCCGCAATAATGATAACTACATTTAAGGATGTATAGGCTGCCTATGTTTTATTTATATTTTGGAAAAATAAAAAAAGCTATGAGAGATTAAAGGTTTTAGAAGGGAATGGCTTAGCTACCCCTAGTACACAACCAAATCCTGCCATGGTTTCTCTTTTCTGCTTCGATAAAGGAAAACATTGCAGAGAATTGACAGCGAGTGTCATTGTAGGAGTGAATAAGAAGGTAGAGAAAAAAGCTTTGAAACCAAGGGCAACATGATTGAAAAGAGAGGAGATGATAAAGTGAATAGAACCATGGCAGCGATTAATATCATTTGCCGGTAAATCCAGGTTTCACTGGTTTTCCAATCATAGCTGAAGCTTGGAGCCAAAGCAGTGCTACGAACTGGGGCGGCTTGACAATCCCCAAGCTCAGAAGTATTGTGATGTCTCTTGGGTATTATCTTACAAAGCCCATTATGCCGCAGAAACAAAAAGGAGACAGGCCCAGAACTGTAGTAACTCCAATGTGCATGCAAACATACACACACAACACACACTGACACTTGCACGCATTGTGGTTTAATCTTTGGAAAGATATGTATTATCAGTGCAAATCCCAGTGTGTCCCCGGATTACTGATATGTGCGCATGCAGCTGTGCACCATTAAAAACAGATGTGACATCTTCAAACCATAAATTCCCTGAGACAGATAATGTGAACACAGCAAATTCAGCAATGTGTAAACAATACATAAAAACACTTGAACGCTTACACCACACAACCCACTGAAGCTGTTAATTTATGGTGCTGTCATAATCACTGATGCTTTCAGAATGAGCATATAGCACTTGCTCATTCAGATGTAAGCCTGGTCTCCCACAGTTTGTTTAAACGAGCACACATATTGCAATCTAAATACATGCACTGTGCACAAAATTGATTTCACTTCTGTTCTCCAATTAAAATTTAACTGCGTCTGTACGGTCGCAGGCACCACTGTGGTAAGATTGTGTCAGTCGCTCACTTCTCCAATACCAGCCGACCACCATCCAGCTCAAGAGACCACTTGAGAATATCATACACATACTCAGTAACTGTATTAACTTAAGAGCTTTTCAGACAACTGTTGTGTTCAGATCAACTTATATAAATGCAGTTGAGGTACCATGCAGTGCATACTGGTTACTAAAAAACTACTGAGGCTGTGTTGTTCCCAGTAAGGGAGCACATTCCCGCTCAAAATGACACGACCACAGGAACTGTTCAAAGAGATTTCGAATCAAACTGCCAAGAATCTCCATCTAAAAGCTCAACTTATCTATGTTTTAGAGTCTAGTCAACACTACTCTGCGAAAAGAGCCTCAGCTCACTGGAGAGGGAACTTTTCAAACCGTCTTGGCAGATCTGTTTTGTAACTTTACTAACTCTGTTGGATGAACCTCTGAGAGATTTAAGTTTTTTGTGGGATTGCAAATCCGAGCAGGCATATACTCTTGAGAGTGTCATGCAGTACATGATCCAATCTGATACTTATAGTTTTTTCTACATCTTTTCTTGCTCTCTGATTTGTTTTTTATAGCTTTTAAGAACTGAGGCACTGCTCCACAGATTGACTTACTATGACCTTGAGGCTTGCAATGACTATGATTTTTTCGGTTTGGCTGAAAGTGGCAAAGTTAAAGTAGTCAACCGTTATTACAAAATAAAATCCCTACTTGTTGTTTTGCTAACATACAGCAACACAGACCAAGAAAAACAATATATTCTTCATCATGCTAATAAAAGCCTTGATCATTGTGTTACATGGGTTTCCCCACACTTGTGCCTCTTGCTGAACTTAATGATGCATTTTTCCTTAATTATTTGCTCATTTTTAAAAATTAGAGTGTTTTTTGACAAGGTAAGGTTAAACAGAGTACAAGGGGAAAAGTAAGTAAAAAGAGTAAAGAAAAGCAATTTCTTCTGGGTTTGACTCTCCAGAGTAGCTGGTGTTCTTCTCTAGCATCATATCTACATTAAAATAAGACGTTTTCATTCACTTGGAAATCTGATTCTTAGCATCCTGTCTCTATTGCTGCTCAAGGTCCCAAAGCAAGCACTGATGGGAAGATCAGAAATGCATTAATTCTACACAATAAAACAAATATTCATTCTCTTTATTTTTCCTTAAAATCCCCTCTTATACTTCACTTTCATCAGACCTCTTTCTTTTTTATGGACTAACAATTGCATGCTGTCTCATACTTCATGCCACTTGTCCTTCTTTTCTGCTTGTAAAAACACGTCAGCTCATCCACACGAGCATGTCTCTCTTTTACAAATGATCAAAAAAGGAAATTTAGGATCAATTAGTAGATGAAAAGATAAATATCATATCATGTGTAGAAGCTGAATTCACAACGTTTTACCAACATGAAAAGAAATATATTTGACAGCATGATCAATGGTGGAGATACTTGCAGCATACAACCCCATTTGATCAAGTGGTGACACTAAAAAGACTAAGTTCATGTCTAAAAGATAGCTTTTCATATTTTTTTATATTTTAATATTAAGCTGTCATCCCTGTACCAGTTCTTCCTATGAACTACAAAGGGATCAATCCTTTTTTTTTAAAAAAATGCTCAAAGATGTTGTAACTGTATAAATCTAGCTAATAACCTGTGTGTGGGAAATTAACAATGCAGTTTTAATGCAGCAGTCCAGTTGCCGCAAAAAATGTTGCCATTTTACAGTTTTGCAAAGCCAAAAAAACATTTTTTGGATATTTGATTATTTCAAATGCAGCATATTAATGTTTAAACTACATACGTCAAAGTGATTTATTTCAGATTCAATGTAGGCCTATCTGAGCTGATCTTTTTTCAGCAGAGGGTAGGACGGGATGGTCACCCAGGTGAGACGTCTGCCGGGCAGCAGACCAGCGTTCTAGACTACTGATCAGCAGCCTGGCTGGGGAGAAACAGCAAGTTGTCCACTTATACCATCTTCCTCACCTGTTTATCTCCTTAGTGTCCAATTAAATGAACACTATAAATGTTGTAATAAAGTACAAAAAACAGGAATGGTTGTTAATTTACATTTTTGGCCAACGACGACTGATGTTAAAATGCTGCCATTGAAATTTCTTAGTTGGGGCACCTGGTGGCTCAGTTGGTAGAGCAGGCGCCCCATATACAGAGGCTATATCCTCGCACAGCAGACCCGGGTTCGATTCCACCTGTGGTCCTTTGCTGCATGTCATTCCCCCTCTCTCTCCCCTGTTTCCTGTCCACTCT
>JAQLOL010000012.1:10044981-10057822 GCA_029783665.1 Naso thynnoides
ATCATCATGTCACAATTCTACACACATCATCCAAATGTCAGCACAACATTCACACACACATTCATGTCAACACACATTAACAACATGCTGCTGATCTCAGTCCAGTCTGGAATAAAGATCAAATCAGACGTGTTGGTACTTTCATTTTCTTCTCATTCACAACAATCATGTGTCATTTTATCACAAATATTAAAACACGTTTTCTATAGAATTTCAAACTGGCCAATATGAAATAAAAACGACTTTATGAAAGAAAAAGAGAAAATCTGGTTGATTTGAACAAATTGTGCCTCATTTGAACCATTTTGTATTTTTACAAGTAATAAAATATTTAATTTGATTTGCAGCATTTAGTCATATTTGATCTTTATGTCATCTTGACATCATTCATGTTTCTGCGGCTGATCAGGATAAATATCAGTGCTCTCTTAGTTAGGGTCCGGGCTGCTAAGCAGCCAAGGACTCTATTGTAATCAGAATTCTTCTTCTTCTTCTTCTTCTTCTTCTTCTTCTTCTGAGTGGGAGGTGTGTGAGAGGAAGAGTTGAGTGAATGGTAAACTTTTTCTTTATCTTTTGCTTTTTTTTCTGTCCTTTGGGGTTTAATGGATTATTGGTTCTGGTTGTATTAGTTAGTTTTGTGTTTTGGTGAGTTTGGGGAGTTCTTGGGGGGAGTTTTGTGGCTTTTCTACTCAGCCTTTGTCTGGTTGTGGAGGCCACGCGGACGCCAGTATGGCAACTGGTGGCTTCTCCAGGCTGTCGCGGAGACACGGCATCAAGACTGGTGCCGGGTCTCCGTGCAGCGTGGAGGAGGTGGCACTAGCGGTTGGAGAGATCATCGGGCACAGTTCGGTAAAGTCTGCTGCTCGTGTGAACAAGTCAGTGGTCTTGTTTTTGGAAAAGGTGGAGCAGGTAAATATGCTGGTGGAGACGGGGATCACTGTTAACGGGCTGTTTGAGCCGCTGCTGCCGCTGACGCAGCCGGCGACTCGGGTCACTTTGTCAAATGTGCCTCCGTTCATCAGTGATGAGTTTCTAATCAAAGAACTGTCTCGTCACGGAAGGGTCATTTCACCAATCAAGAAGCTGCTGTCGGGGTGTAAATCTCCTTTGTTGAGACACGTTGTGTCTCACCGCAGGCAGCTCCTCATGATCCTAAACAATAAGGAAGAGTTTAATTACCGCTTCATTGTACGTGTGGATGATTTTGATTATGCGCTGTTTGCCACTTCGTCGCTGGCTAAATGCTTCGGATGTGGTGAGGAGGGACATTTGATTAAAGCCTGCCCGAACCGAGCCGGCCCGGCTCCGCCGGGCTCGGCGGGGGAGACGGCGGGTCCCGCTGCACAATTGCAGTCGCGGCCCGGTGTCGCGGAGCGGGGTGGAGCGGGGGCTGAGCGGCAGGAGGAGGAAGGACAGAGCCAGGAAGGTGAGCGCACTGAGGTGAGGAGGGAGGGGGAGAGTGGTGTGGGTGAAGGTGGGGAGATGGTGGCTGAGCAGGCAGGTGAGGTTGGTGAGAGCGGAGAGTGTGAGGAGAGTGTAAACAGGGGGGAGACAGGTGAGAGAAGCAGAGGCGAGGAAGTGGGAGGTGGGCTGAGCGAAAACAGAGATGTGACAGGTGAGGGGGGTGAGAGCAGAGGGGAGGCAGGTGTGGAGGTGGAGAGAGAGGAGGTAGGTGAGGTGAGTGGGACAGGTGAGGCAGGTGGGGTCTGTGAGGGCAGTGCAGAGGCTGAGGCTGTCTCCATGGAAACCAGCGTGCCTGAGGGGGCGTGTGTTCCTACGAAGCGGCGCAGTAAGCGCAAGAATGTGTGCGGGGTTGGGGGGGGCAGTAAGGCGGGGCGGCTGGAGGGCCAGCCCACTGCTGCAGACAGCAGTGACAGTGAGAGCTGGGTGTCCGACTGCAGTGAAGCGTCTCACAGCCAGCTCACTGACAGTCAGGAGAAAAAATTGTACCCAGCGAAAATGTTGAAGCTGTTTTTGCAGCGAACTAAAGGTGTAAAGGGCCTCGATCTGGAGCAGCTTTTTCCAGATCAGCTCGCATTTTACAACTCAGCAAAACGCGCCATAAAAAACAGAGCAGCATCTGATCTCACTGACCAAGAGATATACAGACTGAGAAAACAGATGGTTAAAGTCAGAAAACAACTCAGTTTTTAATGATGATGAAGCTGCTGGTTTTATTTTTATCCTTAATTGTTAGTGTTCTTAACATCTCCCTCATAATGGGTTCTTTTAGAGTGGGGACGTTGAACATTAACGGAGCCAGAGAGGTAAAGAAGAGGGCACTGGTTTTTGACACAGCACGAATGAAGCGTATTGATGTTTTATTTGTACAAGAGGTTCATAGTGATGAAAACAATGAGAGTGACTGGAACAAGGAGTGGGAGGGGCAGGTGACTCTGAGCCACAACACCACCCTCAGTGGTGGAGTGGGGTTTTTATTCTCCAGAGCTTTTACTCCTTCTTCACTGGAGGTCGAGCATGTAGTGAAGGGGAGGTGTCTTTTGGCTAAGGCTCGGTTCGAACACCACACTCTAGTTTTTATCAATATTTATGCTCCAACCAATGGTGCAGAGAGGAAGAGCTTCATAGAGAAGGTCAACAACAGGCTGAACTGCTGCAGTCCGGAGGATTTTTTATTCTTGGGTGGGGATTTTAACTGTACGGAGTACGAGATTTTAGATCGTAACCATGCAGAGCCTCATCCAGCTTCCCAACACGCTCTGAAGCAGCTGGTCCTCTCTCATGGCCTTGTGGATGTGTGGAGGAGGACGCACACAGACTGCAGACAGTACACATGGTCCCGCCTGAATGATGATAGGTTTTCTTTAGCTCGACTTGACCGGTTTTATTGTTTTAAGCACCATTTTAATGTTTTTAAGGATTGTAAGATTGTGCCAGTTGGTTTCACTGATCATTCTTTGGTTTTATGTAATGTTGTTATCAAGAATATTTTACCGAGGAGTGCATACTGGCATTTTAATTCAGTTTTAACTTTTGATAAAGGTTTTAAAGAAGCTTTCAATTTTTTTTGGACTTCTTTTAGAAAACGAAAAGCTGATTTTACATGTCTTAGGCAGTGGTGGGATCATGGTAAAACGGAGATAAGGCTCTTGTGTCAACAGTATACTCTCGGTGTCACGAAAGATGTCTGTCGATCTATTAAAGACCTGGAGACTGAAATTGTGGAATTAGAGACGCTTAGTGATTCCACAGGAAATCGAGGATATGTTGAAATCCTCAAGTCTAAAAAAATGGCCCTGGCCAACCTGCTAGATACCAAGGTACAAGGTGCACTGGTTCGGTCCCGGGTTCAAAACATTGTAGAGATGGATGCTCCCTCTAGCTTCTTCTTTGCCCTGGAGAAGAAGCATGGGCAGAGGAAAGCAATTCACTCGTTGTTGTCTGACACAGGGGAGGAGCTTAGTGAGCCTGGCCAGATAAGAAGGCGAGCTGTTGAGTTTTATTCATCCCTCTTCACCAGCGAGTATGAGGAGAATGACGCACTGCATGAGGGGTTCTGTGGTGAACTGCCTCAGGTCTCCGCGGAGACCAACTCACAGCTGGAACGGCCACTTACGATGGAGGAGTTACACGCCGCTCTGCAGAGCATGCAGGGACGGCGGTCTCCAGGTATTGATGGCCTGACTGTTGAATTTTATAAAGCCTTCTGGAACATCATAGCAGCTGATGTTCTACAAGTGTTCAATGAGAGTCTGGTCTCAGGTTCCCTGCCACTGTCATGCCGCAGGGCTGTTGTGGCACTGTTACCGAAAAAAGGTAATTTGCAGGACATTAAGAACTGGCGTCCTGTATCTCTCTTGTGTACAGACTACAAGATTCTGTCCAAGGCTTTGGCAAACAGGCTGAGGGAAGCTATGGAGCATATCATCCACCGGGACCAGTCATATTGTGTACCTGGCAGGTCTATGGTAGACAATGTCTACCTGATTCGAGATGTTTTGGAGGTCTGCGGCTCATTGGGCATCAAAACTGGTCTCATTTCACTGGACCAGGAGAAGGCATTTGACCGTGTTGAGCACAGCTTCCTCTGGAAAGTCATGCGGAGTTTTGGGTTCAGCACTGGTTTTATTGCCAAGATCCAGGTGTTGTACAGTGACATTGAGAGTATGCTGAAGTTTAATGGCAGTCTGTGTGCTCCCTTCAGGGTGCATAGAGGGGTCCGGCAGGGCTGTGCACTGTCGGGGATGCTCTATGCACTCTCCCTGGAACCCCTCCTCTGTAAAATACGGGCCAGTATTGAAGGAATGATTTTACCTGGGTTTAATAAAAACATTGTTTTATCAGCTTATGCTGATGATGTCATTGTCCTCATAAAGACACAAAGAGACGTTGACATTTTAATCAAAATATGTAATTCTTTTAATAGCTTGTCCGCAGCAAGGGTCAATTGGCGTAAAAGCGAGGCCCTTGCTGCAGGAGGGTGGTCTAACGACCTACCCGTCTTACCCCAGGATCTGGCCTGGAGACAAGATGGCATCAAGTACCTCGGTGTCTTCCTGGGAAATGACGTTATAGTTAAAAAGAACTGGGAAGACACCTTGGGAAAGATTAGTCACAAACTTGAGACGTGGAAATGGCTCCTCCCTCATATGTCCTATAGAGGTCGTGTTTTAATCGTGAACAACCTTGTGGCCTCACTGTTATGGCACCGCTTGGCCTGCTTAGACCCCCCACTTGGGTTTTTGTCCCAAATCCAAGAGAAAATTGTTAATTTCTTTTGGGATGGGCGACATTGGGTACCACAGGGGGTGCTATTTCTGCCTAGAGAGGAGGGGGGACAGGGCCTCATCCACTTGGCCAGCAGAACTGCAACTTTTAGATTATACTTTGCACAGAAGTTTTTAACGGGACCTGCAGATCTGGTGTGGAGGGAGGTGGCCAGCTGCATCATGAGGCGTGTAAGTAACCTGGGGCTGGATACCGCTCTGTTTTTTACTGATTTTAAATTTTTAAAGTTAACTGGGGTTCCTCCTTTTTATCAAAGTGTTTTTAAAGTGTGGGCAATGTTCAATAGTAGCCGGGAAAAAGTAACCTCTGCCTCTTTGTTCTGGCTGCTAAATGAGCCTGTGGTCCACGGGGCCAGAATGGACATTTCTAGTGAAGCCACCCCTGGGCTGACGGCGGCTCTCCTGCGCTCCAGAACCATCGTCCTGCAGCACCTGGTCCAGGCTGCAGGACCGGAGCTCACAGACTCTGAAGCCGTTGGACGTCTGCTGGGCCTCCAGTCCCAGAGAACAACGACCAGGCTACTGCAGCTGTGGAGGGAGAGGCTGACCCCGACGGAGAGGAGGCTCCTCAGTGAATACAGCAGGGGGCGAGAGCCAGACTCTACTGACCCCCCCCCTGGAATTGAGTTCAAGGCCCCTGTGGAGGGAGAAGCTCCTTTCAGCCTGAACACGGCCCACAGAAAAAAACTCTACAGGAGCTGCATCAAAGTATTAAACAGGAAGACGCTGGAGGGCAGGGCCCCGTGCGTGTGGACTGAGAGGCTGGGGGAGGCACAGCCCAACTGGAGAATCCTTTACAAGCCCCCCCTGAAGAAGAAAACGGGGGATCTGCAGTGGAGGATACTCCACGGGGCCATTGCGTCCAATGCTTTTATGTGCAAGATAGATCCTGCTGTGTCAAGCCAGTGCCCTTTCTGTTACCGCCGTGAGACTGTGTTTCACGTTTTTAGCGAGTGTGACAGACTCACTGAGCTGTTCACTCTTTTAGCAGGTGTTTTTAACTGTTTTAGCGAGAATTTTAGCAAACCACTTTTTATCTACAGTGTCAGGTACGGGAGAGTTAATGGGAAGAAATGGCGGCTTCTAAATTTTGTTTTGGGGGAGGCGAAGCTGGCCATTTATGTGTCCAGAAAACAGAAGCTCGAAAATGTGGGGGTGCATGATGCAGCCACAGTCTGGCGCTCCAACGTCAGGCACAGACTGAGGCTGGAGTTCAGCTTCTATAAGATGACAAAAAATCTGGATGGTTTTAAAGATGTGTGGTGCCATGGTGATGCTCTCTGCTCTGTTGCACATGAGCAGGTGAAGTTTACACAATTTTTACAAGAATAGTTATGTATGGTTTTATTTTTGTATTTGTTGTATTTGTTGTAAACTGGCACTGTTGCACTTTAATATAGTAGTACCTGAAATGTGAATAAAGTGTGTTTGAAAAATCAAATCTTCTTCTTCTTCTTCTTCTTCTTCTTCTTCTTCTTCTTCTTCTTCTTCTTTTGGTTAAATAAAAACCACAAGAGAGTGAAATCTTCAGTGTACTTCCCTTGTCAAGTGTGGGAAGCCATGCTGTCATACACTTGACACAAACGCTGAAACCCCTCACAGTCTAACAAGCACACCTAGCATTATGTCTGCTTCAGTGACCCTTCAATAAACATTGAGGCCATGTTACATTGTTATTAGTAGAAATTAGCTGGCTAATTTGAGTTATTGAGAGCTATTAAGAGTGCTTAGTAAGCCTAGCCAGCTAAGCTAAAGTCTATGGCTGAAGTGTAGATATAGCAGCTCTCAACAGTTTGCAATGTTGGTAACCCGAGTTCGAACCCAACTAAAACAGCCAACAACTGTTAGGGCCCTAGTTATGTAGACCAGGTGCAGTCTAGGCACAGCGCAGGTGCGCCGCGCCAATGGGGTGTGTCCAGGTGCATTTTGCAAGTTTCTTGCCCGGCGCAGGCACTCCACCTGTCCCTCCTACCGGCGCAAGTGGGAAGGACGGAGGAGGGAGGCGTGAGTGAGAAAGGAGGAGGAGAGAAAGGCTTGAAGTGGGATTAACACAGCCAATTCAGATCTTCACCAATCAAAGGAGCTCCTCTCCTCACCTTTAAAATGCGTCGCAAGGCAAGGTGCAATGCAAGTTTCGTCACTTCGCCATCCTGGACAGCGGCAGCGGCAGCAGCAGCAGTGCGAGACGCCCAAACTTTTCCCAGGAGGAAACTGATATTCTGGTCCTGGAGGTCCAAGCTCGCAGTGCCCAAATATATGGAACTGCCAACAGACCTCCACGGGCTGATGATGATGCTGATGGAGATGTTAACTCCATAGTTTTTGTCACCGTTTCAGCTGTGTTAATTAGTCAGGTAGAGTTTCCATTACGTGTGCCAACAGCCTTCGATCTGTCATCAGATGCGATGGGACATATAGATAAACATGTGCACACAAAAAAATTAATTAGTAAATAAGTAAATAAATAAATAAATAAAGTGATCATCACAGCGTAGTGTCAAGACAGCCTCACACACACACACACACACACACACTCCAGGTACACTAGCAATACTGTAACAGTCTTAAATTGTAACAGAAATATTACAGAATGGTATTCAACCAGATTTTAGTGAAACCAAGACACTGCATCTGCAGCAGCACAGGCCACCCTGCTTCACCACCCTGCGCCGCGCCACGAAACTAGGGCCCTTAATGTTAATAATAGGAAGACACATGTCCTCCTCTACTCGGCTCCTAAGTCGTTAAAAGAGTCCTTGCTTGTTTTATGGATGAAGTGAAACACAAGCTGAAGCTGCTGCTCTATGATCTGTAGGCTTTAGTATGTATAGGCTAATTATATTTATAACTCTAACCTGTTTTCTCTGAGTCAGTTTGACATCCTGTATTTATCATTTAAAGGCATATTGCAGACCTTCTGTCTGAAATTGCTTTTTCATTTTTCCAAAATTTCTCCAAGGAGTGCAGAAAGTGACTGTGAGCTCCTTGCAAGCTCCCAAAGCATGTCAGACATAATAACAGTAACTAAGGGGGTGTGGTTTTTGTCGAAATTTTCTTTGAATTTTGAAGGTATCAAAAGATCAGTTGCTTCAGAAGATATTGAGAGCTCTCTTTTGTTTTGCCTCATGACACTGTACACAGGCTTGAGACAGTGTGTGCAGACTAAAATATGTTACCCGGCGTTCTTTGGCATGAGGGTGAGTAGACAATGACCAAATTTTTTATTTTTGGGTGAACTATCTTTTTAAGGGTGTGGCCTGTTTGACAAGACAGCAGCTGTTAGATGTCTGCTAAGGTTCACAGAGTCACTGGTAGCAATTCATATCCCTCCTAACTCCACCCTTTACTTTGATTTTAATCAAATATGGTCACTAATTGCCATCAAAAAATAATATTCACGGGGCGCCCAGTGGTGCAGTCAGTAAAGCGGGCGCCCCATATACAGAGGCTATGTCCTCGTGCAGCGGACCCAGGTTCGATTCCACCTGTGGCCTTTTGCTGCATGTCATTCCCCCTCTCTCTCCCCTGTCCCCTGTCCACTCTTCAGCTGTCTTGTATATAAAAGCACAAAAGCCCCCAAAAATATCTTAAAAGAAAAAAAAAAAAAATTCAATATTCAAATCAAAACATTAGGCCACAGACCAAAGGCAAATGTCACGCTGACTCCATCCACTTGTTATTATACAGCCCATGAATGCTTTTAGAAATTTAACAACTGGAGGATTTCTCTAAATAGTTCTATATATTTTCCAAACCTCCTTCTCTTATGGGAGTTTCACAGACATTGCATTGCAATGGAAATCAGAGAAATTTGCAGTAACTCTGAAAGAAAAAAAGAAGGTATGCTGATGTGTAAGTGCAAGTTTGAAAGAGCCCTAAATGAGCTGTCTGATCAGGTAATAGCATCTTGTCATGCCAAATGACACTAAAAAATAAAGGTAGGAAATCAGGTTTTTTATGAAATATTTGTTGATAATTGACATAGTACTTAACCAACCTGTAGTAGGCTTACATAAAATAAAATGACTTTGTCTCAGCAAAAAGGTGAATCTCTTAAAGAAAGTGGTTAATTGTAAATAGTAAGTACTGCTACTTATTAACACTGAAATAACCAATTCTGTCATGCAGAAGGGTGACTAATGCTGCAAATCCCTCTAAGAATCGTTATATATCTATAAAGCTCTTTGCAGCTTTTGGACACAAAGATCAAACCTGTCTCCTTTTGTATACAACTAATTTGCAGCAGCAAATGCATTTCAAAGGACAAAAATATTGTCTGAATTATGTTTTTCACTCGCATAATAAAATTTTAATGAATTATTTTAAAAATGACAGTGTTTTTAATTTGGTACAATCAATAAGGGAGTCATTCACTCAAAAAAAGTTGACTGAAAATAATAGGTTTATTTTGCAATTCATATGAATTATCTTGCCTTTTTTCTTATTGTAATTAGTGTCAGGAATATGTGCTGTCATACATCTTTTTCTGTCACATGGACATGGTGTCGACATATTTGGCATTCACTAAGAGATAACAGAACAATTTGTTTGAGGCAAAAGACTACAGAAACATGTTGCACAGTGTGTTGTCTGCTCCTCTTAAGCCACTGAATGCCACAGTTACTTAGAAACCTCCTCTTTGCATCACAATACAGAGACTTTGTCATTCATTGTCAAGTGTTTCAACCTTGGCTGAAAATGCGAATGACTAAGTTAGTGACTGAGTTGTTTTTATAATCATAATTTTTGGTGGTTAATGTCTCTAATGTCAGATAAGCATATAAGGACAAAGCAAATGCTCAAATATCTGGTTGAAATGCAGGAGATTCGCAAAAATGTAGTAAAATTTTTGGTTTAACTAGAAGGAATTTTTTGATTGCATGTTCAGTTCTTTTGCATTCAGTATTTTCCATACACCTTACGATACTATTCTGATTGCTCTAAAAATGATGAGGATGGGGAATTTGAGGGAAGGTTTTTTTATAAGAAAAAATTCTGTAGCTTTTTTATGCGACTGCTTTTTCAATTACAGCATTAGCACTGATACTTTAAGCTGAAAGCTGCTTTACACTTGCTATGTTTTTGTCATTTAGCATTTCAATGATAATAATCTATATAAGGCACAATTTTCTCACTAAATTAAAAGTCTTTGCTAAGTGGTCAACTGAGAATAGGTGGCTGTGACCTCACTGACTTTTTGAAAATTTCTATTACACCACAAGCACAATTTGGAGAAGAAAGGCATGTTCCTTTTTCCTAAAAAGAAAAATGTGGTGTCCTCCAAGGCTTCTTTCCCTACATAGTTTGAATTAGTCTTGACATTCAGCAGAAGGCTAAACTCTTTACCTCAATCCAGACCTTTAAATTCACCCACTCTGCAGAGTTCAGATGACAAATTTTTACAAAGGATGAAAAACAGAAACAGACGATGGAAACAGAGTGTAATGAGTTGACAGTTTCGTTTTATATCTAGCAGCTAACATTAACCCCTGTCACTAAATAATAATGTTTAAAAAAAATCCCTCTCAGTGAAAAAAGGTGACAAATGCTCAACTACTCCATGCCCCAAACTTTCTGACACAGTCTGACACAGTCCAAATCAAGAGTATGAGATCAAATATTGTAAAATATTAGAAATATTGTTCACACTACAACTGATAATATATTTTTTGGTGTGCTTTCTTGTAGATAGATTAATATGCTTCCCTGTTCGCCCCTGTCTCTGTGTCTGTACTAATCACCTCACTGGTGGGTGTGTCAGACACCATCTACCATAGAGCGAGTGAAGTCCAGACAATGTCCAGATAATCAGGTCTTACCTAGTCACACATTTAGTACACAAGAGGAGACATCTGTGTCAGACCCGTTCTCACCAAGAAATACTTTATTTGCTTTCAGTGACAGGTGCACGCAGGTAGAGCGTGCCAGGCCTAAATACTACATATATTTCGACATGTGCACAACATTACTGGAAGGGTGGAAAGTGACACAGAGGCAAGCAGAAACGAGTGTGGAGCAGCTCTTATCTTCAGTGGCAATGGCTCAGAAAGTTGCTGTCAGTCTTCTTCGTCTTTAAAAAGCTGCCCGTCATTTATAGTATCAGACAAGAGCAGTGACAGTGAAGTAATTTATGGAGACAACTGTTGGAACAAAGTAAATTTAAGAAAGCCCACAATGAAACCAAATGCTGTACTTTGATATGGATTTCTTTTTCATATTTCCAAAGGCAATTTCTCGAACATCGTTTGTTTGATACGATCACTACCAACATTTTTGTCTTGTCAGTTATCAGCAACACCTTCCTATTACTCATAGAAAAAGAATCCAGGCAGCATTACTTTTCCATCAATATTAGATGTTGCAAAATGGGTGTGTAAATGGCTTCCAATGGTTTTTTTTGCCTCTTCAGAACATCACCTCAGCCTTTGGATGTGTTCATTGAGTTTGTAAACATGGTACTGCATTAGAAAAATAACCTTTTTTTGGAAGTGTTATGAGCACATGAAGACTTTCACTTACTGTTTTCTTCTATAATTACAGTCTTATATCCTAGTTTCTCCAAGAAGGAGATACTCAGTGTCTTGTGTCCATTTCCCATTGCCCAAGTATCTAAAGGCTAAGATTATGCAAATCCATATTCTTCCGGTAGGGCTATGATCATCACAGCATTAGGGTGCTTCTGGGAGACGAAGGGTAAGTACCTCTCAGAAAAATTTGTTGTCAAGCGAAAAGGCTGATAAATTTTATTGCCTTTTAAGACCTTTGTTCACTGATTATTTCTACTGTCATTTGTCTTTGTAAGACTTAACTCAGAGACCAAAAGTACGGAAATGTTTGTCTTCTACTGACCATCTGAAACCTTTCTTCTCTTAATCAGTCTATCACAAGTCCTCCAACTTAATGGGTATGTTGCAAAAAAAAAAAAAGCTTAAGTAACCATTTGCTCATCTATTATTTACACTAATAAAACAACACTATGTCTGTAGCAGATAAAGGTCTCATGAAAGCTGATAACATTATTAACATAAGATAAAAGAAATCCTCATTCTCAGCCTACACAGTGATTTTGGAAGCATGCTTGTAAATCTCCATCTACTAATGGGATTTTCTGAGTGAATACAGTATAACAAACCTAACTTGTGTTTTTGGCAACATACTTAAGATGCAAAGATGCATTTAAAGTAAATAAAAATAATAAGAAACATTTTTTTAAATACCACAAGGAATGCATTAAACCAACATCAGGGTCAGAAAACAATATCTGCATACACTCTCTCTCTCTTTCTTTCTCTCTCTCACACACACACATACCTTTGCTCTGTCTTGCTTGTAAACACATACACATACAAGGCCCATTAATAATCACTGCATCATTTTTCGAGGTAAAGAAACATCCATTCTCTGATTTCCTATTCCTCTCATTTCTCTCCTGTGTCCCCGTTGAGAACAACATGTTTTATAAAGATCAGTTGCTGGCACTGTAGCACAGTTGCAGATTCAGCAATAACACACAGCCGTTCACCAATAAATCATAACACACAGACACACACACACACACGGACATACACTTACACGTTGCAGCGTTGGCTGAGGCCTTCACCTGATGAAAAATGTACTCCTGGAGATGCAAAAACATTACATACACTGTTCTGTATGTGCATACATGCACACCATTAACATCTGCCAGTCTGCCATCCATATACACCGAACAACCTGCGTCGGAGGTAAACAGGTTTCCCCTACATCTGCACGTATCATTGTAATGCCACGCAATGCCGGGCAGCCAGATGGCAGTGAGCGGCAGCTGAACAGAACAGATCAGGTTTTGAACTATAGTTCCTCCGTCTACCTCAGAATGGTAACACAAAGGCTCATGGGAGCTCACACAGGCAGTGGGGTCATGCAGACTCCTCATGAGGTTAGGAGCAGATCCCCTGTGTCAGTGGGGTGAACGAAGGCAACGGGAGAGCGTGTGTGTTTGTGTGTAGGTGGGTGTTTTTGTGTGTGTGTGTGTGTGTGTGTGTGTGTTTTCTATGTCTAACAGTGACTGTGTGTGTGTGTGTGTGTGTGTGTGTGTGTCCAGGCTAGCTCCA
>JAQLOL010000012.1:10057922-10068574 GCA_029783665.1 Naso thynnoides
GCAAGTTTATTATGTAAGATGGAAAACAAGGTGATGAATGAGAAGATCTTACAGTACACAGGAATGCAGCCAACAAAATAGGAAATTACATTTTTCCTCATATTTATGCAGAGGACAGCAACAAAGTAATAGGGAACTCAAATGAATTTTTTACACCTTGGATGTGTAGCATGTTTTGGAGCAAACTTTATCTCACAAGGTAAACACACAGGATATATTTTACATTAAAAAGTTTCTAAATGAATTCCTCAAACAGGAAATTATTTGATGATGAGTCCAAAGGGGCTTCATGGTTCAGAGACTGTGCAGGTTTATAATATTGTCAAGGAGGTGCACCTCACTTTATTTTTGAGTGTCCGTGGAAATAAAAAGTAATAGAGCGTCACCAAGTCACACACATACACACACACACACACACGAACACAGTGAATGCTTCATTAAACTGCATCTATCCTCCCAAATGTGCATCCTTAAACCCAAAAGGGAGGAATACAGATGGAGATGAAGAGCAGTGCCTTTCTGTGGCAGTTTAGCTTATCTCAGAGATAAGATGGAGACCCTTCAGGGAGATGAGAACAGAGAATGAAATACGAAGGGAGAGGGATGGAGAAACGAGTCAGTTCAGCAGAGAGTGATGGGGAAGATGTTGAAGGGGAAAGAGATGCAGACAATGAGGAAAAGACAGAAATAAAGACAGACAGTTGAAAGAGAAGAGAGAGGGAGACGGATGGGGATATATATGCAACATTGGACTCCACTGGCTTCAGGTCAGTCTCTCACTCAGTCTCTGTTCCTTTATTTGGAGGATATAAATGATCAGATTAGGACTGTGCTCTGCAAATGTAAATCAGCTGGTGGGGAGATCAACCCATTTTTGGTTGATTTTGCCCTTTGGTCCACATACTTTCTTCCTATCAGAATAGAAATTGTTACAGTTCTTCCTTGGTAAACCCTGGGAGATTTAAAGTAGAGTTCTCCAGAACTCAGGAGCTCACAGGGCAGCTGCTCAACTTCCTCCTTCTCATCCACAGTTAACTGTGACCTCAGATTGCAATGGGAGTCAGAGAATTATACAGACAGACATCATACAGTACTTGTCTACCCTGAATATCTTAGGTTCTTTCTAGCATGAAGTAGGGTTTGGTGTTGAACAGCTAGCAGGAAGAGTCAAGTGTATTCAGGGCTTTATTGAAAGGCACTTCAAGTAGAGATGTGCATGAACATTTAAAATGGATTAAGGTAAATTGGCATTTTTCCAATTTAGAATAAATTACGGTGACCTTGAATTAAACATTAGAAGAAGTGTCTGGCATCTGTCAACAACAGCAGCCAAGAAAATACAAACAAGAATTGACAGCCATGAAAGCATTGCATTTACCATGTTATCATGCCAACACTTGATAATTAGTGATAAACACAAAGTATAGCTGAGGCTGCTGATAGTATCATCCATTTTGCATTAATTGTTCCTAAACAAACCATTGCACCAATTCAGAATTTGACCGGAGGGTAGATGAAAAGTTAAAGGATCACAAAGTTATAGTTCATCCTAATGGGAAGAATGTCTACACCAAATATAACAGCAATGTTGTGCAGAAGTTTCAACAATATCACACAAATCCACCAGAATCCAAACTATCCGTTTCTGGCCATTAGACTAGTGACCAGACCAATCAGCATCCTTTGAAGAAGTACTGGCATGAGCTGCGGGCGTGGTTTACGTGCGTGACACTCAGAAAACAACAATGTTTGCTACCATTCGCTAAGGTTTCTAATGGAGTCTTCCCAACTGGTTGTGTGTAACAAACTATAAGCAGCAGTCAGATTAGGACACATCTCCCAGGAAATAAACATTTCTGTACAAAATTGTGTACCAATTCCCCTTGCAGATGTTGGGATTTTATCATAGGATAAGTGACAACTTTGATCCACTAAAGGTACTACAAGAAAACCAGGGGATCATGGCATATCATTCAGTAGTTGTTAGGTGTTTCAGTCGTGACCAAAGTGGTCAACAAACCAATTTCTTTTGATTATCTGATTGTTTTTGTTCTATTAGTAGTTGTATGTGCATTTATAGACAGACTACACACTCATTCAGTATGGATTAACATCACCATTGAAACCTGATTATGTTTTACAGATGATGCTGGAGATTTGAATCCAGCAGGATATGGATATTTTTGGAATTTGAAGTTCCCAACAGTTGTTGGCAGTCAAGCAGCTTATGTAGACACTATCTAAGTGCATAAAGCATGTCAATACCACTGCCAAGGTTAGCAGCAGTCTGAGTCCTAATGGGGGCCATTTGTGTTAAAAATGCATGTCATGGGGCATTTTTGAATTACAGCATCCATTATATGGCAGATGTTGTGTTACATCTCATTCACATCTTCATGCTCAGTTGGTTTGACAGAGAACTGACGCTGTTCATTTCAGTGAAAGCTGGTATGAAATGATGATACGGTTGAACACTTAAGGCTTAATGCCCCAAGTAGACAACTGGTCAATGATTTACGGTGGAAATTGGGGTGGAACTGATTGTGGAGGCTGTGGGCCTTTCTAAATCCAAATCTGCTGGAGGAGAAAAAAGACAATAGATTGTTTATGGCCTGTCAGACTGTAAATAAAGTCTCTGTTAATAAATGAGTGTCATCACTCTGAACTATCACTGACTAAATATGTGAGTATGTTCAAATTCATTAATCTTATATAAAGAAAAAATGCACCTTTGTGGGATTACATTATCAGAAGTGAAAATTAGTTAATGCATATTATATACTGTGTATGTAATGGATTTGGCTGGAGGCCTTTTGAAAGTAATGAACTGATCAAGTATACGAACTATTGTCCCTTGAGCTACTTTTCCTGTGAGTTAGAGCAGGGAATAAAGAGATAGAAAGGTCTAAAGGCCAGCACACAAACAAGTGAGAGACTAACACTCTCTTCCGTTTGGGTAAAGTGGTTATAGGTCTACTACCAATAACACAGAAGGCTTAAATTATTCTTTTGGGTAAAATAAGCTCTTTACAGAGCTGCAGTATATGAATTGGTGAATGTATCTGTGTGTCTGAGTGTAGCAGTGTTTTCTGAGTGACTTCGTTCAGATTTACTCTGTAATGCTCCAGAGTGCAACCGCCTGAGAACCATCATCTCAAGACACTGCAACCATGACATTTTAAGGAGTTTTAATTCAGAAAAACCTAAAGGGAATAGACACCAGGGGGAAAAATGATGCAAATCACATTCTTGAGCTCTCCAAGGTTACAGTCTTTTGTAAGCATAAAGAGGGCCTGGAAGTCTGAGATACACTTTAGGGGTCTGACAATGCAATAAGAAGGCAGAAAACATGACATCCCTGTTACATCCAGTGAGTTATATTTTCACTAAATTACAGGGCTGCTCCACCAGGCACCTAAGACCTGTGGGAATGTGCTGCCATTGTAATGAATAAAAGATGTTTAAGTGACGATTAAGTTGCAGTGCCTGCAATTTAATTTACAGGCAGCCACATTTGTTTACAGTAAGAATCAGCTAAACGCTTGCACTGAGTATGACGGGTTAACTAAACTCCAGTGAAAAATTACTGCAGTGTATTTCCCTGGTGTGCGAAAATCCAGCAAACATCAAATGCTCATTAGGATTTGGTTCATTATGCATCTTGTAAATGTGACGAGTGTGTTCACTGACATTTGGCTTAAGTGAGCCAATGTTTATTTCTCATACTGATATTATGCTGTATGTGTTAAAAATTATATAAGTTTATACCAGTGCAGTTTTATTCAGAAATTCATGACTAATTTTGGAGGCTGTCAAACTATTTTTTTTTAATTACGATTAATTGCTAAATCTTAATAGTTAATCATGATTACTTGCACTTTTTACTGCATGTTTAAAATTTTATTATTTTGCATTTCACAACAGTTTTTAAGTCCATATTAACAATGTAAATAGAGATGCACCAAATTTTGGGGCCAGTTGAAATTTTTTGGCTGAAAATAGCAAGAACAGTCCCTTCTGTGTTTGGCCGAATGAGTTAAAAGGCCAAACAATTTCTATTGAACAAGAGTGATTTTGATGAGGTGATCAAACAGCAACCCAAAGATACATACATGTGTCTATATTTACATATATATATATACGCAATTAGCATGGACTGAGGGGGCCTGCACAATTAGAGTAAAATGTGGCGAGCAGCTTGCTACACGGACGCTAGTCGAGCACAAGAAAGAGACAGCAGAGGCAATGAAAAGGAAAGCTCCCCGTAACGTCGGTCCCAGCATGCCCACTCCATCTGTTGTAGCTTATTCTTTAACCTCAAAAATTACAACACAAGATGTCTCTTAACATCAGACGTCACTTAAGTGAGTGAAAAATGGGATGCACATGACGTTAGCTTGTGAGTGACTGAAAAATACAGCTTGGCTGCTAACAACAGCCAGAGTAACGGAGTCTTGAAGTAAACAGGAACTCAAAAACTTGTCTCTCTCTCTTTACATGGAAATAAACAAGTAACAACAAGCACACAGGATCATTTAGAGTTGACGCAAAGTTTATCTGATAACTTTGGGTGGAGGCAGGCTAGCACTGTTCATTAACTACCAGTGTATGAGCTAAGCTAAGTAGCAGTGGGAGAGCTCTGTCCCTCTCTTCCTTGTTACTGCGTGCGCAGTCAAAAGAATGGTAGCCTATCTTTGCTCTTCCTGGAATTCAGGAAGGCAGCAACTAACAAAAAGAAAAAAACAAGCCATTTAGAAGTTGGTAGGGAGAAGGAAACTGCTGCAGCAGTGTGACAAACGGTGTGTTGAAAGGACAAAACAGCAGATGTGAAAAAAATAACGTGTAAATTGATTACAATTAACGCATTAACGTTGACAGCTCTGTAACCCTGGTTTTAGGAAAGGGAGCGTGCCTGGGTCGTGGGTGTTGCGGGTTACAAGTAGGCAACTAATTCTGCTTCAATGAGAGAAACACCGTTGCGGCAGGACAGGACGACTAGACTTTATTTTTCACTTACTGCAGAGGTTCAACAATGTGGAGGCAATGCGCTCCTCTCCGGACTCTCTACGAGTCTCACCTTTTCGGTTCCCACTCAACAAGGGCACACGTAACCAACATCACGCATCACATACCTTATCTCTCTCTAAAGCATTTATAAGAACAACCAAAACACTGACAGTTACTATTATAGACTAAATTAAATAATTAAAACTAATAATACCTCACAATTTGAACACAACACAACAATAATTAAAATCAATTAATATAATACAAAAATAATGATAATGGTGACAACATAAAATCCATAATTAAAAATAATAAACACGTAATAAACTACATGGTTATAGCTCTACTAATTTTATTTATCAAGTCTGTTTACCTGACCTAAATGGTCTGAATCTAAAATCTGAATAATATGAAGAACACCAACATGCGTTCAGATGACAGTTACAACTCATAAATAGTAACATTCAAATTCAAATTTGAAAGGCCATTGCAAGCAAAGAAATTTAAAAACCCACAGAGAGTAAGAATTTGCATCAACACAACCACAACGTTGTGTCAGTCAAGCTTACAAACAACCTTAACAAAAAGAAGATGCTAGCTACACTTAACATTCTGATAGCCTACATCTGACTGTTGCTAAATATGAGGCCTAACAGACTCCTTATCTAACAGCTCAGTTATGCTGGACATCAATTACGCACATGGATACTACTCTGCCTTCACTTTATCCACATATCTGCACCTACTGGAAGCTTACAGATGCAGATACAACAGAGTAGTACCTTCAACTGCTGTGAAGGCAGGATAGGTAATGAAGTGAGACCTGAAGGAGCAAGATACCAAGAATAGGACAAGGAAATAAAATACAAGTTAAACACATTAGATCCAAATTTTGTTACTGTTGTAACTCACATATTATATGTGGGTTAAAACAGCTACAAGATTACCCACTTATCTGTGGTATGTATAGCTGCCAATTTCCTGTTGTCATGTGTTCCCCTTCAACCGAATACTATTTTAAAGGGCATAGTGACACTGCTATCATTTTTCCCACACCAAGCTGCTTTTATCCATTGTACTTAAGACAGATGACTACGTACAGTATGTATCCACTTATCTATTTTCCATCTGATGGGTCCAAAAAAAAAGGAAAGAAGAAATATCAGCCTTGACCTTTCTTGTTCCAGCGCCTTTGATAAATGTGCAACCTTTTGAAATAACCAAGGATAGTTGAGAAACACACAAGACTGGTCAAAAGAAAACTCATTCTTTATTTACTGCATACTGCATACTGTACACTGTACATTATTCATAGCATTCAGTTTTTGCGGGCATTTTGCAGATATATGAGTTGCTTTTGTATTGCATGGGCCATGGCTGTGTTTTGATTTCTAACACAAGCTCGTTGATCACACAACAGACCCTTTGACGGCCAGAGACAGTGTTGTGCTGCACTGCATAGAATATGAATGTTGACGTCATCTATTCAACTGTGTGTTTTTTTGTTTTTTTTTTAAAAAGAAACATCTGTTGCTAAGCTCTCTCTTGTAGATTGATGATAAATCAGACGGTGAAAAATCTTGGGGGTTCTGCACTGAAAATTATTCTGTAGTTCACCTAATATTAGATTTATTTGATAATTAGCAGTAAACCTTATTCACCTTTTAAAAGGTGGCCAGCGTACATATGAGCACTGGAACATGAAGCTATCTAGCTTTTTTAGTCACAGCAATCATTCCTTAAATTTTCCAACTTGGATTCAAAACTTAAAGCTTTTTCAGAGTTCAACAAATTACTTAAAAAAACATACTACTTAAATCTATCTCATTGTCTTTGTTTTTTATTTTTTGTTTTGTTTTGACTATATATATATGTATTAATTAATATATAGAATTCTTATATTCCACAGTAGGATTTTCTATCTGTATGGTCTCAAACAGACACTTTTATCCAAATGTTCAACTGCAAATTCATTGCATTCAGAAAAAAAAGCTTTATGTGAGTCCCCACTACCCCACCCATTTAGACATTTCAATAATAAATTATCCCTCCATCCTGAACCTCTTCCATGGGTCAAGGGCTGATGTATGGGAGCCCAGAGGGGACATATAGGATACATTAGTTGGGCTTGAGTCTGCACTAATGGGAAGTGAGTGATGGTGAAGAATGTTGACATCCTTTGACATCACAGAGGGAGAGGAAAACGAGGCATTGGCATTTTAGCCATTGTCAGCTGCAGGGAGTCAATTCATACCAGAGCAAGAGTGTCTCTAAAGCTAGAACAAAGATGAGAACACTTACCGTGAGAAAATTTCTTGCTAAACTGGGCAGACAGTGAAATGTTTTTGTAATCAATCATCAGTCCTCCTCGGTATTGAATTCCTGTTACACTGTGCCTGCTTTGCATAGTAAAGGCCAATTAATCCAACGTGGCTGCTTCCCCTCTGAGTGTTTATTCAATTAATGGGATTGTGGCTAATGCTAGGTGGCTGCAAGTGACCATACTTTTTCTAGGCAATAAAAACAATGACAGAACAACATATGTCAACACTTATGTCAAAACCAGAAGAACTAAAGAAATCTTAAAATCACTTTGAAGTTTAGCTTAAAAAAAGCCATTTAGCTTGTTCTTTCGCAGACTCAGCAATACAACAGAGTGTATTCAGTCAGAGTTTATCCATTAAGCGATGGCTTGGTAGATTAAATTGAAGGATTTAATTTTAATTCGGAAAATTGCGCTGAGTAGCTGTGAAGTTGCTCCATGATTCACTCCTCTCTTTCCTCTTTTCCACACTCCTTTTTGTCAAACAAATTAGCTGCCAGCTCACTTTGGATAAGTGTGCAATATCAGACAAGGACCCTTTTCACCATTCTTCATATTGTTGTGATTCAATGCATGTATTATGAAGCATTAATGAATTGTACCCAAAATATAACATAACAAAAACATAAATCAGTGTTTTGCAATTAAAAAATAAAGTTAAAACTGGACCACATCCTGATCATGTGAGCTCAGCACAGCTACTAAACATGGCCCTCTGTAAACTCCATCCCACAGAGGCCACTGCCCTCAGAACTGCAAAGCAGCTCAAAGTGTTTCACAAATCCAGAGACAAAAGGCAAGCAAGAGTGAGCAATTTAGTGCTAGCTGCTTTGTGAAGGGCCTCACAGCCCACACAGTGCCATTCAGGGGACTAAAACACAGGCCAGGATTACGCTTATCAAGCATCAACTGTTTGGTCACACAGACAAAGGCTTAGTGCTGTGGGACAACTTTAATGGCCTGTGGCTGGGTGCAAAGAGCGCCTCTTATAACACAGAATGAGGCTGAGTTGAGGGCGAAAAAAGGGAGAGGGCCTCAGCAGTACAATCACTACTTTCGATAATGATGACAGCAAATGAAGGGATGGGTGGTTAGGGTTTGTGGAGTGGTATTATCTCTTTGGACCATAATGAAAAGGAAACTGCCCGTGAACCACAGAGCGAGAGACTCAACAATGGAAATCCCTCACTGTCCAGAGGTCCATGTGAGTTTCAGATGCTAATAATAGCTTGATGGATGAAAAGTCTGCTGAAGGCTTTGGTATAAAGAAGACCACTGAGACAATGTTGTAATGCTATTCTAATCAGTCAATAACAATAACACACAGTCATGAAGGCAGAAGGAGCCATTACAATTGGTTTGGCATTGGTCCATAAAATAAGGTGTAATCTTCCATGACCTTGGAAAACAGGTGCAACCACACTGCTTTGCTGTCACATGCTGAATGCTCAAATCTGTTCATGTACCAAGCTAACACAATGCAAATTACATTGTCTTTTGTGCTTTAGCTCTTGATCCGGTGCTTTTTCCTGTTTAACATTTTTGATTTTTTAAAGCACAAGTTCGGTTTTTAGCACATTAAGCCCTTTCATTAGATTATTTATGACCATAAACAATGGGTAATAGCAGCATAATGAAGAAAGGTGCAGTTTTAAGAACTTGAGCTGATTGCTGACGTCACTGCTAGCTGACACAATGGATTGGCATGGGCACTGAGATAATCATTCAAAAAACATCAATAAATGTTCATTTTCAAAGACCAGAAACTCATTGAGTGGTTAACTTTCTAAAACAACCAAATCTCTAGTTTCTGCCAACAAAGGAATATCTAAACCTCTAGGCAATTTCTATACAACTCAGTGGACTTAAGAATAATAATAAAACTCCATGCAAAGCATTCTATGCAACAATATTTGTATCAGAACGTCAGCGGACACCACTGACCGGTCTGTGATTTTCTCATCTTTGAAAATGAGCTTTTATTGTGTTTTCTGTCCTTATCTAAGTTATTTTGACCTCCAGCCTCAAGGGAAATGCCTTCTCTGCTGAGAGAAAAACTCCCTTCACACAGGAGATGAGTTTAAAAGAAACACTGTTAATTAGTTAGTGCTTAATTAGTTACCGAGTGAACTCTGTAATATACTGTGAACAAATCTTAAACATTGTGACCAATATATGAATATATAGATAAGAATTTAACAAAAATGATAAATATATCATATGAGGGAAGTAAAGCTGCATACTGAATGATGATGAATTTTGTACCACAGGTACTTTAAGAGTTTTAATGTAAATATAACTCAATTAATATGGTTTGATGGAAAATAATTGCACTAACTGATATTCCAAGAAGTCTGAGCTCCACCCATGCTTTACTTATTTGCCCATTTTTTATTAGACTGAGTTAGGCACTGCAGTAGCCACAACACTGAGCTACAAGATGGCTCTTCCAAAATCTGAGGCTTGCTTCACGGATACTACGTCCATGTTTGATGTTAAGAAAAGTAATCATCTAGATTCATTTTTAAAGGTAATGTTGCTAAACCATAGCCTTGTTTCCAACCTGTGTGACCATTTCACTGCTTTCAGCAGTGCCATGGTTCTGAGATACAGCCAGTTGCTTAAAGTACAATGTTATCATAAACCATCGAATAGATGGCTGCAGATATGAACATAAAACCTACATTGTAAAGTAGAATTGCCCTCTACAAATTGGAGCGACCCCTTTGAGCTAGTTAAGGCAGATAACTCGAGCTGCGCTGCTGTACACATGTGACACATCACATGCCCCACTCTCCACATCTACTATTTGTGCACTCTCACTTTGGTGGTCTATTTGAACTGCAGGGAACCCCAGTTCCCCCTCTGCCTGTCATTGCTACTGCTGCCCTGCCCTGTGTCAGTACAACTGCATGTTTTTTCAGCTGTAGTCCACTGCCGCATGTGAGACACAGTGAGTCTTGGGGCCCTAGTTTCGTAGACCGGGCGCAGTCTAGGCGCAGCGCAGGTGCGCCGCACCAACGGGGTGTGTCCAGGTGCATTTGCAAGTTTCGTGCACAACACAGTCTGGTGCAGCCCGGCGCAGGCACTCCACCTGTCCCTCCTACCGGCGCAAGTGGGAAGGGCGGAGGAGAGAAGGCGTGAGTGAGAAAGTAGGAGGAGAGAAAGGCATCACGTGGGATTAACGCAGCCGATTCAGATCTTCACCAATCAAAGGAGCTCCTCTCCTCACCTTTAAATGCGTTGCGAGGCAAGGTGCATTGCAAGTTTCGTCACTTCGCCATCCTGGACAGCAGCGGCAGCAGTGCGAGACGCCCAAACT
>JAQLOL010000012.1:10074629-10086288 GCA_029783665.1 Naso thynnoides
CAAATTAATTATAATGTTTTTTTTTTTTTTTTTTTTTTACAAAATTCACTTAAGTTGATGAAGTAAATCTTTAAATATATTGTCTCTGTACTGTTTGCAATTGAATATAGGCCAAAATGAATGAGCAAATCATCCAGTTTTTTTTTTTTTTTTGTCTTGTTCTGTTTCACACAACACCCCATTTTGTTTGGATTCAGATAAATGAGACTTGTGGTGTATGTTTTTTCACTCTGACAAAGGTACTTTCACATAAATTGTATCACTTTATATAACAAGTCGCTTACTGTCTCCCACACAGACACACACAGGCAGGAGATTGAACTGAAGTATTTGCGAGCAAGCTGGAGGGCAAGAGCCATGTCCAATTGTTTATAATGTGCATGGCATGAGAAAGCAGCTTAGATACACTTGTAAATCAGGACAGACAGCGGAGAGCCAATTAGAAAGACGTCACTGTTCATAACCTACAATACATGTTAGTTCGCTTGTGCTTGTCAGGTTGACAAGACTGCATGGCAGAAACCAGTGGCCCATTCACTTTGATGTCATGAATAATACTCCAGGTTATTATTTCAGTACTGGAGTTTACTTTTCACAGCAGGAGTCTTTCACAGAAACAAGCTGTGTTCACAATTAGTTTAGATAATTATGCTCAGCATACAGTCAGGAGTATTATATTTATAACTTTTGTCAGAATTCAAGTGTGTGCTGTGCCAAAGGATACAAAGGAGCACTTCTCTCTTGAGTCAGAAATTAAGTTCAGAGTAAATTGCAGTGCTTTCTAATGGTCCACACAGTGCCTCACTCTCATCTGTAGTTCCTGCTGGACTCGGACAAACCTGACCCCCATTCCTGAGCACATCACAATTAACCTCAAGTACAACCAGGACAGAACAAAGTCATTTCAGTCATTTCTATAACTTTGATGATGCCACTGCCCCTAATTCTTTCTGAAAACCCACTCCGTGATTGGTTTAACCAACAGCTAGATTAATGTGTATATAGCCATATGCAAGCAAATGTAATTGCAAAAAAGAAATCTACAAAAGCAAATATACTAATCACCACTACAGCTCAGTATTAAGTCCCTTCCAACGACATGTATGATCGAGGAGCAAAGGGTGAAAAACTGAGATTCCATTGAGTATAATTTTAGCCCTAGGACCGCACGTTTCTGTAGCCTGTGTTAATTTAAGGCAGTTTAATTGATTTTCCCATTCAGTATTAGCCTACCTAAAGTGAGCCATGTGTGAAACAGGAAACACATGAAGAGGAAATATGCTGTTCACAATAATCTCTTAAATGCAGCTCAGAAAATTCTCAGTAGCTGTCACAGTTTTCAGGTGACGCCTTTGAATTCAGCAAGCCGGTGCATGTCACTGTTAGCATACTTATAACAGCCCCAGCAGCCCCCGAGCATCTGTCGGCGTGTGCTTCACTTCTAACATGACCCTTTTACAAGAAACACTCCCTGTGTTATACATGACTGCGCCTATTAGTTACTCTGAGTTGTGATTTGAATGGAAGAGTACTGTCACAGAGAGCTATGGTTACAGGACTTGCACTGGGTCGCGACAGTCAGGTCATTTATTAACGCAACTGAGCCCATGAGAGAGACACACAGAATGGCTCTCATGGGTCATGAAGTCATGGGATGGACACGGCTTGTGCTAGTTAGCTGTGTCCCTGTCATGGGTCACAGCAAACTGGCCTTAGCTGTGTCACTCTCATGGGTAATAGTGTTAGTACCATCATACATTCTAGACTTACGTGTTGTACTTGTCTTTGTATATCTGTATGCTGTTATATATCCATGTTTGTAGGATATTTGTTATATACATATGTGGTTAGAGACTTCTGTTTACATGCTACTCTAGACTTATCAGGTCCAAAAGCTGTGGATTCCTTTTATAGCCTATTTATCTATTCATTTTCCCCTCTCTTTGACATTGAGGCACTTCTATCTCCTTGTATTACATACCTTGTATGATGTTTTATTTTCTTGACATTTAAGCCATGTAATCCTAGGATTTCAGGTATTGCAATTTTTCTTAGTGTGTGTATATACATCTATATGTGTACATACATTTTTGTTTGTTATATGTTTTTTTGTGACTCTTCTTCATCACAAGGGGAACCTATTGGCTGTATAAATGCAGGTGTTTTTCCCTCATTTTTTCATGTCTGATAAAGGGCAGGTGCCCCAAACATCACATGTGGTGATTATGCCAATTAAATGCATTCAGGAGCCATTTCTGGTGTGTGAATCCTACATTCTCTTCAGTTTTGGCATTTCTGTCCATCATTCAGGGTTTTTTCTTTTTTGGATGTGTGTGCTTTTTTGTGTTTTTTCTATTAATGTTAGTGACACATCTAATGCTAGCTATACACCCTGCTTTCAAGGAGAAATGTGTAACATAAGGCCAGATTTTTGTTTAAAATGTTAAAAATGAACTAAAATTGTCAATGGAATGTTTTGAAGAAACAAACCATACTTGCCATTGACTTTGATGCAAAATTGCTGTCAAAAACAACACAAAAAAACACCATCAGAGGTAAAATAGTTGAAAAATAATCCAAAGACACCATGTCTAGTTCATATACATTTATTCTGCCTGCTAGAGAACGTGAAATATATTGATTTTTGGGGGGGTTTTTTTTGATCAATCCTAAAGCATGTCAATGCAGTCTCCAAGCATCAAGCTGATGCAGTGACCAAACGCAGTGGCCAGATTACTTTTCACTCTGCATAGTATGCTGGTTAACAGTAGCACTGTCCTCTGACCAGGCTATGACACTGTCCTAGCTATGTTTTGTAAGTTAGCATGCCCGTCAGTCTAGCCTCTGCATGGCGTCCAACACATGAGCTTTACTGGGTGATGCCTCTCCTCCCTTGTTTCAGTACAGTTCAGTAATCATTCTTATTATTATTATTATTCTTATAAGAATTCTTATATTCCTATTATTAACTATGTGTGCAACTGGAAATGACAGAATTAAATGATATAAAAAGGCTATATGATTGTTTACTTCTCTAATGAAGTTGAATAGTTAGTGATGTAATATTACTTGTAAGCAATGTGATAAGTGATTTTACTGTATTAATTTCAATCATAGTAATTTACACAGCAAACACAATGAGAATTTTTTCACCGATGGAAGGGTGCACATCATCTAGCTATTATTTGAAACCTGAAAGATAAATTTCCCCAAGGGGAACAGATCATGGATTCTTGTTTTTTGCTTAGAATTACAACAACTCCTCAGCAAAGCGGATTTTAGTGAAATTGGCTTGTTTTGACTATTTGCATTGTTACTGTCTATGCAGAAAGCGGGATTGTTTTCCTCCCATTGGGGCATAGCAACAAGAGCCTGCTGTGGATGACGTATTGCCAGCCTGGTGCAATCTACTTTAATGTGTTTAAAGTAGTAAGAAATGTCCAAGATCTGATGATAATATAACAGGTGTAACATCTAGTGAGATTCAGCGATAATATTGGCAAAAGCTACCCAGCCTAGCTTGCTAGCTTCCACTTTCTTATTAAAATACAAACTTAAAAATAGAACCCAAATGTTAAATGTGCTTGAGCTCTGAGACGTACTGAATTTTTTTAAGTATTGGAAAGAGCCAAACGTCAAATAGTACCTTATCAGCTTGCTCAAATTGTTGTAATAACACTGGAGTTGTGAATGTTTGAATCTTTGCTTATGCAAAAGACATTTTGTTTAACATGCTGTATTTCTTCAGATTCAGTGCCAGCTGAACAAGAAATATGATCTTATTGTGGTGTTTTCTTATTTCTCTCTCATCTCACCACAAAAAGAATTGAGCATTTAAAGGGCCCAGATAGTGAGACAAAAGCCATTTTCATATCACATTTATACCATCTGATAAGAACTGTTTTCCCAAGCTATTAAAACAGATCTTTTTCTGGCACAAAAAGAACCCAAAAGGTCCTCTAAACCTAAAACCAATTAACTTAATGAATTTATTTATTTATTCTCTCTTATCTGTCAGTGTAACGAATGCTTGAAGTCACCTAAACATTATCAGATGGTGTCGCGGTGGCAGAGAGCCTGCTTCCTGTCAGCATAGGTGCGGTTCTGTCACTGAAAGGTGTGACAGAAGCTTTCAGTGGCCTCTCTCCTGGATCCTGTTTTGCTGTCGAAGCACAATGTCTGTGACTTTACAGCTGTCCAAATTCATTCTCACTGTGCACACAGTTAAAGAAAGAACATTTCCACTGACTTTATCCAGGAAACCGAAAGAAACAGACCACAGCAAATTCTTCAAATAATGGTCTATGGTTGAATTCCCAGGCTAGAACCATGGACTTACACTAAGTTACTGCTGTAGGCTTCTAAAGATTAGCCACAGATGTGAACAAGTGTTTGACCACATTTGGCTTTACTTGTGTAAATGAATTCAAATTGAAACAACCGTTTATCATTTTAAACCTCTCTGACTCCAATTAAAGTATCTCCAATTATAGGCTTGCAGAATTAAATCTATTTCACCTCACATCCCCTTAAAACTTGCAAAGTTGAGCTGAGATCCTGGCACGTTACTCATATCCTGGCCTTTATTAGTGTCAAATGGCAAAGTGTGAAGTGCTGATTTATCAAATATTCTAGTCTGCTTTCCCTTTTAAACAGTAGTGACAGTATGCTCAGAAGTAAAATAAAAGAGATAAATGGGTAAATTTTCAAACTTTTAGGGTTTTATTTCATTTATGTATTTATTTATTCTTGACGTTTTTCTCGATTCATTTTCCTCCTGTCGTGATCCAATTGAGAAAAGTGTGTTTTTGAAACTGCTGCAGACAAGGAAAGCGACAGACTCCTTTTGATGATAAGGATAATCATGCTGCCAGTGTATTTAGTGTAAATGGATTTGAATGTGTATGTTTTCTATTTTGCTTACTGATACGTCTTTTGGTTTTTGTTTCTGTTTTTTCCTCTAAGCACTTCAGTTATTATGCACATAGTGAAAACAGGCATGTCATAGCAACTGTGTATTACCACCGGTATTTTTTTCAATTCCTTGTTTCCCATGAAAACAGAATTTTAAAAAATAAATAAATAAATAAATATAAAAGGGAGAGATCTAATAAAAGAGGTGGAGTTCAACACCCGAGACAGTAAAGATGTCTTTAAAAACAAGGCAAGTGTATACATCACAAAGAGAACAAAGTTATGAATTTTAGTGATGGTCAAAGAAAACAAGTTGCTTTTAAGGTGTTTTTAAAAACGTACATTGATCTGTTCTCTGAGCCTTTGCAGAAGCCTTCTCCAAAATCAAGGACTTTTTTTTTCAAACTCAGTGAACTCATTTTTTATAAAAAGCTCAATAAACGTGGCTTCCCACGCACAACAAAAGACAAATTGTAGTTTCAAAAGATCATATGCTTTTAAAACTTCTTAAGCTTCTCTCTCAAGCACAGCACACATTACAGTAACATCACAGGGTTTCAACTGTTCATATAAAGGTTTCTGCTCACAAGCATCTAAAGAGGCACTTCACTACAGGCATTCATTGTTTTTCTCACCCCAGCAGCTTGAATGCACATGGTTGGAATGCCTCATTTGCCACTTTAGGTTTCTTAATAAATGCAGCATTATCTTTTGTTCTGCAAAATCACCCATAAAAATCTTCTTAATTAGGGAAACTGAATCTATAATTTGGTGTTATCTAAAGAATAGCATTTGTCATGACAAACCAAAGGAATGAGGAAGACACGAGAGAACAAACACTTCAATAAACACAGCAAAGCATAAAAGTGTGAACAAGACACTGGTGTATGCTTCCCACTGGGAAAGGAGCAGTCGGGCACAGTGAGGATACTGAACACTGGCAGCAGCAATATCTGAAGACAGCTCCTGAAGTAGAGAATGTGAAAACACAGCCAGTTTTATTTGCTTAGTAGGACCAAAAGCTTGACTTAAGGACTCACAGGATCCTAATTTCTCCTAATTGAGATCATGCAGTAGTGTGAAGTTGTCTGAGGAACAGCTAGACTGTATTTGATGCCTCACTTTGTGCTTGTTTCATAAACATTGCGTCAGAGAGGAGAGCAGCTTGAATGTAACCATTCTACCTCTTGCTGATGATGTAAGCATGCTGGAGATGGGTAGAAAAAGTTAACAAATAAGCAGGATAATCTAAGGTAATACTTTGTTGGAAGGCAGCATGTTGGACCAAATGCACAGTGCTGATAGTAAAACACAAGGTTTAAAGAAACACCAAATGCATTTGAGAAGCCTCCAATTTCACTGTATTATTTGCAGAAACAAGGTTTAAAAAGGTCAGCAGAGGGCGCTGCGAGCATTTTTAGTGTGCATCGTTCTTGCGGCCTAATAGCAGGGGAGGCTAGTTGTTCTGAACAGGAGAGGATCGGTGCGTTTGTTGGTGCACAATTCGTAGAAGACAAAGGCTGACAGAAGCCAGGACAGAGTGTGTACTGGTTTGAGCTTACATAAACACCCATTCAACTTCTCCGACAGTTTCAGCTGTGCTGGGTGGCTGCCAGGGGGATGGGCATCTTTGCCTAATGTTATCACTCGATGGAGCAGAAACATAGTTTGTTTTAGGCCCGTCATGCCATGTTGGGGCTTTGCTCGATGGTGGGATGGCCTAATGCATATTGATAATCATACACTGATGGTAATAGTAATAAACCACCTTTGTCAGAGCACTGAGACATGGGAGAGTAGGATGGATTAGCCTGGGTATTATTTTCCCTTTCTTGGCCATATTTCACTGCTGCTCTGTGAAACACCAAGCCAAACTCATTGCACATTCTGCAAAGCACATATGGTGTTATATTAAATATTTGGAGGTAAATCCAGAGTTATGAAGCAGCAAGTGTAGCACTTAGAGGCCCAATGCAGCAAAACAACTTAATGTCAGTCACTAATCTAGTTGCATGTGCAGAAGAGCAGAGCTCAATTGAAGCCAAATTGGCTTTTACACAGTTATTCAAATTAGTTTAGAATCAAATGCTCACAGACTAAATATGCTTACCTGGGCAGAATTGTCCTCTTCCCTTAAACTCTCTCCCTGCTCCCACACCAAGACACTGTCAAGATGTGAGGAGCCGAAATAAAAAATGAATTTACATTTAAATCATCCTGGAAGCTAAGCAAAAATGTGATCAGGGTCTAGTCTTTTCCCACAGCCTTAATCAAAGTTTTGATGTGATGACACACACCCCGTGAGAAGTTGCCTGGCTAGTATCTCCAGAGAGGGCCAAGGTAATAAGTTATTAATGTGCTGTCTGTGCTGCAATTAAAGCACCAATTAAAACCACAGGTTGTATGTCTGATATATTACTAGACTCTAAACCTTTAAAACTTTTTCCTGGGTTCTGGCTGGGTTTTGGTTCACTGGGTCTCATAAAGTTCTTTTCTCATTTGCAGGAGTGTGAAATGTAGCTGTAAAGAGAATATTTAAAAAGACATTTTTAATCTAAATTTATTTTTCTATTTATAGACAGGTTTTTTCTGGCTTAAATAAACCCCAGTTACTGGTGGTGAGTTGCTGACATGGATGAATAAAGTTGTGCCAGATAAGATTTAATAACACGTGAGTAAAAGGTGTTCTGATTTTGGGGCTGTCAGTCATTTTGTAAACTGGGTAATGCATTGCTTTTTTGAATGCATTAGAAGTATTGAAAGCAGGCTCTTCATTTGGAAATCCATCTGTGTTCTCTCGCGTTTAATAGCCTGGTTAAAACTATCCTGATTGCATGAGCTCAACATTTCTGTTTCACGCTACTCATCAGTCTACACTTCCAGCCACTGAAAACGACTTCAGAGGGCTGGTGATAGGAGGGAGTACTCACCTTGAGTGACTGGCAGCATCCTTGCTGTGTGTCTGTAGCGTTGTGATCTGCAAGGCGGCGATGGAAGTGACGAAACAACTATGATCGATTTGTGCTAGGGAACATCTTCATCACCACAGCCAAAAACGTTGTTTCCTCTTAGAATGATGGTATATGGTCTGGGTCTCGTTTAATTGTTGTTATTGGGTCTATTTGAGCAACAACTGCTGTGTTCTTTGCTGTGTTTATAGGTCATGCAACTAACATTAACGTTAGCACTCTTTGCTTCTGGAGCCACGCTTACTGTGTGGCAAGCGGCTCAGTTCGTGATTGGCAAGTTTCATTGTCAACTACAGTGCAGTCTCTGATTGGCCTTACATATTCTGATTTTTTTAAATTATTTTCAGTGTCTGGAAGTCCAGACTGACCTGTAAAGCGTGACAGAAATGTTGAACTCACATGATAAGGATATTATCAATCAGACTGTGGGGTGGATGCTGCAAAACTCTAAGTCTCATCATCTAAAAACATAGCAGCTGTTCAGTAATCCTCAGTGCAGGAGTCATGTATCGCACTCAAACTTATTGAAGAAATGAAGCATCTTTAAGTGGGTGTGTTAAATCAGTCAGATTAGTTAAAATACTTGCATCTAGATTTGCTGTTACAGATTACAGATGGTGCCGGTGCTGAAATCTGAATCTGAAATGTCTCCGACTTTCTTTACAAAGATCACCAGTCAGAACCAAACAGAGTAGAGTGTCTATACAACAAGAGTGTGTTACCATAAATATCAATAAGGATACTTTTCTACTGTATAAATATTCTTCCTCAGCCATATAGTATGAAGTTTGAAGACAGCGAGCCGTGTCTGACAAACTAAATCAGCTGAAAAATGTCAGCCTCACTTTTATATTCCTGTTGGTTTTTCAGTTCCTCCTCAATTTTTAACCGTCAGTCACTTTCTTTCTCCCTTTTGCCGCATATACCTTTGTTTTTGTTTTTTTTTTATCTTGATTTTTCTTTTCCTGTCTGCCTGCCTGTGTATCTCTCTCCCTATCACATTCTCTGGTTCAGTGGAGAGGAGGAGCAGTCAAACTATTCCATTCACTTCATATCAAATAGGCCATATTCTGCTTCCATATCATCTCTCTGTCTGTCTTCTCCTGTGTATCAGCAGAGTCTCTAGTGGACTGAAAGCAGATCAGTTAATCAGTTCAGTATATCCCCCTCTCCCCGCCAATCTGAGTATTTCTCTCTTGATGTTATCTTTGTTTCTTTCTTGTTCTGTCCTTGTGAATGTGAATGTGTTATGCCTGTGTTTCCTTCCTTTCCGTCTCTTTGTGTGGCTTTCTCTGTCTCTGCGGTCCAGGAGATGAGGATCAGTCAAATCCAGTCAGAAGTGAACAGCATGTTAATACAGAGCCCAGAGCATTTGTGGGAGTCGTGGCCAGGGTTGGATGGCCAGTTGAGGCTAAGCAAGCCTGCCACTGTCGACTACAGGGAGAAAATGCCCCGCGATCCGCTCCATGGTTACTGACAAATTTGAAGTGAATTAGGGCCAGTGGCGCAGCTGAAGCAAAAGAGATGTAAGGTGACACTGTAAGGTGACACCTTATGAAAGTGTGCTGACTGAGTTTTTCGTTGTCTAACGCACTGCACATTTCCTGCGGGTATAAACCTGCCACTGGGCAACTATTTCAGTCAGCATTCTCCTACCCTTCTGCTCTCTGTGTGGTACTATTTTGTAGGGGTACCAATGCAGCAAGTTGGCCCAACACCATTGCAGTTGCTTGAAGGAAAAAAACAAAGTGTTTTTTTCAAACACAGGTCTTTTTCCCCGTGTAGTAGAATGATAATCGGCACAACCAGACGTTTTTTCATCGCTAATAAAGCACTGGCTACGTGAGACCATTCTCATAATACTTCCCAACATGGTACATAGATTTTGAGTCATTGAAAACAAGTAGTAAGTCAAAAACTCAGAATCAAGGACTAGAAAGTATTGCAGAGATGAGAATAAATTTCCCTACAGGGACGATAAAGTATGGTATCGTATAATGAACTGAGACATACTATAAGCTTTTATGAATCATAAGGTCATAACTACTTGATAGATATACTTGATTTTATATACTGACCACTTTTTTCAACAAGTGCTCATGATGCATCATACTGTAATTCATAAATTACTCATTTATTTCTAAGTCGTTCCTAAGTGACGAGGGCAATTGAAAAAAATAAAAAGGAAAAAAAGCATCATAATATAAACTACCAAGTAAGACGTAGCTGTGTTTGCTCTGCCATTGCCTTTCCACAGAGCTTCATGGTAAAATCTTTATTTACACTGGCACATACTCCCCATGAATTGTGTCAAGACATTAGCCTCAGCAATACAACAGAATGTGCATATGAATATGAATATATGTGGGCTGTATGTAACAAAACATTTTTGCAAAATCCCCACGGAAAGAGTAACTGATGAATAGGTAAGTAGTAAATAATGAGTCATTACTAGATTGCGCCAGTAAACTGTTAATTTGTGCTTCATCAGGAATGCAATTTACAGATATTTAAGAAGTAATTAAAATGTGATTATACAGAAACTCCAATATTGTATTTGCTGTAAAACCCTTGATACTGAGTTATTCAGGAATTCTTTGTTGATGATTTATTAATTATAAGGTCATTACTTAACAAATGCTCACAATTTTTCTGTATGTTTTGTAAAATGTTACCCTCCATGAGCTTTCATTTGTTCTTCAAAGTAGAGACATGGCTCACTTTACACGAAGAGACTTGAAGGTAAATATTGAGAGCTAATCCTTCAGTGACTTTGCTTTGGATCTTTTACTAAAAGAGCGAGGCTGTTGTGTACTTCATCTATGACACTGCATCACAGACACTTTCTGCCTTCCGCGCGTTATGTAGGAACCTTGGACCTCAACCAGCTTTACTGATGAAAAGCCTCCAAGGGAACATTAATGAGCAATTTTCTGATAATACAAACCCATTACCCTTGCGGCCAACATAATACCAGCAGTTCATTCAGCGAATATAGACCTTGTTGCTGTTTCTCAGGGGTAGAGTAATACTTTGCTGTTTTTCCCCCTCTAGCTACATTTAACCATTTAACTGGCAAAGAGGTGGAGATAATACCATCAAAAACAGCAAACAAATAAAAACATGGTAAATTAAAATCTCAGATTAAGATGCTCTGACTCAAGACAACAATTGTAGAAATGTAGAAGTTGTAATATGCAATGCAAAAAAGGTAATGCAATTAATATCTGGTAGGAATAAAGTGCAACGTATAAACAACAGTCAAACATTTTTTGAGACATTTTCTTTATTTAACTATAATAACAAATGGATGGTTAATTGTACTTGGGTAGATATTTTCATTATGATTACATTTTTACATTCAAACTAAAAATTATGGGCCCTCTGACTTCTATCCAAGCCTTTAATTTTCCAGTGGTTTTGGAGATTTTTGTCTAAATTTAACAAAACAAAAGTTACTTTTTCATGCAAAACCTAGTTTAAAGTCAGCACAAAGATCACATGGTGACATATCACTGAGTTGCCTGAGTCCAAACTTTGAAATATGTTCACTCCCTTGAGTTCAGCTGAAGGAAACGGAGTGTAACTAAATGACAATTCAGTCTATTATCAGGCCAGTTATCAAGTTTCCTTTGCCACTTAGAATGGAGACATCTCTAAGGTTTTATTCAACAGGTAGTTTCAATCACCTGATGCAATCACATTATGTGTGAGCCAGAGATAAAACAAATCACAATCATGTGCCTAATCTGAAAGACTGATACTGAAACATATCA
>JAQLOL010000012.1:10093132-10112540 GCA_029783665.1 Naso thynnoides
AAAACCCACTGCTTTGAAAAACGAAACTTAACAATGCAAATTCATATGTCGCATAAAACAACAATTTGAGTAAAGCCAGGTCATATTTTATGGAGATGATGTCCTACGACTGCTCTGCCTCAGCTCTGTGATTCATGGAGGTTCCTGAAAGCAACATGTAGGCTTCCTGCAAACCGAAGCTGCAACTGCAGTACTGGGTCATTGCTGGTGACAGCTCCACTAAAATAAAAGGCTGCAGACAGACAGAGCAGTCGTCGACATCAGAGGGAACACCAGCGGGCATTGTCTCTGTAAAATATGATCCGATTTTACTAAAATTGCTGTTTTGTGCAATGTATTAACATGCATCGTTAAGTTCCTTTTTCAAAGCAGTGGGTCGCAGTCAAAGTTACATAGTGTTGCTTTAATGTTTTAAAGAGCCCCAGATCTGAACCATGTAAGTGCAGAATATAGGGATGACTTTCATCGTCACATGCCTATGGTGTTCAGGCTATTCGCTGGTATGTAAATGCTAGTAAACATTTACTACACAGTTTTTAGACTCAGGTAGAAGCAACCATCCACACATGAGCAAACTATAAGGGATAAAGATTATTCTGCTATAGGTTTCTGTGTTAGTGACTTGATAGGAATATAAAATGTATGAAAATGTTACAAACCAACTTTCTTTTGCTGTCCTCCTGAGTGTTAAGCTGTATGTATGTGTGTGTTTCTTTGTAAGTGTCTGCCTGTGTGTGCAAACCTCCTTTAGCTAGACTGTTAGAGGACAGACTGTGATTGTGCATGTATGTGGGAGGGGTGTGGGGGTGGAAAGACAAATTCTAGTATAAATGTGAAGCATTGTGTTCTGCTCGATTCAACACCAAACCTGTGATTAATGAACAACACCACAATGTCAAAGCTTATTTTACTCAGAAAAGTGTGAGCCATCCACCTCCTTTACATACACACATTCAAGTTTGGATTTCACATTAACAAAGCTCTGAACATTTAAATAAATACAATCAAATGTCTTTTAACAAATAAAACTGATTTATCTGATTTGTTTCCTCAGAATACCTCATTCTGTACCAATTTAGTTGTCAGGTAGTTAAATGAATAACCAATATACTTAAATATCGACTTATTTATTTTGAACTTGAAGTTAACATACATATGGCACACTAAATTGCACTAACCTGTAAAAAACAGTGAAGGGGACAAGATAATTGATTTTCAAGCCAGGGTCACAATGACAAGCAATCTTCAAATCAAACTCTATTTTAGATTCTCTTCTTATCCTTGGTATACTTTCGGCACAACTATAAGGAAGTCAAGACTTGTTTGTCGAGACAAATGCATGCATAAATGTATGCATAAACACAGTACAACGAGCAAATATTCAGGATAGAGCAGACAGAAGTTACACAGCAAGAGGAGACCACGACAGAATATTGAGATGTGTGATAGAAGTGTGTGTAGTTGTGTTGGCACGCTGCAGATTGCTTGACAGGCTGCCTGGCCATATGTCCTTGGCAGGCCATGACAAGTTCTTGTAATAGTCTACCGGTGTCCAGCATGTCACTCCTCGTTCCTCTCATCTCTATCTCTTGTAAAAGGCTGGCATGACATGTTTTTTTCCCCCCCTATTTCCCTCAAGGCAACACACAGGGACTGACTGCCAACTATACACATTCCTTCAAGACAGACTGTCCTTTAAATTTTTACCTAGGCATGTAAAAGGGGTAATTTCAGTCAGAGGATGATGGCTTATGAAAATATACCACAGCACAAGTTGTCACACTGTGTCTAATGAGATGCCAATGAGAGTTTTAGGAGTTACTGCCTCAGTGTGGTATCTTACCTGCTGGTGGTCTCCGATGAGGATGAGGTGTTGGCATGCTTGGCTCAGTGTGGTGATGGTGTGGGCCTCGAGAACCTCTGCAGCCTCCTCTACAATCACCAGACGTGGTTGCACTTCCTGCAGGATTTTCCGGTATTTGGCCGCACCTGTAGTTGTCATGCCAATAACCTGATGGGCAGTACATCACAGTTTATTTTCAGGATTTTTATGACTAATTCTTTCATTGTGATTCCAAACTACCATTAGTATTGCTCAATTTATCACTTTTTGACTTTTTGGGGGGGATTATGCCAATAGACATAGCTTTTTTGCTAAGAGTTGCATGCAAGGCTTGATACTAATCTCATGTCTGTATTAAACATATGAAGCTATGGCCAGCAACTATTAGCTTAGCTATACAGAAAGATTGCTTCACACAGAGGTAAGTTATTGAGCTTGAGAAATATCTTGAGCTGCATGATTGCAAACTAGCCCAGTGGCCCTGTGGGTAGAATGTCAGCCACAAGATTAGGAGGTGTTCAATCCCCAGTCGAGTCGCATCACTAAATGCTATATCTATAAAATCACAGCATTCCATTTCATTCTTTCTCGGTGTGTGCGGTCTTTCTGGTGATGCGCTGTAGCATGACGCTTCCTATTGGTGCTAGGGACGAGACTTGACGTGCTGTGGTGCCAGTGTGTCCCCAGCTGTACTTTTAGACTTCCTAACATGAGAATATCTTGAGTTTTCATGTATTAAGTAGTACATCATGATGCAAAAGTGGACGTAAACTGCTTCATCATTCTCGCCACATAGACTATATAAAGCTGGTAATATTAAAAGGGTGTTTTACTGCTAGTACTGTGGTAGCTGTGTTGATTTAGCCGAAGTTGTGACTAAACATGCAGGAAGACATCATATGCACACTTTTTGTTATACTGTACCGTGGCTTTTTTGAGGAGACAGAGGCTCTCATGTCGTTTCACATCAGCCAGTCTGTCCACTGTGTTTTGATAGGTCTGTTCAGACTGCGAGATTTTGGTGCAAAGATCAACCCTGTAGCGTGCAACCCACAATCTGCAGACACAAGATGCAAGATTCTCAATGTAGAAATATACCTGGAAATATGATGCTGTGGTACTTGATATCATGGTAAGTGTCATTAGACAATTTTAGCAAGATGTATTATACCTGTCATGGAAGGAAGTGACCTTATCTGTTTCAATGATAATTAAGACAATGCAAACACAAGTCCTTACAGTCCTGTTTTCACATTAATAGAGGTTACATCTTGGCTCTCTGAGGTGAGAAAATCCTTGGGGATACATTTTTCTGGTGATTAGTGGACTTAATTATAAAATCTGAGAATAGAATATTTCTACCACAGTGAGGATGCTTGAGGGATCAGAGGCAGCATGGATGGAAGCAGGAGGAAGAGAAATGGGGAAAAGGGAAGAGAGCAGAAAGTAAGAAAGGAACTAGGAGAGGTGATTGAAAGTAAGAAATACAAAAAAGGCTAATAGCAAACATAGGAAAGAAAAGTGAAACATGGATGAAGACCTACCGATACAGTCTCCACCTGTCTCGCAGGCTGAGAGTCCAAATATCCACAACAGCATCTTCCTCTTCTTCAGTCATAGCTGAGCTTTTGCTCAACTCTCTCTTGATTTTGCTCTTCATCTTTTTCTTCTGTTGCCGTTGCATCTGCACAGATCAGCACAGGGTTAGATATGAATTTAAGAGCTCAATTCATTCACTGCTTTCAATCTAAAAATCTGGTACATCTTAATAGAGAGAGAATAGTGCTCTTTCTTAGTGTGTTTCAAGTAAAAACCAACAAGTAGTTTTTTTATTTATAGCTACTGGCAAAACTGGCTGTTTTGAGCATAGTGAAGATATAGATCAGTGGTGCCGAAATAGATTACATTGCATGGGCGCTTTAGGAAGTTTTTCTTTTTTTGCAACTTTTTTTTGTGTCACCATTGGAATCCATTTAAATTGGTGTGAATTCAAGCTGACTGCAGCTGCCTCCCCCTGCAGACGAGCAAGCTGCAAACTCTTCGGAGCATCTTTTGATTCTACAGGTGAGGAGCATTTGACTGGTATTTGGCTTCAGGCTATTCTAATTATCAACAGGTGGTGGCAGTAATGTGCCAAGAAACCAGGGCACTAACAAAAGCAGGTAAGATGAGACTATGACCAAGCTTATGTGGACGTAAATAATGCAAATTTCCTCTTAAAGTCAGCTTTATAGATGTTTTGCATGGAAGAACAAATACGCACAATGCATTACCGTAAGAAATAGTGAATGCAAAAACATTCTAACTCCACAGGGTGCCATTAAGCACAGTGAAACTTCTTGTATTGAGCAGCTTTTGTGAAACTCGTAAACTGTTCATTAAATTTCGATCTCTTAAAAAAACCCTCTTTCACTTTACCTCCCATCCTTCCTTGCTTTGCTCAGCCTGGATTTCACTTTCATCAAGGTTCATAGCCAGCATCAGTTCTTCAATTCCCCTGAGTTCTTCCTCCGTGTCTCCCTTCTGTCTATCATATCTATGTTCGGGAAGAAAGCTGTCTTCAATAATCCGCTCTGCCTGAATCAGATCTGCTTCCTCTGCGATTTCGAGGAGATCATCTTCTCCCATCTCCATCGCTTCTGCTTCTGCTACATCTGACACATTACAGAAAGAATCAATGTAAGAATAGTTTCATTCACCAAAAAAAAGAAACATGCTAAATTTGAGATTTCAGTGACAACTTATTAAACTGCACGCAGCATAAGAGAAAACATCCTGAAATACAGAACGATAGGTCTGGAAGTGAGTGAATAGGAGCCCACATCACTCAGGTTCTTGGTTTAATAAACTTCAATTACTGAAATGATCTTCATTAACTGCCCACTTGATCTTTTATCACTGTTTAGCTACAAAATCCTGCTAGAGCTGTTTAGAGTTTAGACGTTTTCCATTTTTGGACCCCTAAATTGATCATTTAAGCCGGTTTGGAGTCTGCTGAAATGGAGCTGCCAGGGCAGCCTGATGTTTCTACCAACTGCTGTGCAATGGGAATGAAAATGTAGGGACAGAATTCTGTTTTAATTTTTAAGTAACTGTAAACTTTTGCACTGATTTGTGTCAGGGACATGCTTTACTGATTTACATCACAGTTCTAACAAATTCAATAAATTACAAGAAATAACTCAAAACCAGATAGACAAAGCGGACTGCAAATGGCCCCGACTTCAGTTGCCATGGACAACAAATAATCCAAGCACTGACCACACCAAGTGGTAAGGTCACATTTTTCCATTTATGCACATATTTCATCACAAAACTATTTTGCTTACTGAAATTATGTCAAACAAACAGAGTAGTTGAGTTATTTTAAAGAAATCCATTTCCGTTTGCACTAGTGAAATTAGTCAACATTTACCTGGTCTGTCAATGACAGTTTTCCTGCATCCTAACAATAGCAAAGTGAAACAACACTTGATGTTCTGTTACCACTGCTGGAATATGAACATGTGGAAAGTTACATTTCCAATTTCTCAGTGTATTCATGACAAATTACAGTTGTGCTAAACTAGTTTTCACTTGTTTGCTTAGAAAACATACAGCTGCTGTGTAAAAAATCTTGTGTTTTCAAAATTCAGACTAAAAGCAGAGCAGCTGTTCACAAGAAGAAGCCAGTTATCAAATCTTGTCACACCATTTTAGTGGGGCACACTTTCAGTGAAAGCCTTACCTTCATAGATATTTGCAGTCTCTGTCTCCCTCTGCTGGAAGACGGTGGAACCCAAACCCAACCACTCCATTATCAGACTGGGCTTCTCCCCACTGCGAACCTCAAAATCATCCTGTGCCTGTAAACCATTTCAAATACATAAAGACATTAGTTTTCACTGTCTTCTATTTTGTCCTTCTCAGTTTCCACACATACATAGTAATGCTTATTTTTTATTTAGTTTGACTCACAGGTGGTTGTTGCAAATCACTCCAGTGTGTGTATGAAATGTACTTCCTTAAGAAACTTTCACGCAGGATGCCTTTCAGAGAACATTCCACCCTCTTACTCTCACTTTTGATCCAGTTCTCCTCCTGACACATCTGCTTGTAAACCTGCCAAACAGGTCATAAATACAGTGATTAGGTGGAGAAATATACCTCAACTTGCAGGGTTGAGTACAGTGAAAATGAAAAATCATCATTTTTGATAGAATATAACAGGACAAATATTTAAGAATTACACACATCTACTACACCTTTTCAACATTTTGCTATGCATAAGAGAAATAAAATGTGGACGACCAAGTTTAGTTCTAGGAGTCACATCGCAGGACACGCAGCATGAGCTCACCTCACTAAATGCACGACGCAGATGAAGAGGCAGAGAATTTTTGAAGCCAGGTGAGCGGAGCAGCTCCCTTAGATTGAATTGCTTCAGGATCTCACTGTTGCTGCGGCCTCCTATTCTCACTATGCCCTTTTTCAGGAATTTATGGATACCTTAATAGCAGAGGGAAACAACCACCAAAGCAAAAGCTTATTTGTCTTAAAATGTCCAACATTTGTCCTTTCGGTGATATCCCTTTCATTGCATTTTGAACTCTCAAACCACTCAACATATATAAAATAGATCTGATCTTATTATGAACTGGAAGCACTGCTCACCCTCAAGGAACTGATCCAGGGCATGGTTAGTGTAACACACTACCAGCATCGGAAATGTGCCACCTCTCTCTCTCCAAAGACTCTGATTGGTCAGCAGCGCCTGAGCAATCTTAAGGCCAACGTAGGTTTTTCCTGAGTAATGGAAGAAGCACAATTGGCTGATTTAAGTGTACTTCAGAAGTGCCTCTGTGCAATTTCTTTGGATTTCATCATTTGCAAATGTGGGAAATAGATGTTACACTTTTCATTTAAAAATGAGTAAAGTCATTCTCCCGACAATGGCTTTTCAATGACTCACCGGTGCCAGGAGGTCCCTGTATAATGGCCAGTTCCCTCGTGAGAGCCAGCTGGAAGGCTCTCATCTGAGACTGATCCAGGCCAAGCTTCTCCTTCCTCGGCCAGGCCTCTTCGACCAGGCTGGGAAATGGCCGTAATCTGTCCTTACGTTCAGGGTCAGCAACAGCTAACAGGTCATAGGTATCATTTCTTTGCAGATATGCGGGGGGTAACACCTCTTTGTTGCATTCCACAATGTACCTGGAAGAATTATGGAGAGGACTGCATCTTTTACCATCTACTCTTTTTCTCAGTGTCAGTATCCACTGCAGTTAGCATGCAAAAGCTCAGTTTGCTTTTATCATTAAAGAGGGCCCACAGGGTATCTGCCTCTTCCTGAACAGCAGGCATTGTGGCCATGTGTGGCACTTACAGGATGAAAATAAATGTTAGTGAAACACTAGCACAAGCATTGAACAGTCAAAAAGTGGTTGAACTGATTCAATAATGTCACTTACACAGAAATATAAAGGTAAAAAGGTAAAGCAGCTTTATTGTCATTGTTTGATGAATTGTATGATGAAATTGCAAGGTTAGGGTGGAGGGTTCGTCCAGGGCCGCTGCGACTGAGTGCGCCGCCAAACTGGGGCCAGCTACTTTTACTACTTTTAGCTAACTTTAGCCATCATAAACTGCATTTAATACCAGACCAAAAAAAGGCTTTACCCGCAATATCCCCAAAATTATTAAACAGACCAAAGGTTCATTTTGTTGCCTGTGAATTTATTTTTCAATTAGAAAAAGAACGTGTTATTTTACTTATGCAAGCTCAAAGGCTGCATGCATTTGGTTGTGACAGTGAAGGAAAACAGTGGGAGAGCTGATGTACAGAGCTTCAGATGCCCCCCGAGATTGTTTGACGAAAAGCTGGAGATGGTTGTCAGGGGAAAAAAGCCATGCAGGCTGCCCTTTCTGCACAGCAACACAGACCAAAATTAGCATTTAACACTAAGAGAAACAATGGATCGAAAGGAGAGCTCTTCTCGGTATATAAAGAATGTCTATTTGACTGATAACTCCCATGGTGCAGCACTGAAGGAGAAACAGTTTAAAGTTGTTTCAGACAGTCTCAGGAGAATGTGGGAGACAGATGGCCAACAAAGTGTCTCATATAATACATTACTTTGGATTATCTATGAAGGTTACTGCGAGCGCAGACAAAAACTGAATTTCTGAATTCAACCATGCACGGGAGCTTTTTGGGAATTCCATGGCAATATAATCAAATCATGCCAATTAAAAATGTAAATGCGGAACTTGCTTTGCACCATCTCTTCCCTCACAGCCCTTTGAAAAATCGACATGTGAACTTGCCTTGAAAACACTGTGGGATTATACAAAAACTACGACCTTGACGATAAAATGTGAAATTCCTCCACAGCACACAAACACACACACACAAACACTAACCTCTGAAAGGGCAGCTTGTCCTCTTCCTGCTCCTGTAGGCCTTCTAGAACATACCGATAAGCCTCAAAATAGGCAGTGGTCTCGACCATGAGGAACGACTGATCTTTCTGTGAGGAAACACAATTTCCAGTTTTAGTATGAAACCTCAAATTCACACACAATGCAGCTCTTCTCCTGATAAGAGCTCAACAGTCATTGCTGAAAGGTGGTTTTAATGTCCTGTCCATCACATTTACAGTAGTTAGGTTTGACTTAATACTACAAACTGATAAAACGGCAACTCAATATTAATTTCGGGTGTAACTGTTGCAAATAGGGTGACTGATATGAGACCAAATTATTTGCCCAATTATTATTATTTAATTATAATTATTATTATTATCACAATTATAATTATTGGCCCTGAATATCAGCTTGTATATTACTGGCCTATTGCAGCAACATCAGTATCAGCATATATGTTCTCCAGTATGCATCAATATTAAACCTTTTTAAGGTCAGAAAAAAATCCTTTAACTAGTGATTTAAAATTGTATAAATATGTAGTTTGTTCAGCAGAGGGTGGTCTGTTATTTAATGATTAATAAGTCAAGTATTTACTGCTCAGTGCACTGATGTTTGGAATAAAGTTTGTTGCAACGTATGATGTCCTAGGGCTGGGCAATAATAAAGATGTTATACTGTTACTGAGATATTAGACTATGTATTGTCTTAGATATTAGATAGTTAGATCATGATATGGAATAAATGGTGTTTTACCCTGAATTTATAGGCTGCATTGAGGTAAGCGATGCAATTCTCTCAATTATTCAGATAGTTCTACTTGTTTTTAACACTTTCCTTTACCCACTTGGTCATTATATCTACATTACCAATGACTATTGATCAAAAATGGAATTATGTTAATATTTTTTATAGTACCTATTGTCATCCCTACAATATTGTCACACCAGAGAGGGAATTTGGTGAAAAAAAATTGTACTGTTCAATTCTGACTCCCAGTTCTAGCATTAATAAAGTCTTCTGAGGAGATTTAAAAATATTCAGATATATATTGTGTATCAAGATACAGCCTAAAAATGTTGTGATATAGTTTTCGGCCAAATTATTATGTATCATGTATTCTGAAACAGTTGCATACAAATTACTGTCCCACCTGCATTCTGGCTAACTTGAATCTGCTTTCTTCAGTAAAGGTGATCTGGACCTGTCCCCTCTTCAGTGTTTTAGGATCCCGATCTGATACTGTTGCATACAAGAAGCTCTCAAAATTGTCACAGGACAAGCAGACCAATGAACCGTAGATCAGCCTTTTGGAGTTCTCCCAGCGCACAAACTGTAGAAAAGAGATGGTGGAATATAAATGTTAACCAATGTCTTTCCAACACTGAACACGGCAAATCTCTAAATCCATCCATAGACATACCTGAAGTGGCTGAATGTCAAATTGGACTGTGTAGGCAATGCCAGTATGTGTGCACTGGGGCACCACCAGCTGCACATCAAAATATACTCTGATATCATCGAATCGCTTCGTCTTCAGCTGTTTCTTGTTCACTCCCACGTCCATTTGGTTCTGAAGCAACTGCTGGATCCCCTCGCGGAGTGGTCGCACAAAGTCCTCTCTCAGCAGTCGGAAGTGCGTGTCAAGGTAGAGGTGGGTGTTTGTGTAGCACTGAGAGGTAAGGTTGGGTCTGAGGAAGGGCTTGATGTCCTCATGGAGCTCCTCAGGAGACGGGTAAATGGGTATGGTCCTGTAGTCTTGTTGATCTTCCCCACCTGGGTCAGAAATGGTGTGACTTTCAGTTAGCTACCAGTACTGAACTTTGTGGCAGTTTTCAAAACATCTCAGGGCAGGGTATAAAGAGATCTTCCGTAGAAGTATTTCAAATAAAAAAAGGTCATTACCTCCGGTGGGTAGGAGGGCATAAGTGTCCTTGTCAGAGCGCAGCACACCCTCCCTGGATCTCTCCTTGAGGTGCTTGATCAGGCCTTGAACACTCTCCAGGCTTTCCTCCACTTGAGGTTGGATTTCCACCCCTGATGTTTTCAGGGTGTTGATGGCAACTTGTAGCTGCGTCAGTAGCAAACTGACTACTGGGAGCGAACTAGCAGGGTACATGCTGAGAACCTATTAAGAGATATTGAGGATAGTTAGTTAAACTCTTAATTCTTAATCAGGCTAGGTTAGTTGTATTTATTTTCAAAAACACTGAAGGTTTAATAGAGGCCCTATTTTCTCAACCAGCTTCTTGTTTCAAGATACAACGGTGATCTACCGCAACACAATATTTTTAGTAAAGATCTGCATATTGTTGGTTATTTTATATATAAGATCTTGGTACTTGTGTTTTTGTTTGAGTTTTTCTCACTAGGTTGAAGTGGGTGGGACTCAGCTGGACAGAGGCAGTGTATATTTAAAATCTGATCAAAACAGTTAACACTTAGTGTTATTTTGAATAACTATGGATGCAAGTTGGGAAATACAGGGGGTCTGAGACCCCTTAATGGACGGGTCAGACCTCTTGAATGCCTCAATGGCAAAATTCTGGAGGGGTCTCAAGAAAAAGCTTTTTTTTAAAAAAAGGATTTTTTGCTTGCAATTGTAATTAAAAATGTCTTTAAAAGGCATTTGTTGTCCAGAATTCATTATTCAATTTAAATACCAAACTTTCACTCAGAAATATGAATTCAATGTTATGGTGTTTCCTTGGTTTCAAGGAAGGCCTTCCATCGGGCGGTGCTGTTGCAAAAGTTTGCATTCTCCACATTCCACCCGTCTGCAAAGCAGTAGATTATTTTTTCTGCTTTCAAATTGTGTCATTGATGGACTAATTGTGGTAAAGAGAAAACAAAGCTCCTTACTACCCAACAACCAGAATGTCAGGGAGGAAGCTGGTCCAGCTGCTGCAGCCAATGTTCACACTGGTCCATCTACTAATGACCAGCCTACTATCTGTAAGACTCCATCATAACACTGGAGCACTAGTTAGGGGGATACCCCCAAATTGCCACGGGGTATTTCACACACTGTATGGATGCTTTCCTCCTAACTGAAGTTCTGATCATCCCTCACTTAATCATGAATATTCAATGAAATCCACATGTATTCATTTATTACAATTACAGAACATACCCCCCCACCCCCACCCCGGGGGGTCAACTTAATAATGTTAGAACAAACTCACACTCGCTGTGTATTTTTCATGTATTCCTGCATTTATGCTTTAGCAGTATTCGTAACTAATTGGTTCTTTAGTTTATTCTTTCCTCTATTTACCTCTGACACAATAGCCATGATGTTTTCCAGGTGTTGTGGGTATTTCTCCCTGCGGATGAGGTTGAATTCGGACTCCATACCCACTACATAGAAGGGCAGGATGGTGCGGAAGAACCCTGAATCTTTTATGACGCGGGCCAGGTGCTGCAATGAGCCTCTGTCTGCATGTGATTTGAAGGCTCTGCTCAGCACCAGGCAGAGGAGCTCCACGAGGTCCTTCCTCATTGTTGTCCCGCTCAGGACATTACGTAGGCCTGGGTGAGTGGACAGAGTTATGGCCACAACAGATGGGTCTTTTTCAGAGAGTTCCTCCAGGGATTTAAAACCCAGCACATGGACTTTGTCTGCCCTGACTCCACCTGTAGAATGTGATCTTCCTCCATTCTTTTGTTTGTCTCCCTCACCATCTCTTCTTTCACCCCTCCCAGCTTCTCTTCCATCCACACTGTGTCCTCCTCGCCTTGCATCCATTTCTACAATACTCCTCCTAGCTCCCTCTCTGTCAGCTGCACCTTTCACTCCATTTCTTCCTACCCCACTTCTCGCTTGCTCTGCCCCCTGTCCCCCATTCCTGCCTCTTCCCCTCCCTCCTCCTGTCTGCTTGGCTCTTCCTCCTGGTTTTCCTGTATCTCTTTCTTCTCCCCTCCAGACACCTGCTCCTCCTCCTCTACCGCCCCCTTGCACCCCTTTACTTCCTGCTATATCCCTGCCTTCTCTGCCTGCACCTCTAACACCTCCTCCTCCTGGATTTCCTCCTCCTGCTTTGCCTTTCCCATGCCTCCCTTCACCACCACCTCCCCCTCCTCCACCCCCTCCTCCTCCCCCTCCTCGGTCCCTTTCAGCTTGAAGATTTTGTGTGCTCACTCTGTTCTCTGTTCCTTTTTCCTTGTCTCTCTGGGTACCTTGTCTTCTCCTTTTACCAGCCTTTTTATTTTGGCCAGTATCAGCATCTGGGAAAAGAAATAACAAATTCATGTAGTGAGATCTCAAAAATTAACCGTCAGATTGCTAAGTTTGTACCCAGCTTTGTACTGATTTGCCTCTTCTCCTGCATAATTACCAGTAATCTGTTCTCCTTCCCCTGTTTTTTGAGCCAGTCTTTCCATGTTCTTGCATGTGGTAGTAGTTGAAATTCAGGTTGATAACACCGATTACTTCTGAAAGAAGAGAAATTAGAGATGACAATGAAAAAAACACATTTGTAAATGATTACACAAGATTTTCAATTATGAGTAATCTGCATACAGGCCCATAACAATAATACAGCACATGAATTATGTTCCACTGATAAGAAGTGGAGTAAAGGTTCATTAATGAGATCAGTGGTTATTCATTACTTATTTATCACAAGGCCGCAGGAGAGTAAACGAAACAGTCAGACAGGATGACACTATAGCTTCTCAGGAAATCGAAAGCAAGCTGTCTGCATGCCTCTGTCTCTCACTTTTCCCAAGAGAATTTTTTTTTTTTAAAAAAACCTACAATCTGTATGGCTTTCCAACAGCAAACATCGTGCTTCCACTTTTAAATTCCGTTTGCCGTTTCCGTTCCGCAACACCTGGGTCAATTGAACCCTTGATTAAAGTCAAATTTCGCCTGCCTTGACAGCAGCTTACTCCCCCGTGTGGTTAGAGGTTTGTCAAACAACAACTGACTCTTCTTATTGCTCCTTGAGCGTCCACTTTGCATGCAACTGCGAACACTTAACTACATGAGCAGTGAGCCCTCTGCTGGATGCATGTGTTAGTAGTTGAAATTCACACTGCATGCGATAGGTTTCTTTTCACCAGAAAGACGACGCGAGCTTCAAAGCATCACAGCAAAAATGTCCTTCGCCTCCGAGCTGAAATACCTTAACTTGTTACAGGCAGTTACTTAACAAGCTGTCATATGCTACATATAAGAAGACATTTATTTGTCACTGTTTTCATATACCTATGCCGCAATGGTGCCATTAATTTCTTATACTGAAAAGACATTTTTGATTATCAGCCCTGATCTTTATTTATTCTCGGTCCGTGTGAGCTATTTAATTCGGTCTCTTTCAAAATGCAGAAGGGAGAATAACTTACCGAGGCTGTCACCCAGTTGTCATCAATAATTCCAGCTACATCGAGCGTTACAAACAGGCTTGGTTACTGTTATTACAGCATCGATCGTTGAGAGTCGGAAGTGTCTGTCTCGGCGTCCCAGCTGCTCACACTCATTGCTGCTCACTTCAGGAAGCTGCTATTTAAATGCTCCGTCAGTTTCGATTTCGTTTCATCAGAACCAACAGAACACACCTAGCCTCGCTGGCAGTTTGCGGTATAATTTGTCTATGACTAAGAGGCACGATGACTAACATCTATGTACACAAACTGTTCGCAGTTGTTTGTCAGTAGACTATATGTGGCAACAGCACTGCCATTTGACAGGATACTGAAGCTTAGTTTCCCTGCTGATTTTATATCATAAAAGGTATTATTCAGATGTTTTAACGTGTACGTTAGTGGAAAAATAGCCTACTCCTTTACAAATAAAATTCAAATTTTCAACTTATTGGAAGAGCAGCCTACAGAAATATAAGGAAAACATACTTTTTAGTAACTGCTGCAGCAAATGTACATGAAACACTTGAATATTTCCCTCTAGAATGCCGTACAGTGGCATTAGTCAAATTAAGCAACAGAAAATGCAACTGCACGATAGCCTACAGTAAAAAATGTAAAAGAGTAATCCCGAGTGTCAGCTGGGAAGGCACGCGCCTGCTCCCATCATCTTAACCCTACGTCATTACTGTCTGAGTCGGGAAGCTAGCTAAAACTGATGTATCCTATTGGTTACTTCCGTTAATGTAAACATGTAGCCTTGTCACTGGCACAAACGCATTGCTTTTAAATGTAATTTCCTAATTAGCAACCATACCAGTCTGCTAGTAGCCCGGGTAACGATGGCTGTGCTGTTGGAAATATCCATTCTGGAAACAGGGCAGTTTAGTGTTAACGTTAGCTTGATAACTAGCTAGCTAATACTGAATAGCTAGCAAACTACCGGGCCGTGTTTGTATGAGGCTAGCCTTGCTAATTAGACAGCTAGTTTCTAGTACGTAGCCACGGAAATTCGGCTAAATAAACGTTAGCCAAACGAAGAAGAATGGCAAATAACGTAAACTGACAAAGATACATCAAAAAATGGAAAAAGTGAGGAGCTCGAGACGTGTTGGTGCATCGTCACCTGTGAATGGGAAACAAGGTAACATTAACGGTAAGTCTGGTCGTCTTTATTCCGGGCAGTCCTATGTTTGGGGAATGTCAGCAGCAATAACAGTGTGTAAACTGTTTATAATGTCATTGACTTGATTCCTTCTGTCTCCTGATCTGGCTATGCCCTCAGTAACCTTAGCAAGTGAGTTAACTCTTAATCGTTTTTAAATGAACACTAACGCTAACGCTCGCTAAGGGTTGAAAGAGAATAGAAAGAGACGTAAACGTCGGCTAACTCGTTAGCCTGTTATTCACTGTGTTATCTTTAACTCAGACTGGGATTCCAGACGGAAGAGGAAAATTGCAGACATCACTCAGGCCCTGAGTGTGAGTCCAGTGGATGTAGCAGCTTTGAGGAGGATGGCTATCAGTGAGGGAGGACTGCTGACTGATGAGATACGCCGTCAAGTCTGGCCTCGGCTTCTCAACGTCCCTCTTCACGTCTTGGAACAAGAGCCAGGTATCATGCTAGCTACATATCGTTATGCTAAAACAGAGTTGCCCAGTAGGTTACATATCCACATTTTAGAGGCACACTTTCACACCTTTCATGACATAGAGTGTATTACAACAGAGTTTTAGCAGGTGCAGGTGTTGGTGAGAAATTTGCCCAGGGTCAGAGGAGGGCTAGGTTTTTATCCCACACCACTGATTCATACACATTTATATTCTAGGAATAGGAAGTATAGAATAAGCATAAGAATTTGGAATTAAAAGTAAAATTATTATTATATTTAACCCTGACAAAAACACGATCCCTCAAATAATGATAAATAACAAACAAAATTATATAGTTACGAATAATCAATATTTATTAACATCTTCAGTGGCTGTAGTTTTTACTTTAATTTGATGAATTTATATTTGATATTGTTTAACAGGGAAGTACTTTCCACACAAGCCCTCCCATATACTGAGTTTGACAAATGCAGAGTGATGATGGTGTTATGTTTTGTCCAGAAAAGGTAGAGCGGGAGAATAACAAGGATTACAACCAGGTTTTGCTAGATGTCCAGCGCTCACTGCGGAGGTTCCCACCTGGTGAGTAGGAGCCATAGCTGCTTAGCAAACTGTCTTGTACTGTGTGTATACTCCTGCAGAAACACTGATACACCCACTTATGAAAACACACAGTCAGGCTGAGGTATACCAGCCCTGAGCACCAGTTGTAGTTGGTAAATCAAGAAATGTTTATCACTGTCTTTAAACCAGAGAGATACAACATATTTCCAAAGAAGTGAAAGGGTTAGTTTCATCTGGAATTTTTATAAGTTCAGTACAATTCAACATTTTGAGTAAACTGATTCATTTGAGCTCCTTTATAAAATAGCTGTCTTCCGCTTTAGACAAGTACACGAATTATGCTTTAGGTCAAAGTCCAAACTTTGTCACTACTTGCAGTTAGTGTTACTTTTATTGGTAGTCAACTTGGCAGGTGGACAAAATCCCAGAAGGGTCTTTAAGCAGCACAGCGATACTGTCTGCGCAGCACAGAATTTCTGCGTCCATCGATGCCATTAATGCAAAAAATTTCAAGTATGATACAGTACAGTAAGATGTTTTGATTGAACACTTTACTTGAAAGCTGCACCAGAAAGGCTTTTCTGGTGGGAGGAAAAATGTCTGATCTCAGTGTAGTTTAATTTGCGCCAAACTGTGACGTATGTCAGTCACCCAAACAAGGCATTGCATTCTTTCTGGCATTTCCTTTGACAGTTTTTAATGGCAAGTGAACATACAGTGAATGTTTTTCATTTATATTTATACATACATGGTTATGAGAAATAACTTATATTATACTGAGAAGTAGGCCTTATAATGCAACAAGGCTGTTTTTCACATTAGCCGTACAACAGTAAATGTCAGCATAAACAAATTCTGACCTAATTGAATTAGAATTTTGTGACTGCACCTCTGACACGTCATATTTTGTCAGGTAGTGGCACACCCAAAGACATATAAATTAAGAACTGAATTTCATTTTGGGTGGGCTTGTACAGGTATGCCGGATGAGCAGAGGGAGGGCCTCCAGGAAGAGCTTATTGACATCATCCTCTGCGTTCTGAAGCGTAATCCCCAGCTGCACTACTACCAAGGATACCATGATATTGTTGTCACCTTCTTATTGGTCCTGGAAGAGCGTCTAGCAACTGCTCTTGTGGAAAAGCTCTCCACGCATCATCTCAGGTACTCTTTGCTGTAGCTTTTCACTCTACTGTTTTCACTGTTTTTCTTTCTCTGTTATGTGTCCACATGTCATGATAAAAAATGTCTTGTCCCTTTCTGTGTCCCTCCTTTACTTCCTTAGACAATAATCTTTCGTGCGCTCAAAAAAATTCTTGTTTTTTTTTTTTTTCCTCTCTTAGGGACTTCATGGATCCTACCATGGACAACACAAAACACATTCTTAACTATTTGATGCCCATCATTGATAGGGTCAACCCTGAGGTGCATGACTTCATGCAACAGTAAGACTCTGCTGTTTTAGTAATGACAGGCCAAATCATGTTATTTTCATGATCCACAAAATTTTCTCTTTACACCACAAGAATGTACAACAAAATGCTGTTTGTAGTCTCCTTATGCTACTGCTAAAAGAGAGAAATAAATTCATGAAAATGAAACTCTTATACAATTAATTAGAGGTTACCTATAAGACATGAAACTGACAAGAAAAGTTTTAAAATCCATCCTCACTTCAAAAGCAGTAGGAACGTAGTTTGCGAGGTAAGGCGGCTGTAATTAAGGCTGGACCTTCAGAAAATTAAAAAGCTTCATACTCAACACAGTTGTGAAATACAATACAATTTATATCTACTCTAAAAATTGTTTTCATTAGTGTCTGCTGTCTACATTATCTTTAAACAGTGTGTTAAATTTTTCTCTGTCTGAAACCCCATTGTTCTATATGTATTCTGCCATGTCTGTCAAGAGGACAGCAGGGGTTTTACTGTCTGTTTCAGACATTATGGGCTTAAGAAGATAAAGTTACTTAAAGAATAATGCAAAGTTAAGACATCCAGCAATTTATATCAAAGTTATAACTGACACGTTTGTTCTTCATCAAAGAGCCCCGCAGCAGTGACTCTGTGATCAGTGGCAATATTCAAAGAGAAATTCCACTGTAGACTGTGTTGTATCAGATAAGCTGTTACTTGGTGTTTTAAAGTAACTAAGGTCAGTGTTGAAACTTGGTGTGCTCAAATCAAAAGTGAAAAAAAGAGGGATAAGTGTGCAATTACAGCACACCAATTGTATTATAACAGTGCAAGTTACTTCTCAAACACCGAGGTCATGAGGTCTTCCGCTTGAAGGACTAATATGACTGTTGTCCTCTGTGTATTTTAGTTCCACATCACATGGCATAACTCTCATTCTTAATCATTTCTGGTGCTTTATATTAACTCTGAATTCAAGCATGAGTGCACAGCAGTTTAATGTGCCAATGAAAGCTGATCACTGTCATGTGTTTCTTTTTGTGATGCTTAGGGCTGAGGTGGGCACAGTGTTTGCTCTCAGCTGGCTAATCACCTGGTTTGGCCACGTCCTGTCAGACTTTCGCCATGTTGTCCGGTTGTATGACTTCTTCTTGGCCTGCCATCCACTGATGCCCATCTACTTTGCTGCTGTGGTGAGTGTCCTGTACTCAGCTCTCCTAGTTTACAGTTCAGAGGGACTAAGTTTTTGATTTTGACTCCATTTATTATTCTTATGCTGTCACTTTTTATCTGAAATTTGGATGTTTGTTTGAGCATGGGTTAAAAAGTTCATATTTGAGCTGCTCGAAATGTAAGCTGCAGTCTCTCTATAAGTGCATCATCCACTGAGCCTACCATTATCACATAGTGATTTAAGAGGCGCCCTTCCCTCCCGGCCCAAGTCTCTTTACAGTCTACAGTGAGCATGTTAAAACAAAACTTTTTATGGACCATTTTTAAAAGGAATGACAGCAAGAGAAGCATTCATTGGGTATAAAACTCACATGGTACCGTTAGTAGGTAAGATGAGCCTGTAAGCTCAGCGCTGTCACACGTTTACTTTCTATTTCATCTCTCCCCCCTTCTCATACACACACAACACACTGAGGTAACAGTCATAAACATTTTTTTAGAAAACGTGACGCGACAGTATCCTCTTCCTCTGCATTTATTATAATGACATAACATTATTAGCCCACTAACGTAGTTGACTCAACTTTGGGTATTTACATTAAGAGCACTGTAACGTTAGTTCCCTCCCCTCACACGATAAAATTAGATAATCCTTTATTTGTCCCACTGTGGAGAAATTGCAGTATAACAGCTGTAGCGAGGTGAATAGCCGAAAAAAAGCAGTGCACAAGGAAAGATCAATAAATAATAAGTAAACACGGAATGAGCAAAAGCAACATTTAATTATAAGTTATAAAAAATAAAATAGTCGCTGCCTTCTAGGCTGCCTGTCATGAATGCTGTAGCACTGTGACACTTTGATTTTCACAGTGAATAATATAGTTATAGCCGTTAATACAGCTGCAGGCTCTGAAGTTCATAAAGTAAGGAAAACTTAAGGAGTAAGTGGACCATGAGGGGGTCGCATTCATCCAAACAAATTTCGGGACATTTTAAATCAGTTTTAACTTAATTTTTTTTAATAGTGACA
>JAQLOL010000012.1:10127534-10139519 GCA_029783665.1 Naso thynnoides
CTCCTCTTCATTTTTTTTTTTTTAATTGCACAATGACAACATAATAATTCATCAGAGCTCTTTCAGCAACACAGATAAGAGTGCATGCGTGCACACACTTTGGTTGTTCATGTTGAGTCTTTCTGTTGAGGCTTCTATTGTGTTTTTTTTTCCCACCTGAAAACCAACTTCACTCACTCACTTATACACTCATATTAAAAACAGTTTGGCATTAACTTCTGTCTGAAATGAGGAAGTCTCACACAGAGACATGCTCGGTGTTTGTCCCCACCTGATGGAGTCTTGAGGGTAGGCCTGCGTTTTGATGCTCACGGACACGGGGACGGAGAGCTCCGCCAGTCTCTCGCACAGTTTGACCGCTTCCGGTCCGTCTCCGCTGCTGAGGGCTTCACTCAGAGCCTGGGCCAGTTCCTCGGCTGCACAGGGAGCAAGGATCCATAAAATACAATACAACGAACTCACGTGACCAACCAAACTAATGACTCACTTTCATTATCAATGAAACACTTAAGGTAAAATTTAAAGTTAAACAACAACGTCGACGTTAAAAAGCTTCATGTCCACTGGGACACAGGTCAGTTAAATGAATGTGGGTTGGGAGAAGGAATGTTACATGGAATTATGTAAGATCACTTCTGAGAAAATCGAAACCGCGCCGGAATGCTCACCCTCTGTCAAATTGACTGTCGGTGCAACTTTAGAAGCCATAATGGGGGCTGCACCTGGAACGACACAAAATTCAAAATGTGTGTCACACAAAGAGCGCAGTTATTGCACAACAGACCGTCAATAAGTCAAAGTTTACAACCAACCTTGTCGGGTCCCGCTGTCACGCTCCAGTCCGCATCTAACAAACCGACTCTTCCTGCAGTCCACCTAATGCTGAGGACTGTTGAAAGTCACAGCTGTGGGAACAAATTCACAGCTAAGTGAAAACCTAACCTGCTCGCTTCTGCTGCCAGCTCTGTCCCACCACTCTGTCGCTGACAACAAGAACGGAAAGCGAAACTGAGTCAAGTTCAGGAAGAGAAAAGTTTAAAGGGGCGCTCCGGACTTTTTGCGCTCCGCCCCAAACTCCAGTCTCTAGTTTATAATGGCAATTTTAAACCGTCTAAAAACAGAACAAATAATATCATAAAATATGTCATTTAAGTATCTAATTGTCCACGATATTATTTTGTTTTTCTTTCTTAAAATATCTCCAGACCATTGACAGACTATGTCTTGTCGGGTCCCATGGCTCTTAATTGAAAGGGTTCAGCTTCAGTTCAGTTATTACAGAAAAACTGCGTGAAATAAGTTTATAAGTTTGCTGATGTGACTGAATCGGCATATAGCCTGAAAACAAAGGGTTTTTTTGTTGTTTGGTTGTTTTTGTTTTTTTTAAGTTAAAACAATGACTTCCAAAATCCAGCAGATGGCAGTGTCTGTTAAAAGTTGCTTTGGTGGAATTTTACAGCTCAAAACTGGCATCTACACATTACATCATCATTAACATTAAATGATAATAATAATAATAATAATAATAATAATAATAATAATAATAATAATAATAACACAATTAAACGTTAGATTCAGTTTGGATTTTAGGCTGACTGCAAAGTCTAATTTAGGCATTAAACTAAAATGCAGAAAAGTGACCTGTGCATCTTTATTTGTGTAAGTTAATTGACCCAAGAGCTGATAAACGGTGCGTCCTTGCGTGCATCACACTCGGTTATAGAACAGTTCTGATTCGCACGTTTGCACGACATTTAGGTTAACTTCTGGTTCGTGCCTTTTTACAAAATCCTTCACTAAAGGCTGTCATCGGCTCTGGAGCTTTTGGTCCTGATGAAGTTGATGCACGGCGCAGACAAACGAGCCAATCACAGCGGCTCCAGCGCGAAGGAGGCTGGCATCTCCGCTCAGCGGCGCACCACAAAGTTGCAGAGCATCTCCGAGTCCCCGCCTGCTTTTGCTTCACTAGATATCTGTCGCGCCTGCAGCCTGCCTCCCCTCCAGACTCCGAACGCTACTTTACTTCAGCTTTTCCCCCTTCAACAGTTTGAGCGATCACGGTGTGTCTCGAATCGTCTCAGAGATGCTGGCTTGTACGGAGATGATCACTATGTGCCTGCAGTCGGCCAAACAGAAGCATCTTCGGGCTCAGCAGCAGCAGCAGCAGCAGCCGCCGCTGCACAACGCTGGACAGGGGCTAACTATCTTTCATGATGTGAGTGGATCGACTCCTTTACTCATCACGCTTCACTGTGAGAAGCCTTTGCTGTGTCCACCAAATTAATACAGTTATCAGCTAATCCTGTCATAAGACCTAAAATTATTTCTGGTGTCTTGTCAAATTAACTGTAAAATTCAAAATGCAGTGAAAGTGCATAATATTTCAAAAGGGTGACACAGTTGAAAAATGAGGCAAATTTTAGAATGATGTTATGCTTGTTTTCTTTTCAGAAATGCTCCTGAAAATTAAAACAGGAATGTTTTTGCATATGTATCTTATGAGTGTGTGTGTGTGTGTGTGTGTGTGTGTGTGTGTGTGTGTGTGTGTGTGTGTGTCAGAGGAAAGTGGGAAGAGCTGCAGCTGCTGCCTCTGCATGATAAATTATACTCTCACAGTCGGACAGGTTCAGGGGCTGCTGGGGGTTTCTTCTCTTTTAGCTGCACGCACACACAAACCCCCAAACCTCTAGTCTTTCAAAAGCCTTCTGCAACAACATACACTGCACACTTTTGTTTGAATGATTATGTTTTATTAATAAAATCAAGTGGATAGAGAACACTTGATGTTTTCTTGTTTTTTTTTTTTATCGAGCCACAGCTGCTGATTTTACTGCTTGACTCTCTCATATCTCTCGCACACACACACATAAATACACACACAAACATGCATGCAGACACACCTTCCCCAACTGGAGCTTAACCAACAACACCTGCTGCCTAATTTACCAACAGCACTGCACAAGAAATTATCAGCACAGTGATGATCCATCCGTCACATGCTGTTCTGTCCAGGGTTAGTAGGCCAGCTTGTGTCCAACACTGAGCTCTTGGTACCTACAGCTTTTTATCTCCTCTGTCACTAATGCAGTACAAGGGCAGCCTCGTCTAAATAAGGGTCCATTACTCACATTTTGCAGAGCTGTCACTGTATCTGTGCGAGCTGCTTATGAACATGGTGCAACTCTGGGGCGCCTGCTCGTTTAGTCTTCAGCCTTGAGCTCCTCTGTCGATGGAGCACAAACGCAGCAACAGGCGCACTCTGCTCGACGGGTCCCTGCTCAGGAACATAGTTGTGTTTGAATTGCTGAAAGCGGCCTGTGTTTGAGATAATGCTGCCTAGAAAAATACCAAACACTCTGCTGCCGCCCAAGGACATGCTGTCTTGCCTCTAATTGCCTTATTTTCTGTTTGCTGTCTTTTTTATTTGCTTCATTCCTTTTGGTTTTGTTTGGTGAGGCTTGGATCCTACTACGACTGCTGGCACATTTGTTCCTTTTTAAGAGCTGAGTTGCTTTTGTATTTCCGTCGGTCTCCACAGTGTGAGAAGCTAAGTGTAGTGAAATGGTCAGTTAATGAGTCCAAAATCAAGCATAACATGGTTTGTGTGTCTGGTGTAAAAATTGTAAGGCAGATCAATGGTGATTGATTTTCAGAGATAATACCGGTGGATGAACTTTATTATTGCAGTGGTAAACATTGATTTTCAATAGTCAACAGGAGATGCAGTGGAATGACTAATTGGATGGGGATTTTATTTAATGTGAAAAGCATTTTATGTGTATTAAACAGAGCAGTTCATTTTAAAACCATGTTGCCAAGTTTTACACACAACGGAGAGATACTCTTTCAACAATAAACTCTTTCAATTATCTACATTATCCTTTTTACTGGATAATAATGAGCCAGTTGGTGATGAGAGAGATGCGGAGCTTTATTTGAGTCACACTCCCAAGTGAGGCAGAAAGTCTGAAAAGATGTAATCTTCAAAGGCCACAGACAGTTAATGATTCTGGTGGTGGTCATGGAAGGTTGTTTTTACATCCACATTGTTGCTTTTTAATGTCTTTATTTGGTGTCTCCTGTGGTAGTTCTGCATTTCTCAGACTCACAGATTCTCTTTGATGCATATCTCTGTCCTCCTCCTTCTGATGTTCTCTTGCTTTGCTGACAAAAAAAACAGGCAAAGAAAGAGGAAGACAAAAATAAATATTGAAAAAGTGGAGGAAAAGTACATGTCGTTGAATGAGAATCTCCAGGAAAAAGGGCAAGAAGAAAAAATGGCACATACAGTGTGTTCAATAAAATATGATCATTGGCTACGGCTTCCTCTTTCTCAGGCAAAATCTAAAGCACTGCTCAAAGCAGAGTGTCAACAGAGGCTGAGAAAACCCGCAGTCTAAACACCTGCCACCATGACATCCGAGCAGCAGCACTCTGGGAAGCAGGTCTGACCTTTTCTGGGCTCGCTGTAAATGATGCATCATCGCTTCTTGACACTGTAGAGCCAAAAGACACAACCAAACAAACACGTTAAACAGTGCTGTACCTCTTCCCCATGTTATCGAGCAGGAGGAAGAAAAAATGCTGCTGATAAAAATGCTGCTTAGACATGTTGCAGCGCTGGAGAGGGAAAAAGAAAAGACAGCTGACTGACTACATAGCAGTACAGGCTAAAAGAAAGAGTGTGTTACACCTACAGGTAGAATATGTTACAGATTCATGTAACAAATAATGCTGGAGGACAGAACTTTGCAGCTTTACAGTCGTATTTGAATTGAGAGAGGAATCAAAAATAAAGCAGTGGGTGTGTTGTAAAGTGGTTTGAAATGACCCAGCCCATGTTTTTAATCAGCACTGAAGCTGCAGTGAGACAGAGACACTGACAGGAAGCAGAAGTGCAGACCTTGAGCTTGTTGACCTATGGAAAATGGAAGTGAGGGGCAGGTGCTGCTGTTGTTAATCACCTGTAGGTCAAAACTGACAAGCTTGTCGGTCCTGACAAAGGAAACAACAAACTAAGGGAGGGGAATGCGATCAATAGAATAGACATCAGATATATTCTACTGTCATTGCTTTGCTTCTTTGCAAAATCATTTTATTTAGAATCCCAATTCTGCTCACAAACGATTCATGAATCGATACCTCCTGGATGAATCAACTCAGAACTTCCAGTTTGTACAAGTGCTGCTGTATCTTTAAAACAAGCAAAGAAAGAGGAATACAACATTAGCACAGCCAACCCCTGGGTGCATGCAGCACCCTTCGCAGTTCAAAGCAAAAGTTTGGACTCACTTTGGATATTACAGTGCGAATTGTGAACTTGACTTGACCACTGCAAGATGCAAGAATTATAAAGGCAAGACACATATTCTGGCTACATTATAAATCCATGGCAGCATCCCAATCGCCATCACCTAGAGCTCAATTCTGAACAGTTGACACTGGCTAAAAATAACCAGCTGCTAGTCTCTGCTGAATCGCAATACGAATCGAATCAGCAGGTCCCTGCAAATTTACACCCACAGTTAATTCATGTAGAGGTTGTGTTTTTTTGTCTGTGGTTGAAACCGTGTTGCTTGCGGAAATAGATTCTTATGCACGTTTAATTTGAATTGTGGAAATTTGCATGTGTCATACTGCAGGCTTAAGGCCAGACCAATATTGAATTTTGTGGGTGATGTCAATGCCATATACTTGGGGAAAACAGTTTTGTCATCCTCTTAACTGCATAGTTATAACATGTGAATCACCAGCTTGGTCACAGGGACTTAAGTTAACAGTGATTTATAATGGAGGTTTTCTGTGGTTTTAGTCCAAATATCTAAACTACTTATGACACCTGAAAAGTGATCATTAAAACCATCGCCCCAGCAGTCAATAGTAAATATCGATTTGATTTCCTAGAGCTGCTTCAGTCTACTTCAGCTTTGTTCAACTGATCTTTAGTTGTGCGTATGCAACTTAGCGATTCAATGGTTAATAGTTACAGGTGTTTTAGCAAGAATAACCTTCGTTGCTCCTCCATATAAGTGGTTTATTGATTGATGGTTACGCTTGGGACTTATTTAAAACCTGTCTCTTTGTTTGTGTGGTTGCCCAGTGCAGTCTGTGCTACTTAGATCCTGCTTTAATGTTACATCTCTTACGCTGGTGAGAGAAACACTTATAACATCTTAGTCATAACATCTTTCTTGACCTTTGTTGGTCACCCATCCATACCAAAGTAGCTCTGTTAATTAGCTGTTTTGCTTCCAACAAGTTTGTGTCATCGAAGCAAAACTGTGTTATGCAGTTGCTGTCAATGGTGGTTGTGAAATCTGAAACCTGTATAAAACAGGCTTGGCATCAACAAACACACTGTAAGTCTGCATGACTAATACTATAATAATCCCTGCCAACTCCACAACAGTCACACAATCAGAAGAATAATGATCACACTACCAGTCTCTCGCCATCAAGAAAGAGCAGATCCTTGAAAGCATATTTTAGCTATGCAGGAGTATCATGCAGTCCTGCATTCATCCCTCTCATATTCAGTTTTAAGGGCTTTTTTTTTAAACGATGCGCAAGTGCATACACAAAACCTCACCATAAAGTAAACCAAACCGTCCAGTCTATGCCAGATGAAAATAGCTTTGAAAAGCTCATGAGATATTTTTTGTTTGTTTTTATCACAACTTTATTTTGTGCTAGTTTCTGAGGTGGCATATTTGTATTGTGTGTTAGAAACATCCTCGTCAGAGTTGTAACAATTACAGCTGACTTGTTGTGTTGCCACCTTACTAGCTCATAAGCTAACACCACTGTTCAGAGTTGTCTGTATAAATATGTCAGCAAATTAGACTGCAAATGAATGAACAACACATTGATATGATCACAGTCAATCAATCAATTAGCATTGGGGAAACTTCACAGGTTGTAATGCAGCAGTGGCCACTTGTCTGCAACAGCTGACAGCAGCAATAGCTCAAGTAGGATATTTCTACAGTAAACATTTGACTTTGTCTTTAGCAGAAAGAGCACAGGTGTTATTAATAACACTAATAATGGTTTCTTCTCAGTTTTAGTGCACCAGTAAATGAGCCGGCATGCATGATTGCGAGACCCTGGAACTGACCTTTGTTGATGTTAATAAAGTAATTGCACCTGTGCCTTTTCGTCTGTGATGTGTTAAAATGTATGCAGTGAAAATGGTCTGTTGACTCACACATGGGTAAAGCCTGGTGTGTTGGAAGAACTGGTTCATCTTGCAGTTGCAGCCACTGGCTCTTTTAAAAACAAAAACAACAACAACAAAAAAAAAACAGACGAACACTTGGTTCAGTGAATTGCAGTGCAGAGACATCAGCTGGCCTTGTGTTCCTGCCTGATTCTGCGCTATGGATGCCATTGATGAGCCTCAGCTTGTGGTCATGGCTCTCCTGTCTGTCGGGATCCCCATTAGTTGTTTCCTGGCAACATCTACTCATCCGTGCTAAACTGTAATCAACGAATATTAACACGCAAAGTGCACATCAAAAACAGTAGTAACAATGTCACAGTATGCTCATAGGAGCCTCAATTTTGGCATTATGACCATTGTCATCTTGTTTTTTTTTGTTGTTTGTTTGTTGTTGTTGGTTTTTTTTGATGCCACATGTCACCTTATTTGGTGAAGGTGGACCAGGCAAGGATCGAGGATATGCATTGCTACCAATGATGGCATACCACCTAGCAGATAACAAGCAGCTGCTGCCAATCAAAGTGGCCGCATCCTTGTTTTTAAAAAAACTTTAAGCCTTGATATAATCTAAATGATTAAGTTTTACAAAGACTCACTCCCCATACAGTTTTCATGAATGGGTAATTTAGCAAGAAAGAGAGTTTTTTTGTACTGTATATAAACGTTTACCTCTGCTGTAAAGTTGGATATTTACTATGGGATAGTATGGAGTTTGCCTAAAGTTGGCCTCAAGTGGCCATTTAAGGAACTGTGGGTTTTGGCAGTTTTATGTTGGCTTCATTTTTCGGCCCTGAGGCTGCACGTGATCATACCCAACTCAATACAGTTTAATCAAAACAAACATATGAGAAACAAACAAATAACACATTTATTTTCCAATATATACATCTCGATTAATGTGCAAATCCGTGCTGCGGAGAGTATCATCATTTTTGCAGACAATTTTCTCTTGAGAGATACTATTTTAAAAATGTTTTCGTGACTAACGCACCTGCAAGATAATGAATATTTAACTTTGATCCTCATTGGCCCTTCTGCTAAAATTACTATTTACACAAGAAGGGATGATTGTTAAACCCATTTCAGAGTTGACACATGCTATCAAATGCCATTCAACCGAATATGACTCACACATACACGGCGTGAAACTGTTCTTTGTGAATGTCCTTGTTCACGTAGTGTTTATGTGCAGCGCTGCAGAAAAAAAAGAACCTTCTACAGTCGATGTCAAACATCTTTTATGCTTTATTTCCCCACACTGACGTGTTTCTTAATAATCTGTTCTTTCTTATTGCTTATTATTTTCAGATTTTCCGCAGAGCAGACAAAAACGGTGAGTAAATGATACATAACATGTTCTCTGATGACTCATATGTCACAGTGCATGCTTGTTGTTTCCCCACATTCTTTCACTTGTTATTACGCCTCAGACAATCTGGGCGGAGAAATAAGGATTTGCATGAATGGCTCGTCAAGTGAAGCTCCTTTCCTCTTCATGCTTCAACTAGTTTCATTGCCCAATTAAAATTATGCTAAGATGCTGGATTATAGCCAAACTGGAAGCAAATGTCACACAAAATAAAGCATCTTTCTATCACAGATGACTTGATGCTTTCTACATGTGAATGTGAGTCATGTCGTTGCAGGCAAAGCCAATTTAATTTATTCTAGGATTGGATCACTGGTAATATGGCTTTATTAGCCTCTTTACAAACATGGCAATCCAAGCTTTGAGAATGCTCCTCGTACCTTGAAATACACACACACACACACACAAAACACACAATATCTGTACTTGCAGCATGTTTTTCATTAATTTCACATATTTTACTAAATTCAAGTGCTCACATTTACCTCCTTAAAGCAGGTAAACGTGAGAAATACCATCAATGAACTGCAAATTTTGGCTGTTCTAGGCAAAATTTTAGAATTGTGCATGACATCCATGTCAAAGGTCAGATGTAACATCAAACCTATAACCAATTTAAAGCTTGGGAACAAACACAGTCTATGCCACAATTCTGACAATGACATGTATTTAGGACCACATCAATGCAACTGCTGCTATTAAAATGAACCCCTCGTATTGCTCTGTGCAAAAGTGGCATGCATATATAAAGCTATGGTAAGTTTAATTTCTGGAAATGACACAACACTTTGCAGGCATTCAGTGGATCAAACAGGATCTGTTCAAATTACAGTTTGTCTTATGAACCCCTGGAGACTCGTACACTGCTATGTATCACCATTTAACATCTGTTATGTTAAATTCATTCTAAGAGTTGTATTGTGATTAAAATCCTTTTTTGTTGTTTTTTTTTCAAGTACTTTTCCTCGAGCCGTGCGTTTAATTTTGCTCGAGTGACTTGACTTTGCAAATTTAAACAAGGAAATGTGCCTGAGCTTAATCCATGTAGCTGCAGGTTATATTCCTTAAAATGATAAACACACACAACAGGGATTTAAGTCTTGAGTGTGTGATTGTGTTTGACTAGAACTTTTACTGTTCAAAGGAGTTCAGCAACAAATTCTTTGTACTTAATTCTACATCAACACCTGGAATTTGTGATTGTTTTAGAAACTTTTCTTTGTGAAAGCTGTTGTGAAGCAGTGGTGCACGATGACCTCATATTTACCAGCGATACAATACATATTTCTTAAGGAATGTTGTTTTAGCATGGATGAGATTTTTTCTATTCTTCCTGCAATAATAACTTGTGTCTACTGGATCTCTGGCTAAGAATGAGAAAGAAAAATATATTTATTTCTAACAACAGATGAAATAAGGTGCCAAAGCAAAACAGCAAAGAGTGGGAAATAATGGGACATTGCTGCGTTTGTAATCACGTCCACATAGCAATTATTTCTGAACAGCCCTTACCCTTTACTGTGACGAGGCTTGTGCGCTTGTGCGTGGTCAATTGTATTGTGGCTACCAGCCAAATATGTTCACTGTTAGATTTTTATTATAATGAGCTCAACTTAAATTAATGGCTGTCATCACTGGAGTTCTGGAGAAATGATGGTGGTGAGAGGGAAGGAGCATTAATACAGAAGGAAAACTCAAAGACAAAATTATGCTGTGCTACATTTACTGCATTTTGTCTTTCAGAATTACTAAACACCACTGGGATTAGATTGCGTAGGAAACACATTAACAACAAAATGAAGATGGGATGTTCACAAGCAGAATGTGGTTAATAAACCCATATTTTATTCAAATTGTATTTGTAGCTGAATGAAACACATAATGAATTGAGCATGCTGCACAAAGTTAGAAATGACTCATCCAGTCCTTTGACTTGAAGCAGTCTGCAACATCTAAAAAAATGTTAAAGTCAAAACAACTGCGTATTAGAAGCTGCAAAAGAGTGATATGCTGTCAGACTAATATTTATGAGGCTTGTATTATGTAAAAGCAAAAATTAAAAAAAAAAAAAAGTTAATAGGTCAAATTAGTGCATCCACTTTAAATGGGACGTAACCCGACCTATAAGAAGACATTGCATTTCCCCTCAGCTCTACAGAGGGTTTTATTGTCTTTTAACTAAAGGACAGGCAAATACAAAGTGATGATGAAGTTAAAGCATAAAAGTTCAAAACTAATCAACCTCTGACAGAGGGTTCCAAAGCTTTCAATGCAACACATGGTCTTTGAGCCACTGCGGGTGTAACGATTGTGAGTGATGTGTGCTGTGAAGATTATAAACCCCTTTAGAGCAAATTTGTGATACTAATTAAAATGGCTTCATTAATATGTGAAAGTTTGAATAATTTTGTCAAAGCACTGCAAAGAATTCAATGCAATTCAGTTGCGGTCCATGTTCAATAAAGTTTTGCACACCAAGCATTTAATGGTCTGAGACTGACTGTTACCCATGTGCATGAAACCCTGAGGATAATTAGCATTCTTACACAACCTGAGCTGTGTCACTGCCTAATTGGCAAAATGGTCACAGATCAGTAACCATGTCAAAATGCTTCATGTATACCAGCTTACAGTTTTGGGTAAAAAATGTTCTCCTTCCTGAAAATCAACACAAAACTTGAAATTCGGCTGAAAAGTGTTTTGCTCCTTCATCCAGATGCCCTGATTTTCCATAGAGGTAGAACACACTTTTTGGTGTGACGAATTTTAATGAACCTCGCTACTTAGCTGACATGTGCACCGATGTGGAGGAAGACCACAGAGCTTCAGACCATTAGTGAAGTGGAGAATCGTGAAGCAGGAAGATATACCATCTAAAAGCAGCATTTAGGCTTAAATCAGGATATGGAAGCAAAAAGGCAGCTTACATCACAGATTCTCTCACAGATGGCCTGGTGGAACACATCCTAAGTAGAGCATTGATGCTAAGAATACAAGAATCTGAAATGGTATACAGTAGCACATCAGAGTTTACTATGAGGAAAAGGAACCCTGCTCTCTTAGTAATGCCGTTTGTTTTTGAAGCTGCGATGCATTCATGGGAATTTATAAACCACTCAGGAGAGGCTGCAACGGGACTAACCTTCAGTGAGATAAGAGTGCGGCCTACTTTGTGTCCTACTTTGCAGGACTTCCTCCTACTGCTCATTTTGTTTGTTGACACTTGATTCTCTGAGCACTTTGTTTAGACTATTCTGCCTTTTTTCTATCTGTAAAGGGCACACATACATCTGTGTCCTGCTGAGCTGAAGATTCAGTACACTTTCAGCAGCCTCACACTTTCTTTCTCACCTTGAAATTTCTTTGAGATTTTTTATATATATGAGACCTTTAT
>JAQLOL010000012.1:10170720-10181917 GCA_029783665.1 Naso thynnoides
CTGGCCGTGGAGCAAAGTCGCGCTGGGAGTCTGCGGGGAAGCGGAGACAGAAGGGATTAACACCTACAAAAGCTTATAAAGATATTAAGATGATTCATTGTTGAAATAATGGTTGGCTTTGTGAGTGACAGCCCAATCAAAGTAACAGGTGCTTACAAAGAAAAGCCACAGAGGTAGGCAGAGATATTATCTTTGTCATCTAGTCTTAAATGTTGTGTAGATGCAAATGCGTCCACCTATCTGGGCCACACCACCACATAAATGTTGTTTATCAGAGTCTTGGACTGATCTGAGATCTGACAGCTTTAGAAAGGAATGTGTTTGGCTTAGAGGGAGTCGCAGACCAACAAGCTGTGTCAACATTCTGTCTGTTCCCTCAAATCTCTCTCTCCCTGGATCTGGATTCATTTCTGTGTCGCTCCCGGGCTCTGTCTCTCCAACACTGCCACCTGGCTCATCTCCTCTTTCCCCATCTCCTATATCCTCTGCTTTCTTTCTTTTTCCTTCATTTACATCCTTTCTCTTCAACCAAGCCCACATGCACCCTCCCTGCTGCCATTTCCACCCCCACTACAGTCTTCCTCAGCCCGAGCCCAGGCAGGCAGGCTTCCCGGCTGGGGGCCCAGATGGTGCTCTTGCGAGTCAGCCAGCTCTGGGTCTCTGAGCCTGCAGGACGGCAGGACGGCCCTTCTGTGGCCGATATGGCCCAGGCCAGTCCTGGCACCTGTCTGTGACTATGGACCAGCAGGGGGATGGCAAGGCTGGCACTCGGAGAAAACCGTGCCAGCACACAACAGACTGGAAGGCTAACTGTGGAGGGACGCACAAACACACTGACATGTGACTTGGCCGCAGTTCTGTCAATGACCACTAGACGGTGTACAGAGTATGAAATATAGGACAGACTTCATGTTGGTGTCATATGGGTCCACCTATGGATATTTAGATAATTATGTCTTATTAAGGGAAACACTCAGCTTTTAGGTTCCTCCTTTGTGACAAACATGAAACTTAACTAAACTCTGTTTACCTGACTGAACTGCCAATAGTTGCACTTTCCTACTGAAATATATCTGCTTTTTCTCGGTCCGAGACCGATGTTGATCCATGATGCCTATTCATATGTAATATTAAGGATCACTTCACTCAAAAAATTACAAAATTTACAGTTATATATCCTTGTCTAACATTTCTGCCATTGCTTCATTTTAATTCAGGTAAATGAAATTGGTTGGAGATGCAGTAAGCCAATCAAGCACACAAGACTAAAATGATGGCAGTTCAGGGACAAATGTTCAAAAACTTTGGCAAATTAACCTGTCTGTATGGCTATACGAGACTGTTAGCATTATTAAGTTTTTGAAAATTAGATGAATCGATCCTTTAAATTTAACAACTATGCGATTTCATTGGTTTGGCTTCATCTCAGATCTTCACTTGTGGAAAACAAAAGGTGCCAGTGGCAACAACATTATTGGTTTCTGTGGCACACCAACAAAACTAAGTTGAAAATAGCGGTACCCACCCGATTCTGCAGAGTGGGGGCTGTGCGTCTTGGAGAAGGGAACAGAGCCTGAGCCTCCTTTGCGTGGATCCTCCTGCTCGCTGGAACGCCGTCTCCAATAGTTCAGCTCCTCGCGATCGGACTCCTGGCATCGTCTGAGCACGCTAACTGATCTCCGAGTCTTTTCCACCATGTCCACAATGCAGTTCAACACCTAAAGGATGAAGGTCACACAACCTTTTAACAACTTTGCTTTTAGTTGAGCTGAAAGAAGAACATCCAACTCTTAACCCTGCTTATTTGATGTCATATTAACTGAGGCCTCTAAGTTGGGAGGTTATTTCCCCCTTTAACTTTTAACCTTCCTTACTGGTTGAAAAAGTTAAAAGAAAAAAAAAAGAAATCTTCATGACAAATAACCAAGAACCAGTGTTGAAAATTCCATGACATATATGAAAACCATCCAAATTAGTAGCAAAACATAAATGCCTTTTGTCAATTTAAAACAGCCAGATGTGCTACAGATGTTTCATTGCTTTGATGCTGTAAGAAGTTAAAATGCTCTTTAGAGCTGGACTGGAGTTACCAAATAACATTTAACATTCTTTCTTTATCACAAGCCATCAGCAGTAGTGGTGCCTGTCCACAGACTTACATGGTCCAGATGCCTCCATTCATCAGCCCACTCCCGGTCTGTCAGTCTGTGGTCCACCGGCTCCTCGCGGTAGCCCCCGTTGGTGCCTGATTAAAACACACACAAGACAGACCACAAACCAGTGTGATTAGAGTCTTCCTAATGTAAAAGAGGCCACGAGGGACAGTAAGTGAGTGAAAGGTGTGTGTGTCTGTATCTGTGGCCAGTCCGTGCTTTAACTCATTTCATCACACAACAGAAGAGAAAGAACTTAAAACTCACAGGCATCACTTTATGACATCTAACATTAACAATGACAGAAATGACGTAAAGTAAAAGAGGATTTTGAAAAACCCACAAAAGAGGCAAGATGGACAGAGGGACTGTGAGCAAGAGACACAGGGTGAAAGAGCAAAGGAGAAGCCTGTGATGCAAAACAGACTTCAAGCACCCAGAGCCTGCACACATCTGGAAGTCAGCTGTCAACCACGCACACACACACACACACACACACACACAAACACTTCCCAAATGTCTCCCTTAGCACCTCCCCTCCTGGAGCTCACAGCATTCCAGTAGGGAGACACTCAGGCTGAGTGGAGTGGCTCCACTTCTAAACGCAACCAGCCGGTCTGACACTCACTGTGGACCATTACAAACACGAACACATACACACATGCACACACACACACACACACGCATATACACACATTCACAAACTTTCTGATTCTAATTCAGTTATTACACAATGCTGCAAACTTAAGCAATGTATTAAACAGTCATAATAGTTTGCACACACGCTTGTGCTCATGCAGAGCCGGAAAACATCCTCATACATGTCCACAAATACACACATGCCCTCACATGCCCACACACACTGACTACAAAGACTCAGCAAACCACTAACTCTTAAAATTTAGTAACAAACAGCCAACAAGAGGCCACATGCGCACAGGCCTGCTAGAGAGCATAATGATTCCCTCCTGCATGCGCACACACACACATAGACACACACACTCACTAGTCCTCCCCTCGACCTCCTCTCCACTCCTGGTTCTCATCAGTGCTCATCAGTTCAAAGCCATGAGTGTGTGGACTGATGTGTTTATGTGTGTGTATGTGTGCCTATGAGTTAAGTGGCGGCAGGCGGGCGGGAGGCTGTCAGACAAGGGACTTAGGCCTCGTAAACACAGCACCTCTACCATGAACTTATCCCGGTGTGTTTCTCTATGTGTGGATGTGTGTGTGTGTGTGTGTGTCTGTGAGCTACTGCTGTTTCCACTGTGTGCTGACAAGCCCCCAAACGGAGGGTAGATATACACCAGAGTAGATCCAACCCTCCCTGCCTGGACAGTATGCCTCTGTTTAAACATGTGGCCTCCTGATATATATCGAGACGGCTACTCAAACATACAGACCACCCGTTATCGCTCACAGAATGGGTGTGTGTGTGTGCGTGTGTGCTCTGTGTGTGCATTTCAAAAAGGGGTCAGCCATATGCATTCACACTGCTGTGAAGAACTTAATTAAGGTTCAAGTGTTTGAGTGGTTCGCAGGAATACTTAAAAAATTTGATAACTGCTTTAAAATAATGCGGAAGCAATAAATAAATGTGGGCAGTCAAAGAAAAATGTAAGAAGTGGAATTCTGCATCACGTACCAGGCAGTCTGGGCCTGTCTTTGAGCTCACGGATCTCCAACATGCGCTGGCTGTGGTCACGGTGTAAGATGTGTGGTGCTGCGATGTCATCCAGGGCGTAGTGCTGCAATGGTGGAGGGGTCGGGTGAAGCTGGGTGTTAAGGGGTAGTGGGTGGGCAGGGCTGTGTCGGGGAGCGGGGCTGATGGTGCAAATCCGTTTTGCGGCGGGCTCCATGGCAGTGGGTGGACGTTCGTGGAAACCATTCTCTTTACTTCTGAAGAGGAGAGAGCAGAGAGCAGGTTAAAAAATGAGCAGGATGAGGGCGGTATGTGTATGCATCCCCTGACATAAATTATACTTCTGTTCAAACCTGCTGGGGCTGTGTCTCTTGGTGCCAGCGTCAGGGGGCTCCATCAGCAGCTCAGACGAGTCTGGAGAGGAGGCCAAAGTGGTGCTTAGCAGGAGATGCTCGTGCTGGGACAGGTACTGAGCTGGGGTCTGCTTGGCTGCCCGTGCACAGTGGAGCAGCTCCCTCTGCAGAAGGGGCAGGTTCGCCTGGCAGGAAAGAACACAAAAATGGTGAAGTTGCATTTTAATATGCAGAAGAGTGGAAAGAAATAGAGCCTTGTTGTACGAGTTAAAATGTCAGCCATCTGCCACTCACATATTCAGTCATGTATCAGTCATACTTCACAAACTCATTCAACAGAAGACAGAGATTGACAGGACAAGAGAAGCCCCAGGCAGTTTTTTGAGCAAACAGACCAGAACATGTTAAACTCTGTAACATAGCTAAGGGGCACAGTGTAGATGTGCCTCCTAGGAAGGATGCCTGGCTGGCAGTAAGAGGGTTTTAAAGGAGGAGGCACTGACTCCTTGAGGTCTGGCTGTGAGGCTCAGTTTGGGTCCGGGTGTTGTTCTGTGGCTGCGACTTCCCTGGACTCTAATGTAAATGGCTGCATTTTCTAAGCTGCTGGTGAGGTTGGTTATTAACCCTTTAGCATGTGAAAAAAATGCTGAGCATTACTGGTTACAATATAGATTTGCTCGATGATAACGGACGCTTATAAACTCAGGACCATTTCAAAACAAATGATTCACAGACTCCACTTCTCTCCAATTCTTTACCTTTCTTTTTTGTAATATTTATCTGCAACTGTCTCCATCCAATCTTTCCATCTCGCTTTTGTTCCCTGTCTTTCCCTAATTAGGAACAGACTCTGGTGTGTTTGCAATTACACCACTTCCTCACTCACTTCTTCTCCAGCAACCAACTTGTTCTCCTTTTGTGACTCTGACCTCTTCCAATCATGGAGGAGATTCGGTATCATGGACCCCTTTCTTCCTCTAATCTGACCTCTAAACTAGCTCATACTCTCAGCATCTCTAGCGCTTCCCCCTACTTGTGTACCTTCTTCACACAGATGCTGATACCTCAGCTTTATAGCCTACACTCGACAACACCCCTGTGCTCTCTTTTGCCCATCTCCCATGCTCCTCTGCCTCCCTTATTTCCCTGGGGCCCCAGCTAGTGAACACATGTGCTGTGTGTCAGTTGAGCGGAGGGCTCTCTGGGGTTCAGCGGGGCGGATGCTAGATTGGCGGCGCCTTGGCAGCTGAATGCTCTTTTAACGGGACAGCGGCTCCATATGGCGCACTGCAGCCAATAAAAAGGGAAGGGAACGCTTTATAGGCATGTTTCACACTTCCGACTTACCACTTTTCCCTCTCTCCTCCTCACCCAGCTCTCTCTTTTCCACTTCCTCACCCCCTGGCTTTGTCCCATCTGTCTAGTTCTCCCCACTCCTCTCTTCCTTGAGACAGACTACTCCTAGGGAGTTGGAAACAAGTTGTGGAGACCCCACCCCCTTGTAATAAGTTAGTAAAAGGAGGGGAACAGAGGTTTCTTGTCTCAGTAAGAGGTAAGTGGAAAAAAATAGATTTTGACTGCATGAAGTTAAAGCGATACAACTGACTGAAGATTTAAAGGCTGCTTTACTGGGGGGACGGGGGATGGGTCTCCTAAAAAGTATACTCTTGAAGACTCCCCTGGTTACAAAGGGGCTCAAGGGGCTGTTTAACACGCAAACACACCCATCTGTTGTTAGTCAAGTCAACATGCAAATCTTGATAGCTACCTTGACCTGCAGAGGAGCAGTTTATTTAATTAGAAAACCTACACAGATGCCTATTAATAGAGCACTGCACTGTGTCCTAGAAACGCTGCAGTAAAGTGTTTTGAATCTATTACTGTACCTTTCCATTTTGATTCACATGGTGTAATGGGATTGCACAACCAGATCATATTGAATGGCAGTCGTGTGGATGTCAAGGATCTAATTTTTATCACTAGTTGTTCTTTGATTAGTAATTTTAGGTGAGAGAAGTGAGGGTGATGCTTCTAGAAGGGCTAGATGACTGACAAGCTAACAACGAGGTGTAAGGTTTTAAACCTAAATGAGAGGGGGAAGAAAAACTGTTGCAAAGAAAAAAGGAAGTAATTCAATGGAAAAATGCAAAGCAAATACAGGAAGATGGAGGAGGTTGAAGATGTGTTTACCTTGAGGAAAGGGATAACAAAAGGTCGTAAGGGGAAGTTGGTGGCCTCCTGAAGCCGTGAATGAAACTCCTCAATGGTTACTGTCGAATTCTAGAAGACAGGTAAAGTAAAGTGCAAAAATCTAATTATCAAGACTAGAAAAAGGCTGTTTTCCGAGACAAAGTTAATCTAAATTGTTAAGAGAAGATGACGTGCCAGATTTCTTCACAAGATAGTGTAAAATTTACCACGAGGGCCAGAACAAGGCTTCGGACGCTGTCTCCTATCTCGGGTGAGATGTCATTACCGAACTGCTGCAGCGTGGTCAGGAAACGTTTCAGTTTGCTCAGCTGGCGGGCCCCGCAGGTGGCTGGCAGCTGCTGATTTGCCAGCGATGAGGAAGAGGAAGAGGATGGTCCGTTGCTGTAACGCTGCGGTGGAGATGGCACTGCATTCAGGGTTGGTGGGGAATGATGATTCCCATTGGTCACTAAAGAGGAAAAAGAATAAGAGAGGAGAAATTAAAATTATTCCTCTTTGGAGTTGACATATGAGTGACCATGTGTTAAAATATGACATTTTTCAGGTTAGAAATCCAAACCAGCCCAAAGATAAGCAACAAATTAAGCTGATGAATATGAACTTTAACAACAAGAGAATAACAACGGTGACAGACTCATAGAAAAGACCCTCACATGCTGTGGTGGAGAAGGAGGCCGGGCGAGGGCCGCTGGGATTGACAGAAGGCAGGGGTGGCATAGTGGAGCTGACGCTGCTGCTGGGGGCTGATCTGGAATGAGTCTTAGCATCCACAGGAGAACCGGGCATGGCAGGGCTCTTCTTCTCTCTACTGTCTGCAGAGAACGAGAGACAAAAGACAGAAAAGTCATCCTCTGCAAATATTGTCCTGTGGGCACAGCAATGTATAAAAAATGTAAAACAGATCTTTGCTGCTCACATATCAACCCACAAACACTATCTAAATATCCAAAAAGTACTTGAAATGTGCTACCAATGAAGTGTTTTGATATGGGTTTTCATATTGCACCATTTCATCTATAACAACTTAACAGCACACCCACAAATGATTCAAAGTTAGAAAAAGAAATGAAGGAATTTAAATAACCAAAGTATTCAGGACAGACAAAAAGACCACTTTATCTTTTCCTTATTAATAGTTTAAAGATTCTGATCTATAGCCACAAAATAACACAAAACTGCCCCCCCACCTCCCCATCCACCCACTTCACATAACACATACTGCCAAGGCATCAACCCCCCCCCCCCCCATCAAAGAGCCAGATGTCTAAAGTTTAGCCACTCACTCCCAACCATTCAGATCAATAACAGAAGAAATGCTGAAGAAGCCTATTGTGTGTGAGAAGAATGCCCCCTCATTGAGCTCCCCAGCAAATGGAGGGAGGAGGGGGTAAAAAAAAAAAAGAGAGAGACAGAGTGAGAGAGGGACGAGGTTATTTCACGCTTTACTAACAAGATAGGCAAAGCTTTTGAATGTTAAACGCCACTTCTCAGTATGCTATTGCCGCTGAATGAGACCACCAGATAAGGGGTATGGAGAAAGTGAAATGGGGGTGTGGTGGTGGGAAGATGTGGGATCGCAAGCAGTCTTTTGTCTCCCAGAGATCCATGAAGGCCACGTCCCGTCTCCATTTAGAGTGGATCAGACTTTTCTAACTGCTTTAAGAATGAACCATTAATAGACAAGCCAGGTCTCACGGGTCACGGGTCAGCAGAGAGCAGCTTTTTTAAATGTGGATGCATGGTTTTAGGGCTTTGGCTTCAATAGCTCTCTTTATATGGTTTTCACAGCTATGAACTGTGCATGGCCTTGAGCTACAGGGTCCCAGTTTATAAAGGCTTAGGTTAGAAGGCTTAAGCCATTAGTGGGTAACTTGAGAGAGCTCAATAGGAGGAATTACACCTATTGAATCTTTTAAAAGCATTTTAGAGTGTGAAAATATGTAAAAACATATAGAAATCAATGTATTAAGAATTCAGAGGTAAGTTTAACTTTAAGTGAATGCACAAGCATGCACACAGAAAGGAAACCATCCTGAACTCTCACCACAAATCTCTCAGTCTTTTTTGCCTTTCTTTGAGTCAATCTCTCTGCACACTTTCTCAATCTGCCTGACGCAATTCATCTGTCATGCCTGCAACTCATTATACGGCATTGACTGTTCTTCCTTCTGTTTCGCAGTCCACATTACTCTCCCTCTCTCTTCCTCTTCCCCTCTCATTCTTTCTCAGCCCTGTGGCCTGCCTGTCATAACTCCACCTGTTCACCAACATAGGGGGCAGGAAGGAGGGATCTATGCAGACATTTGGACTGTCGTACCCACCATACACGCGGTCTGCCAGTGCACCGCAGGAAGCAGCCTGCAGCATGCACACACTCTAGTTCCAAAGCCTTGCACACTTCGGCCGTATGGCCAGGAAATTAGACTGACATCTCAATAACAGAATCAACGGGGCGTATGGCCTTAGTGTCAACACTGTTACCATGTACACAACTTTATATATACACACAAGAGTGTGATATGGTCACATAGCAGTGCAAATGTATTCACGAGCACACTGTTGACATGTAAACTCTTCATCAACAATAACACTTCACTGGCAGTGAAAAGTGTTTTCTTGCCCAAATTGACTGTCATCTTGTAAAGCATCTTGGAAGCCCATTTTGTTTGACTGATAGGTCGACACGGGATCAGAGAGCAAAAATGCACACGCACTGTACACGTGTCTCATTGTTTATTACAAAAAATTAGGTGGCAGCTGTGCAAATGCAATCTTAAGACGTGTGTCATTTGCCACGCCAGAGGTATCGGTTAAAGCGGGAGACATCAGGTGTGCGTGCATGTAGAGCTGAAGGCCCACGGAGAATTGCCTCTGCTTGTCAATTAGACAGCATACATAGCTGGATGACTTCATCAAGTTTGCGAGCACCTGAGTCCGCCAAATGCAGTCACAGGACTGTCAGGGGAGGCAGCTGTCACAGCAGCCACAAAAACACACTTATGCACAAAGTGATTTAATGTTAACTCCAGTGAAAATTGGCTTAAAAGGGGATGTCTGTCTGGTCTAACTGCCACCTGTCATCAATGCTCTGATAAAAGAAAAGGCAAGGTGCATAAAAGCTCCTCGACAACAACTTGACTGAATGGAAATGCCATGCAAAGACAACACTTGGTTACTCCTTCTACGAAACCTGTTTCTGCAATGCATTGTAACATATAATGAACATATACAACACATTATAAGGCATTATGAACACACTTATAATGCATTGTATGTGGTCAAGGTTACGGTTATGGTTATAGTTAACCCTAACCTTGCTTATAGCTATGATTATGCAGCACTATAGGCACATTTTAATACATTCTAAGTATGTTCATAATGCATTATAGATGGATGCTTTCAGTAAAGTGAATTTACGATGTAAGCTTCAGACATTTTTGTTGAATATAATTATTAAACAAACAAATAAATAAATAATGAAAATTACAAATTCTGCTGATACCATTTCTGTCTTGCAAATCTTTCTCTTCTAATTTTCTCATCTCAAACAAAAAATATACAAATAAAGTTGTGTTATCTTGTAAGTTATTGGAGCTGACTCATTTGCATTCTGCAACTGTTGTCATTGTAGTGATGGAAAAATAATGTGCATCTGTGGTGAGGGCTGTTGTTGCTAGCCAGGTGTCCCTTGTTTGTTCAGCTTCAGGTGACGCTCGTCCGCATTAAAACTTTCAATCGGCTTAAATTGCCTCTGCAGCTGATGATTCAAAATGAGGCTCAGACAGAGAAAATGAGGGACTAAAACCGGGACAGGGCTATTCCCACTAAGCCAATTCTGTGATTGAATGCAATCCATTTAAAGATTAAATCAGAAACAACAAGACAAATAAAGTGCAGAGAACATTAATTTACCTCCTTGGGTGAAGTTAGGATGGATAACCTAATATGAGTCTGCACATGAAAATTATACTCAATGTGACTTCTCAATGAACGTGTCATTGTTAGGTGTTAATCTCATGGTTTACCTCTGAAGTTTAAACTTTGGCATCTGTGACTCATGAGGCAAGTGTGTGCGAGTGTGCGTGGTGATATAAGATTATGTGTGTACTCGTTCTGTCCTGCTATCTCTGTCCTGTCACTGCAGATGAGGTGAGAGAAGATGCAATGCAGGCCTGACTAATATATCAGTGAGAAAAAAAAGACAACTTAGAGCATGTGTAATGCTACAGCTATGTGGGCTCAGAGCAAAGACACAAGTTACCAACGCAGACACGCACAAACACAGTGAAACAAAACTAAGTTCAACCGTGAAACAACTTGTTAAAAGAACGTAACAACATATGATAAATTGCACGTTTAGCCTAGCTTAACACTAACAAACACTACGGCTAGAGCGAAATTTAGCTAAAAAGCTAGCCATGCTGTCTAGCTGTCATATATGTTGGGTTTTGAGTTTAAAAGGCAAACTAAAGTCTGAAGAAATGTCATCATGTTTGTAACTAAAAAACAAGTCACCACAAATACAAGACATTTTAAATTGCTAGTTATTTTGTCTGTGAGGATGGTTATCTCAATCGTTCCTAAGGCTAAACATGTAGCATGCTAGATCCTGAGTTTACTCATCTTTATAACACTCAACAAAACACACAAGCTTTGAAAAATGTCTGTGTAACAGTAGGCCTGTACCTCAAGCAAAAAAGTCTAATCCTGTCTATTAGTACCCTGATACTCTCAACATTGAAAGCAAAACAAAAAACAAAAAACCTCATTTAACAACTAATGTTGACATCTCACATCCAACAGCAACACATTAGAAAATTAAATACGGAGAATAATAA
>JAQLOL010000012.1:10207029-10224656 GCA_029783665.1 Naso thynnoides
CCCCCAATCCTCCACTCCTGCCAGGCTGCCACCTGCTCTCTGCAGCATGCTGCACAGCTGCTCTGCTACAATAACAAATTAAGGTCCACCGTGGCAGGCAGGAGTCATTACCTACAGCTCCTGCTATGGATGAGCCAAGGAGTTTAGAGCCACTGCCTTTGTGTGTGTGTATGTGTGTGTGTTTGTCGGGGAGGGGGGTACAGGGTTTTCACCCTTTTTGTGTAAAGCAAGGGGCCAAGGGCCACTAATTGTTCTGATTTGGAACGCAGGATCCAGGCGTGCTACAGTTTGGGGACACAGAAGCCAAGAGTCACCGCTTGCTGTGTCACTGTTAGGAGCAAGTCATGTACGGCTGACTGTGCTGTTGTCATGAATAGTGAAAACGAAGAAAAGAAGCAATATTCTCAACAATGCACGTTAAGATCCCTCCTTAAAATATTTATTTTTATTTCACACAAACACAAATTTCAAATTCAGATGCCTTTTTTGATGAATGTCTCATTTTGTCACTTACAGCAAGTGATAATGGTAGTTTCTATGATAAAACAGAAAAAAGGCACTTGCTTTAAGTCGGCCAAATATATGAATCTGTTTGCTTGTCAAATGTTGCAAAATAAGAATTAAAATGCAAAGCACGAGGAACCACATCAGGAAAATGTTTTTGCTTTGTTCATAACTCGACAGCAGCTTGAAGAGACGGTCCACAGATGAGGTACAAGAGTCAACCTTGAAGAAAGAATGTTGTCTTTGGAAAAAATTAAATATAAACTGAAAGTTGCATTGTGTCGTTGCTAAAATGTTGCCAGTGACGGCAGGCCGACTGCCTTAATGAAAAAGGGAGTTTGTAGTCCCACATATCAACCACCCACATAGTCTCTGGCAGGTGCACACAGTAAATGGAAGAAAGACAAAAAAGACACAACAAAGTAAAGAAGACAATGTTACTGTGTTACTCTGAATAAATTATGATGAAAGTTTATTGTCCTTCTTAAACTATATAACACAAATTATTACTCATATCATTCAGGCACTTAAGTTAATCAAGGTATTACTTTTATTTTGCCATTGCAAAGGGTTGTCGTCTCCACAAGTCTCCACTGCTACAGATTTTTTAAGTCAAATATCAAATTTCTGCAATAACATCTTTTATCCTTTATTATTTAAACAGCGTAATGTATATTGTCATTTGTAGTATGCTATCAATAAATACTCATAAAATAAATCAACCCAGACTAAACCTTTGATTGTGACAACAATGTTCTATCTAGCTCATCTCGTCAACCAGCTCTGTGACAGGTTAACAAAGAGATGACTAGTCGGTTAGCAGGAGGCTGGAGTCAAAGAAGAAACAGGCTCAGATGGTGGTGGGATTTGCTGTGGTCATTATGGTTCCTCTGTGTGACAGCTGGCCATTGTCCCCCCTGATCGTCTTTCAGCGTCTTTGTCACAGCCCCTTTAATCACACCAACAGGACTGTTACACAGCAAATCAGCTGACCTGACCTACTGGCTGGAACGTCTCATGTACTGAGCAGTTACAAAGTTTTTACAAGATGTAACCTTTCTAAACCCTCTACTTTCATTTAAAGGTTTTGCCAAGATAAGATAAGATGTCCTTTGTGTATGGAAAGTCTAGGTCACCGACAGTAATCGTATACTACTTCATTATAATGAATTACTGCGGCAATAATCAGTATTTTTTTTACTTATCAGCTCACTGAGTTTAGCTTTAGTGCCTACAAATTTAATGTTTTGGTTCACAATTAGAACTTATTAACATATTGTTAGCCAGCTGCTCGGCATCTCACAGCAGACAAAGTTAGCAGGCAGTAGCTGGTGAACATAGAATTTATAAGGATATTAAGAGAGCAGGTGAGGACTAAAAAGCTAATAAAACTGTATACCGGAGGGACATTCATGTGGTGGCCACAACTTTAAATTACTGCAGATTTGCTCCTTATCTACTGGATGACTCAGTGGTCAACTGCTAACAGGCATCTCACGCCAACTGAAAAGGAGATAATAAAGTATGAGGCTATATTCACAAAAATCAGCTAGCACAGGTTTAATTTGAGCAAAATAACAAAATTGTAATGACAAAAATTCTGTTTTAATGGGAAAATTGAAACACAATAAGTGGATTTGCTCATGGAAGCAATATAACTGAACATTGTTTTCACATGCAGTGCCAATCACAAACCAACTCGGGAGTGATAATATTTCGGGATCACAGAGTGCAAAATGGCCCTGCCAAAAGTCTATATCGCCAGGTCTGACACAATGTCAGTTTTGCGAAAATGCTTTAATGAATTTTGCTGTGTGATTTTGTGGTAAGACAAGAAATTAAAGACTTGGGGGGTTGAGTCCCATAACAGTACCACACTACTGAAAATGCGAGAACAGAATTAGTATGTCCAAAGACATAGCATGTCAAATATAGAATGCCAAAATAGGGGTGTAACGATTCGTATTAACAACAATATGATGCATATTATGATACATGGTTGGTGATATCATACAAGAACGATATGGGCTCATTCGGATATACATGATACAGTTCATGACTAAAAATCGATATAGTAACCCCTTTTTTTGTCCCCAAAAAATAGAGGAAAAGAAAATGCCTAATTCTATGCAGTGGTAGAAGAAGTAAAACACTGGAAAAGCACAATACACTGAACTACACAAACATTCATTGCAAGGCCTCTATTTAATCCGTGTGAACTGCAAATGCCGACTGAAAATCTGTTGTTCTCCCGGTGCTTCCGTGCCATGATTCGCCATTATCTGAAGCAACGCTGCTGACGCGGTACCCATGCCAAGGACATTGGAGAATAAACTGGAGCAATGTTTAAAACTTTTAACCATTGTGAAGTGCAGAAAAATACATCGACATAATTACATCTGAAGTGCTAAATAAAAGACATAAATTCTTAAAACCAATACAATTGATTTGTGCTTTGAAAAACAGTTTTAGATCCGTACAAGTCATACCAGAAGGACGATTTACCGTTTACCTATCGATGTAGTTAGATATCAATATAAATCAATGCACTGATGTAGCTTAACACACCTATGCCATAAATACCAGGATGTCCCACGGCATATACAGTCGCATCTTTCTTTTCCAGCTGTTATGACCCACAATCTTATGTTCAGCAAAAGATACATCTACTTAACTGAGCCGTTGAGAGAGTCAAAGTTTAGGGTGCAATGTTATTGACGAGGCAGTGTGTCCCAATCTAATGCATACTGCATGCAACAGTTCGTACTTGGTTTGTACTAACAGTAAATCTCTCTCCGCATACAGTCTGTATTTCTGCTGTGGGGAACCTGCAGGACTTTCTCCCGGCCTGACCCCACACCCTCCTCTCCGCTCAGTCTGCTGAGTTAAGTAATCACTGCCATGAAGTGATCTGACAGTGCCAACAGCACTGTGAAAAGATGGCATGATTATATGAGCTCACACATCTACCCTTTGAAACCCACTTAACCTGTACACTGCACAGTCCACAGTGGTCGACCTGACACATACTTAATCCCCATGAGAGAATGTTTTCACTGATTTTTCGCTCGTTCACTTCACTGTACTGAGTCAAGATAGGGCAAGTCATTAACTAGGACTGTTTACCCTACTTTCTCAGCAGTCATGCCATCTGTGTGAGCTCTGTAGGTTGCATAAGGCCTGGCAGATATGACACCTCCACAAAACCTGTTCCCTGTTATCCATTGTTTCAGTCTGCTCTTTCTAATATTATCCTTCTCTCTCTGTGCCTTCCTTCTCCTTCCCTCTGTCTGGCTTTTCATGATTTATTTCTCCTCACCTATTGTACATTTCCCTTTTCTTCCATTACGTACATCTCTCCTCTCCTCTTCCCTCCTGTCACCCCTCAACAGCTGACAGACCAGACACTGCCTGGTGGTGACACTTCACCCACGCTGACCCGAGCCAGATCACTAGTCCATGTGGGAGCCAGAGCCAGGGCCAAGGTTAGGGTTTGTGCTGGGGGAGTGCTGAGGCCAGCAGGATGGCCCTAGTCATCATAATCATTCATTGCCTGCTGGTCCTTCTGTCCTCTGCCTCCTCCCCATCCTCCTGCTTTTTTGTCCTCCTCATGTCAGGGCCACACGGCACGCGCATCAGCTGAGCCCAGGATGGTCGGAGTCAACGGGGTCAGGTGGCAGACGCCTGGTTAATTCTCCTGAGGCTACAAAGTGCTCGCGTCAGCTCTTACGACTGAAGTGCACAAATTGAGACAAACGCACACACATTCTCTCAGATACACATTCACAGAATTTACAGCACCAAATAAGGTTAACTGTGCAGACTGTAGATTGAGCGTGATAAGACGGGTGAGGACAAAATTGTTGGGAGGTTTGATGACTTCAATGGGACATTGAGTCTGTCTGACAAACAGATAGGTCGGCATTAAGATGGAGGAGGGGAAGATTATAAACAAATGACCAGATGGAGAGAGAGATAGCCCTATTATGTAGATCTCGTCTCCTCTGATTGGATCCCTCATGCATATATACCTTTACATTATTCAGTAGGTTATAATGAGAGTAACTGAACGTGGTCGGAGTTTAAAAAAAAAAAAAAAAAGGTCGTTGGGCGGTTTAGACAGCAGAAGGTGGGCCACAGGTGTACAAGCCCGAGACTTATTCTTCTGTTTGACCTCTCATTATCACCCCCAAGTTCTCATTCTTTGTAATCCCGTGTCCTCGGGTGTTTAGGGAGCAGCATGGTCGGCCAGACTGTTCACTGCACAGTCTGTCACTCATATTTCGAGACTAAATTATTCCATATTTTTTAATCTATTATTGTCTGCTCATCTGTGTCTGTTTCGTGGTCTGTCCATCTGTGCTTCTGTCTTTTGCCCCATTTTCAATCTCTGCCTTCACCATCTTTTGCATGTTTTGAACACATCTCCAGTGGCCTTTCTGATCGCGTGCAATCAAGGTTATCAAAAACTGATCTACAGCAGCTCATCACTTACGTTAATGTCAAGTTTGATTGAGATCTCTTCAGAACCCAACATCCATCTGCATATCTCTCCCCTTGTTCACTCAGCCTATTTAAATTTATGTCTGTGATCAGTTAATCTATCTAACCACCGGCTTGTCCTGCAGAGGAGTGGTCTGGTCTGTTGTTACGGAGGAACAGGTGGGGCAGGCTAACAGTCAGCGTAGGCTTGATCTCACAAATACACACACACACACGCACACACACACACGCAAGCTGCAGGGAGGCAGGCAGTCAGCCGCTCAGACACTGGTCCATATGGTAGACCTCTGGATCTGTTGCCCTTTGCAGAGTAGGGGAGGGATGGATGGAGGGATGCAGAGATGGTTGGAGGATGACAGGAGCAGGAGGAGGCGAAGGGAAGGGAAGTGGGGGGAGGTTGAAATTAATCAGCAGGCCACCCCAAATGTCCGCCGTCCTTGGGGAGTTGAGACATGCATATATGTGGCTGAATGAATTGGTGGTGTGGGGACGGCAAGTAAGGGTTTGTATTGTGTTCTTGTTTTAGTGTTTTGTGTATTATTACCTTTTACTCCGTCAGTTGATTTTGTGTATTTGCCATTGATGTTTTCAACTTTTAAACACCTATTGCATTAGACCAAGAACAATCACATTAAACTTCATATTTACAAAAAAATAGAATATTTTAGGTGCTAAAATGGATAGAAACATGAAAAAGTGATTTATATGTAATGTAAAATGTTGTCATTAAAGCATTTTTCTAAACCTTTGCTTGTCCTTTACATACTTTGTCACCTATGTTCTGTTTTATTTTAAATGTATTCTCAATTCAAAGATTTTTTAGGTAGTGGAAGAAATATTCAGATCTCTTATTCAACCCCACTGCGACATTCTCAAGTACATGTCCTGTGTTCAAAATCTTAATTAAATGAAAGCATTTATGTAGTAAAAGCACTTGTTTGTGGAATTGTCCCTTTCAAAATGTTTCTTCATTGTTTATCTTATATCTATTTATTTATTCGTATGTTTTAACACAAATTTATTCTCCAAAAGCATATAACAAATGTGCTTTGGTCTGACATGCTCCCCAAAAAGATTCATAACTGGTGGGAAATACTAATGGCAGTCTACTAGGATGAACACATACTACTTTATTTTTCTATTTGAAATGGACCTTTGGGATGTTAAGGGGATTAAGGGCAACTTTAAACTTTAAACACTCATATTAAAGTCAGTACTTGACCTCATTTGTTGCTTCATCATCGCAATTCAAATTTGCTGGAGCAGAGCCAAATCACAAGGAAAAGTGTCACTGTCCACATACTTATGGAAGGCACCACATGTGTTCCCATAAGACAAGCAGCATTTCAGTACTATACATGACTACATTAACCCCAAACTACAAATGTGTTTCATGAGAGGATATCTATGCTTTTGTGTGAAGGAGATCCTTACAAATCCTGCCGTTCTATTCACTAAAGCTTTGAAAAAAATATGAAGGCCTGCTACTGTGAAAGATGGGCTGGCTGGCCACCTGCCATTCACATCACAAAGGAACAGACTGACAGATGTATAAACAGAAGGTCAGATGGTCAAACACTAATGCTGAACATCCTGAGGTAGATTCAATGCTTCAATCAAGCACTGTCGTTAAAACCTCCATTCACTGAAGCTGAGCTGTTTATACATGTTGCTCTATACATGTGCTAAGTAGAACATGACACTGAGTGTTCACGACAATCTCATCCCGTCTTCAGCGTTTAAAAAAGACAAATCTTGAAGTGATTTTATGGCCACAAGTTGGCACAACAATTCCACATTGAGACAATATAGATTAATTATCACCTCAAAAAGTTGTAACATTAGCAACTAAATGTAATGCAATGAATTGACAAACTAAAAACTGTTTGACTCTGTTGATCTTTTCAATGCAAAATTAAGATAAATCGATGCAGATTTCTACTGATTAATATGACTAACTCCTCACATTAGACATCACATTGTATACTTTATTTTTATTTGAGCCTGAAGGACAAAATACTTCAATGTCAGCAGCAAAGATGTGTTTTCAATAGCTAGAAAGTGTTTAAAAAAACATATATATTTTAAGTATGAAAGTATTTATTCATTAATTTATACATCTTCAACAAATTTAAACCAGCTGTTTTACAAAGTGCTTAAATCAGTGGTACACATAAGACTAATATTAATTTGAAAACACACTGCTCTTATTGGTAAGGACGGTAATTGCAGTGGCAGTCTTTTAAATCCTCAAGAAAAAATATATTAATTCATTTATTTAAAAAAAAAGTGTTTCTTTTAAACATACATGACTTGAGTCCTATGCGAAATTGCCTTTATTTTTATTGGACATATGGGCTGAAACATAAATGTACTAACTGTGGTGCATTTAATCTGGGGACAGATTGTGGTGGTGTAATGTTAGCTGATGACACAGTAATTTTACTGTTAATCTTAAAATCAGTGGATTATTGTGAAGGCCTTATGAAGTCTATTATTATCAATCTGTAAAAAAATGTATTTTAACAAGGCCAGATATATTTAAATCTATCATTTTTTTAAAGAGAAATGATGGTGATATCTACAAAAAAAAGTCCCGTTAACTTGGCTGTATTTCTTTAAATGTTTCTTTTATAATAATTTATCAGTTATTCAATAGGTTTAAAAGTCTCATCTGTTTCCAAATATTTGCATAAAAAAGATGCCCTTGCTTGATACCAAACTGTTTGTTTTTGTCTCCATTGAAGTAATGGAGCCATTTAATCACTAGGGGGAGACAGAAGATAGGGAACCAAACGTCTGTGTTCAACAGAATATTCTGATTGCAGTCTCTACATGGTTGTCAGTGCATGCATGCGATTCAGTTACAGGAAATAAAACTAGACTTTAATACATATACCAAAGCAAACTGGCCTATTATAGATTTAACAAAATGCAGTGATTTAGGTTAGCGTAGTATATCTGCTCAGTTGCTTTCATTTTAAAAGTTGGTTCTGATAAGAGATACACATCTTTAAACCATCTGTATGAGTTTTTCAGTTCGTGTTCCAAATCCGTTTTCATTCAAGAAGTTACTGCCCTTTGCAAACCCACCCAAGAGAGTGTTTTCTAAAACTGGGTGCTGGAACCTGTTTGCTATTTCACCTGTTGTGAAGCAGATGCATCACAGGCTGCCACACACACAGCAGAAGGGCTGGCAGATTACTTGCAGATGCAACAGAGCAAGGAAAATGTGGACTGCTTCATCAGCTTGTTGCAGTGACTCATGCATGTTCTTAATGTCTGCACAATTAAGCTCACCTCTGCTGAGTCACTAACATCGTGCAATACTTATTCATGTTGAGTCAAGACCAAATGGCTTTGTCATGACACATTACTGTGGAAAACACAACTTATTACAATAAGTTTCATATACATGTACTGTATTTTTGGTAGCATTGGTGTTTTTTGTGTTATTTCAAATTTCAGTTATTGATGGAAAAACAGAAAGGTTACATCTTACTTTGTGCATGTTTGTTGATTGAAAATAAAAGCCTTTTTTATAGGATTTGAAGGAATTTAATCAGGAGAAAACTAGACTTGGTTCAAAAAGGTAGTTATTCAAAATGTACTCTTCTGTGCCAAAAATAACTGGAGAATAATCAGAATCAAGACAGACAGAAATTGAAAAACTGAGCTCACACTCGTTGGTACAAATATATGAATGACATTCCCTAAACTGCCTGCCATGCACACATGGATTTCTCGAAAACGACGGCTCAGACGTGAATCAAACTTGCTGACCTAACAGTGATGCTGTGATAAAACTCTAAATGACAACCAACAGCATGCTCATATACTAACACATAGGCCTATTTTGTCTCAAGACTTTCTCTTCATTTTCCAGTGAGAACATGAGGTCCTTATGGTTTTGGTTTGTGGCCAGTATTGATTCAGCTTTGTCAGTGCTCATATACTGTGCTGCCAACTCATTTAGTGCCTACTGGAGGAAGGATCTGGGCTGACCACAGTTTAGACAACATCATGCTCATCCTGAGTCCACCTTTTATTAAGATTTGGCTGAGTATTGATTGGAGGGTTTATTTTCCACAAGCAGTTTTGCTAAGTAGTAGTACTGGTATGCATGGTGCTTCTGGTATTGTTTCTTTGCGAGTTATATTTTGATCGAGGAATGATTTCATGTTTTGAGATGAGAGATCAATTAAGAAACATGGTATAGGCTAAATAAATTTCTTTCACTCTGCTATTAAAGCGTCACATCCATTGTGAGGATGTTTTCTGTCAGCTGAGTTCAAACAGAAGACGAATTGCAGATTTCATGCCTGATATCATGAGCTCTATGCACTGGAGAAGCACGGCAGCATCTCTGGCCTGCAAAGCACTATTGATTTTATTTTTCTCTCATGACAGAACGTCTGTATATATCAGTGCAGCGATTTTGTGTCTGTTGGGCACATTGCAAATTAGATCTGTGGTCTTAAGCCAGTAGCTCAATGTGCTTGAAATAAATAAATAAAAGAATGCATCAAAACTTAATTATGTGTGACTCAACCGCACACAGTTCATTAATGGGGAGACTCAAAATGAGGCTCTTTGAACTTTGAGTGTGTCTGTGTGTGTGTCAACACCGTTGCTAATCGTATCACCCTCAATTAACTTTACTTACTAAGTTACTGGATAAACCTCTTTGGAGGGGGACAAAGTCGGGAAAGCGAGTGAGAGGGAGGAGAGAGGGGGGGAGTGTGCGTGTGTTTGCCCCCTACCCCATCCCTCCACCCCCTATCTCTTTACAGGACTGCCAGCCCGTCTAGAGTTATTCCAGGAATGCGTTGAACATGGCTGCCGCGATGAAGGCGCAGAAAACGGGACTGCTGGAACTTCGACTGACCGTGGACCGCTGGATCCGGGTGTTGGCCACACTTACCGACGACTCGCTTACGGTAAACCCGGGGGAGGGCGCCGAGGAGCCGGCGAAGCCCGTCCCGAGTCCCGTCGGTGCCATCAACGGAGATCCCCCGAACCTTAGCTCGTCCCCGGTCCCGGAAACCATCACCAATGTGAAGCGCACCGTGCGAGTTACCAAGCAAGATGTTGGAGGACTCGGGATCAGTATTAAGGGTAAGACAGTTTGAAAAAGTAGTCGAAACGACAAATTTTTATAAGCTTCGAGTAAATGTCAAGTTTTTGGCTAACGTAACTCACCTTAATGTCTGTCAACGGCGGCCAAAAAACCGTCGACTTGTCAGTGAACTCAACTGTTCGCTAACTTCACACTAACCGTTAACTGTTGAGTTAGCTAACTAAACGTTACCTTCAAACTGACCGCTAACATAACGTTAAATTCCACGTGTGCGATGAATTCCACTTGACATTACATTTCGCCAAGACGAATCCTCAGACGTATTTTAACACGCCTAATACAAACATGCACAGAAAAAATGACAGCTGCTAGTATCTCAGGCTGTGCTTTACTTCAAAGGGGGGACCGGCCAGTGCCCCAGAGTCACGGAGATGGCGATTCGTTGTTTACCATTAGGCTAAGTAACTGCCTACAAACGGTGAAACTCTGTCAAGTCAAGAAAAACACACGTGCTGCTCCTCGTTACTTACTCGTTTAGAGGTTAAAAAAACCCCTCAATTTCCATGACACATTCTAAAACTGAATTCTTCTTTCCTCAAAAACATGCCTGAAGAACTGCTGCTAGCTGAAGGACCCCCTCTTTTTCATTTGAGTTTACAGTTGGTCCGAAATACTCAAAGTAAGGCAAAACCTACAACAAAGTCCAAGACATTTAAGTGTAGTCTGTTCTTTTGTGTTAAAAAGAAACCATATCTTTTATCACTACTTTAATTTTGAGCTGTATATCCTAAGGGTGTAGGTCTACACATGTAATAAAACAATAAAAACTATTTTCATGTCTCTGGCCCCTTTCACACAGTCTTGGAAAGGCAGGAATATTGCACCGTTATTCCGTCTCGCTGTTCTGTACAAAGAGGCTCTCATACCTGTGCTGTGTACTGTGCAAAGGCTGACAAAATCCTTTTACTTGTTGTGTTTCCTGCAGCAACAGTATCATATCTCAGTGTGGTGATCTCAAAGTGAAGAAGACTAAAAGGGTTTAGCAAAGGGAAGCTATGTAAATAAAAAGATAAACCTGGTCAATTTGATCAGAGACCAACGCTGTAGTCCAAATTCCATTTAGCGTAAATTTGGTAGGCTGTTAAAGCCAGAAAGATTTAAGCCCACAGAATGTCTTTATTCTACACTGCTTACTTGCCTTATGATGCTTTTGCATCTTTATATCACTTTGTATTTTAGTCACCAGCTTCAAGGTCATTTTCGTTTTCCTGTGGTCCTCATTGGGGTTCCATTTCCCTGGCTTGAACTATCCTTTTTTTGTTTTGTGGCGTATAAGGTTGTAAATCATTTGCCCCACTTACCAGATGGTAGCCTTCCAATTACCAGTTAAACATGGACCACTCAAAGGTGGCTCAGACAGTAACACTGAACAATGAAGCTACACTCTGATATGCATGCGTATGGGTTGTTTTAAACTTGCACACAGACTTAAAGTCTCCTCCTCCTAATAGGTCTGCAGTCTGCTTGTTTCGACTGGTTGTCACTTGGCCATTGGCCAATGCACCAGGTAGATTTGGTGGAAAGTTGTGGACCTGCACCATTGTAATGTTGCAAAGGTGACTCATTATTGTTGCTGCTAGTGAAAATGCTAATTTTACTTCCCCCACGGCTGCCAGCAACAACAACAACAACAACAAAGCCAGCCCCTAATGACATAAATGTAATGTCCATCTATGTGGAAATGGGTGGCTTTGAAAATCAGACAGCATGTTATTAAGACAAAACCATAGCTGGCACCCTGGTGGTTTGTCATTGTTGTGATGCCGGTTGTTCAAAGGCAACGATTCAGAGGGGGAGGAAGACGGGTGTAGCAGACGGTTAGAAAGAGAAAGGCAAAGGCACAGAGAGCAAGTCTTTAGATGAAATGGGACATGGAACAAGCCAAAGAGGGCAAATGAGTTGACAGGAAAAAAAGAGTAAGGAAAAAGTAATGAAGTAAATGAAAGAATAGGGAAAAAGTTGTTGTGGTGGACTAGCTGACACCACATTGTGAACAGCTGAGAGAAGCTGCCCGCAGCGGGCAGTTGTCATTGGCCAAAGATGAAAGCTATGTGGCTCGGAGTGGTGAACTCCACTTGTGTTAATTTTAGGGAGCCCATCCCAGCTTGCAGAAAGCATGGAGGCAGTCAACCTTTACTCTCACATGGCTAAATTTAAGAAGAGAGGCGAGGAGTGCGGCTCCAGGTCTCCAGACAGGCCCAGTGGTCAGAGTGAAGAAGAGTGTGCTGCATGGCTTACGTGGATCTAACACTTTTTTTCGTGCTGCCTGGGTGCAAATTTGGTGGGTTTTACCACAATGAAAGTCATGTTGACTGAGTCTAATATCAAGTAATTGGTGAACGGTATCACAAAAACATTCTTTGGGTTTAATAGCTTCCCTGACATTTTTTCACAATCGTCCAACTGTGTTTTATTCACTGAGATGGGACTTTGTGCAAGTTAAAAAGGATTTTAGGGCCAGTATTATGAAAGCATTTCTTGATGTCTCAGACTCTTTTGTTACAGTGCACCTCATATGTGCAAATAAACAATATTTTTGTGAGTTAACTAAGCTCAGGTGCAGTGTTATGAAACTGATCTGTTATTAAAAATGTATACATACCCCTTTTGTGGCTCTCAATGTTCATCAGGAATATATGACCACATTGTTTTAAAGTTTTGTGTTTAAGCTTCCTTTTCTGTTGTCTGTGTTGTCATTTGCCCTTTATGCAACCCAATTAATGATTTATTATGTTCCGATCATACTGAATTCTTGAAAAGAAGCAGTATCACAAAAGCACATTGTGAGGACAAAATTACCTAATTAGGTACATATCAGTGTTCCATAAACCAGCACCATTCTTTCACCTGTCATGGGTAACTCCGCTTGCTCCACCCCACCTCCACCATCACCACCCTCCTGTCAACTGACTGACAGGCTGCCAGCTGGAGGGTGCTGAGCTGTGTTTGACATGAAGAGTTGGAGGAAGAATGGTAGGGAGGGAAGGGAATACGGGAGGATTACAGGTTGTGTAGGAGTGGCAGACATATTGACAATATTTTTCCTACAATATGTCAAGGATGTTTATTCAGCATCATGTCAGTAAGAGGCATTTTGGGTTGGAAGCAAATATGAAAGTATGTGAACAGAAAGAGAAATTGAATGCAGAGCGGGAAAGACTGTGTACAATACAGGCCTTCACCTCACCCAAGGTTAGATTTAATAGTTTGTCAAAGCTGAATGTAAAATTAAAACTCTTTAAAGGTCACATACATCAAGTGAATTTGTCTTCTAAATGATTAAAATATCTGTCATCTACTGTAGGTCCAACCAATAAGGGATTTTTGGGGCTGAAGTCAATACTGATATTAGGGAGCAAGAAAATACCGGTATCCTTGATATCGGCCGTTTTTTTACAATATTGGCTAATTGTGGTTATCAATTGACAGACTTTTCTCCAAACGTTGAACGGTGAACTTTTCACTCTTACAGTCAGTTTTTTATTGTTCCTAAATATTTGACCACCCTCTACTGGACAAACTACGTAATTACACTATTTAAAATCACAATTTCAAGCATGTTTTCCGGCCTTAAAAATCAGTTTTAATATCTAGGTTTATTGGAGACCACATAGTCCTACACTTACACCAATGTATCTGTCATAGGCTGATACTGGCCGATAATATCGCCAAACCAATATATTGGTCAGGTCCTACTTTCATCTTTATGTGCCCTCATCATTTTGGTGCAAATGCTAAATCATTTTGACATCACAGTCATCCTCTCGTCATAATCCTCCTCTTGCAAACTCAAATGGCCAGGTTGTCTTTAGTTACTTGTCTAAACATTTTCTGTATAGGGGACCCAATATGCCTTATTTTCTGTCATGTTGTTATAATGCCAGATGTTCATATTAAATGTAAAATCAAGTAAAACATTATTTAAAACTGGCAAAATCTTGTAGTCAGCTCGTTAATTGGTCATGCTGCAGACACTGAACGCCCTGTCAAATATAGGGACACACCCATCCACCCACTCAGTCTGTCTGTTTTTATTGAGTTGGGTTACAGTTGCTCAGACTAGGACTGGCAAGATGATGAGGATGTGTTAATGTCGCCATCTGATCTGTGGTTGCAGCCCCTTGGCAGGCGTCCGGAAGTTTGTTCGATCATAAGTAAGCTGGCTTTTAGGGAGGGGAGTCTTAAGAGACAGAGGCTTAAGCAGAGTATTTCAGACAGAAAGCAAACTGAAGAGTTTCAAAAGGGCCGGTATAAGAAAAATAAGGAATTAATAAACTGTTAATCATTCTAAGCCACTCTGCTGGAGTCCCCAAATAAAAATAACCTGCTTGACTTAAACATAACAGCTCCCCTTTAAATAGCCTAGATCTAGGGGTGGGCGATATGGCAAAAATATCATATCACGATTTTTTTATAATAAAATCCCGATCCCGATTTTATTACGATTCTTTTTTCATTGATTTTGGAGCCTAATTGTCAAGTTTCTGAAGAGTACAACCAAACAATTTCCCTATGTAAAACATAGCCACAATAGAAATAGACAATTTAGGCCAAAGAACCTTTCTGAACAGGTTTTATTTAAGTAGTTTGTGCAATTTTGTGCTAAGAATATAAACATACAAAAAACGTAAATAATGACACTCTAATAAAAAAAAAAAGTGCACCCTTGTAACATAAAAACTAAACTGTCCTTAGTTTTTGAGGTAGCTTTCACATTAACAGTTAAACATGAACATTAAAATAAAAATAAAAATTTACAAAACAAAATAGCAAATAATTAAAATAATACTCAAGCCTTATTTAAAAGGAGAAAAATAAATTGCAACTCTTATTATGAACAAAGGCAATAGTGCAGTTAGTGCAAAGTACAACTTTAGTCTCCTTCTTAAAAGGAGGCACATTATGGTACATTACAGTCACAGATTTTTAGCCAGGAAAACCAATTTGTCCACTTTATCTGGCTTGAGAGTAGCCCTTTGGCAAGTTACAATGTTGCCACCTGTGCTGAATACTCTTTCTGAGGGAGCACTTGTTGCTGGAATGCACAGATATTTTCGAGCTAGCTGGCTAACCCGTGGAAAGTTTCCCTCATGGAGTCTCCACCATTCAAGAGGATCCATCTCACTGTCTGCATTTGGTGTGGACAGATAGGCCTTCAGTTCCCCATCTATTGCCTCTCTGAGAGATGGGGAAGCAACTGTGGCAGCAGCAGATACAGCACCTGAGGTTTTTAAAAAGCTGGCTAATGTTTTCTTTGCTTTCTTTGGAGCCGTTTGTTCTTCTGCTTCAGGACTTTGTGACATGGATGGAGGCTGAGGCTGCTGTGCTTGTATTTTCAAAATAGACTCCAGTTCAGTCACAGCTCTGGTTTGCACTCCCTCTCTCTTGTCACCATCAATGTATTGGGTCTTGAATCTCGGATCAAGAAGGGAAGCCATGTCTAGGAGGGCATCAGTGGTGGGATCCTGGTACTTTTCAGTGAGGTAGTTGAGGATAGTTGTCTTCATTGTGTTTGTTAACTCACTGTCGTCATCATTTAGGCAAAGGATGTTGACTTTCAGCAGGTGCAAGACTGCCTTGACATAAGAGACACTCACATAGTCCTCCCCTGAAAGTGCATTGGTGAAATCTCTTAGTGGACCAAGAGCCTTCTTCACACACTCCATGACATCAATATCTTGCCATGAAGGTACCAAGTGTCTTGTCTTCTTGTCAGCCTTCAGGACCTGAGAAATGGCCTTTTCTTGGTCCAGCACTCTCTCAATCATGGCAAGTTTGGAACCCCATCGGGTTGGTGACTCTGTGAGGAGTTTTTGTTGAGGTAGTTTTAGTTCTGTTTGAGCTTGACTCAAGTCCCTTTTCTTCTTCCAGCTGAAGGAGAATGCACTCACCACTTTCTTGGTAACAGATGTTACACGATCAACACAAGGTTCTTTGGCACTTTTTTCTAAAAGAAGAAGAACATGATATATTAACCATATGTATTGATTAAATTAAACTCAAGCACAGATTTGAATCTGTATTCTGTCTAATGTTCATATCTAACTGATTTCAGCAAAAGTGATTATTCTAATGCCATAATTTTTAATAAAGTGAATAAAAAATGTAGATTAAACACAGAGCAAAGTCATTATGTTCTGTTTAATCTAGTTATTCAAGAGGGTTTTTTTAAATTAAAAAATGTTTATTATATTAATCATAGACTAATACAATAAATTCCCCTGTTCAGTGTCAGTATTGTTACTATTCAGCAACTCATCATTAATAACTTATTACTGCTTGTTTTATTATTATTTTTTACAGTCTATGGTTTAACCTATTGCTTTTGCTTATTTTATCTGATCCAGTTATGTTAAGCATCTTGGGCCCAATTTTGGCATTTTATTTATTTATTTAGGCTATAGTTCACTCACCGATGGCTAGGTGCAGTCTATGCCCGAAGCACGGCAGACGAATCCAGTTGTTAAGTTCCAAGGCCTTAATCATGTTGGTCCCACTGTCTGTGGTCATGCAGGTCATCTTGTCCTCTTCTAGACCCCAGCATTGAAGAGCATCCCTCAGTCCTTGCGCAATGAGCTCACCCGTGTGATCCTCTGGGAAGTATGTTGTTTGGAGAGTTGCACTGCAGAGCTTCCAGTCGTCAATATAATGAATGGTCAGACTCAAATAGGGCTCCGAAGTGCGGCTGGACCACAGATCACTTGTTGTTGCGTAAAACTGCACGTTTTGAACTTTGCGTTCAATCTTTTCACGGCATTCGGAGTACAGGCGTGGAATTGCAGTGCTCGAGAAGTATTTACGGCTGGGCAGCTCGTACCGCGGGTCAACTACTTTGAGCAGTCTTTTGAAACCATCATTCTCCACTGTTTTTATTGGAACCATATCTTTAGCGAGGTAAAATGTAACTGCATCTGTTACCTCCTTCCATCGCTTGCTTGTCTTCTCATAAGCGGTCCCTTTATCAAATGCTTGTGATAACGTCATCTGTTTCGGCTTGACGCGGGTTGATGTCCCCGCTTGCGGTGTGGCCGCCGGTCCCCTAGCTGCTTGGCTCTCTGCATGCTGTTTTGGATGCCGTCTCTTGAGGTGGTTAAAAAGATTTGTCGTGTTACCATCCGACGTGCGTACTCTGTCTTTGCACACCTTGCAAATCACTGTAGTTTGTGCCTTGTCATCCGGAGAAAAACCAAACCAATTCCACACTATGGAAGTGGAATTATTTTTCGGGACCAGCTCCTCCGTTTCGCCTTCAGCCATGCCGCTGCTGCTACACAAACAAACATGGCGCTGTCTGTACTTCGTTACGATTGGTTGGTAAGGAGGACGTGAACGTCTGACGCGTCTGTGCGGCAGCATAGAGCTTTAACATATAGAATGTGCCCTTTAGACGATTCTGCGATATTTCCGTTTTGTTAGATCGTCAACACATTCTAATCGTTCACGATCTAATATCGTCATATCGCACACCCCTGTCTCACAC
>JAQLOL010000012.1:10238304-10249295 GCA_029783665.1 Naso thynnoides
ATTGCTACATCCTACCAAAAACCCTAACAAGCCTGGAGTTAGAGCAGAGTTAAGTGCAGAGAGTTGTTGCTATGGAAACTGTCCCATCTAGTTGTAGTGGTGTAAACTGACAAGTTTTAGAATGTTGCAGATCGGTGCATTGCAAGTAGTTGCCAGTCTCAGCTTGTGTCATTGTGAATCTTTGGTGTAAACTGGACTTTACACTATGTGTGACCACCTTTAGAGGCCCGTGGTAAAATCTATGGTCGTCAGACACATCTGCCGACGAATGATATAAAAGTTTAATGAACAAAGACATCTTGCACCAAAATTGTTCCTGTAAGTTCCTATAATTCTGTTGTGTTGCATTTTCAAAACAAAATAACAGCACCAATGGATGCTAATTTTTCCTTTGCATTTATGTACTTTTTTAAAATATTTACTTTATACTGTAGTGTACTAGTGTAGTTTCAGAGGGATAGATGACATTAGTTAAAATTGATACAATGTTTCACAACTTTCTCACATGGTGTGACATAGTAAACATAGTTGTAAAGCTGGGCAGTGTATTAATATATATCTTGACATAAGAGCAGATATCATCGTAGATGTTGAATACTGTTATATTGTGATATTTTGTACATGAATATTGTCTTTTGAGGCTTTAAATGCTGTGTTACAGTAAAGTAATGTACTTTTTTATCTCATCTTACCTTGACTTAACTTAGTCCTGTCTAGCTGTACTTTTTGCCTTTTCCCGCTTAGTCATTATATCCACATTATAGGGCTGGGCGATATGGCCTTAAAATAAAATCTCAGATTTTTTCACACCAAACTCAATTTATGATTTCAATATGTTTTGTTTCCATTTTAAAAACAAACTACAGTTAACAAAGAAATTACTTAAAACAATTTTTGCTTTCAATAAAAATTAACAAACACAAAGTAAATTTCCTTTCTGGGATTAATAAAGTAAACAGAAGCCTGCAGTAATTTGACAAAACATATTTACATGTAATTCTTCAATAATTTTGAGGCTCCTGGAGCCAGACGCAGCCTAGAAAGAGAAAATTGATTTTTAAAAAAAAAATCTTTCTAAACCACAAATTCAAATTAGTCGATAGAATCAACAATTACTTATCAAAAAATGTTATTGTGTTAATATTTGTAAATGCATCAGTAGTCAGTATTGTCACAGTATCAATATTGAGATATTTAGTCAAAAATATGTTGATTTTTGTTTTTTTTTGTTCGTATCAACTGACCCTGTTTACTCTCATTATTGTAAAGGCACATTAAAACATGTTAAGGTGTTGTATTAATCATGGTTCCTTTTAATCTGTGCCTTTTACCCTGGAACTTGTGGTGTGCAGCATGAGAATCTTGTCCTTTTCTCGTCTGTGTCAAACCTGCAGGATTAGTAAACCTCTCACACTGTCTTCAAACATTGCCCAAACAGCTTGTCACGCTGGATTTGTACAGTTACTGGCGTGTCTTCAGCCATAGTTGCTCAGTCTGCTGTCATTGTCACAGCCTCTGCTTTGGCGACTTTTACTGCCATCTAATGAAATATGTCCTAAAAAAAAAAAAACGTGCACAATGGTGTCCATCAGACTATGCTGCAGTGTTTTCTGTTGCAAATAAAACTTTCATAACAAGAAGACCAATTTAAAGTCATGTATTGGATGAATCCCTTCTTTATTTTTCCCTTTTCTTAATTTGACCTGTCTGTCAAATTTAATTGCTAGTTGAGAAGTACATCTGCATCTGACAATATCCAAATAACGACCACGTAAAATCAAACATAGGTGTTTTTTGCCCTCCTAACAAGCCTTTGCACAATATGTGTTAGAAGTGCTGCAAGTGGTATTTACATTTTTTTCTCCAAATATTTTAAATAAATGTTAAATAGCTCTTCATTTAGACAGGCATCACGTATAAAGAGTGTTTTGTCAGTAACATTTATCCTCTGCTCTGCAGTATACAGGAAAGACATTTTCTGGTACCCTGCTTCTACTTCCATCCAATCAGGAGAGAGTATTTCAGAAATGTATTTTCTATTTACTGCAAAATGAAGTAACCGAGAGACCTACATTACCGACCAAACTCTATAGCAGTGATTGCTGTCAGAATGTGGAGCTATTTAACACCTATTTTAACTTGGAGCAACTTAAAACTTGATTGAGATCAGATTCTCAATTCACGTTTTTTTGTGTACCTGCTCAAAATGTATACATTTTTAACAAATGTCAGTTAGAAGTGTATGAAGCTAACCAGGGTTGATAGTGGAGCTGCTTGTATTGGAGGGTTGTTTTAACAGTGTGATGATGTGGTAGCCCTGCTTTAAGCAAATGAGGGATGTTACACTAACATCCAGGTTTGCCTGTGATATGCATGTACAATATTACCTACCTTATTAAACTTTCTGGCTCTTGATGCTAAGACAGTATAATCATGACTTTGAAAATATTCCACCTCCTGCCTGAATCTCTCAGCCACATCCGTCCGGTTTGTAACAAAGCTTTTCAGCTCTCATTGTCTTGGTTAACAAAAAAAAAAAAGTCTTTTTCAAGTGACATACCATTGAAAAGATAAAGGCTTTCCTCTTAATTTCAAATACCTTTATCTAGATATGGAATTGTTTTGTAGAGCAGTTCAGTGCAGGTCCATCAGGTCTAATTTAATTGACTATAATGGTAAAGTCCATTGAATTTGATGGTTCAGTTGACTGTTGTGTATTTCAGTTGACCTTTAGTGATCCTTGACACTCATTTGGAGATAAAACATTTAGGCCTTTTTTTTGTATGTGTGGAAATGGGTGAATTTGTCTGTGAAACTAAGGAATGAGAGAGTATCTGAGAATACGTGACTGGGAAAGAATGCAATACAAAGCTGCATTTATATTTTTCAAGTGTGCAGCAGCTGACAGAAAGAAAAAAAATCTGTCCAGTTCTTCTCTGCATACATTACACCACTTCACATTCGACACTAGCACAGACAAAAAGACTAAAAGACCCTCACATAAAAATTCATCTTGTCCCCAAGTTGCTGTTGTAAGATGAGCTCACTTGGTGTATCTTAAAAGAAATACTGACTATTTAAAACATTACAGCATTCTTTTTCTTCGTTTGTGGAAGACATAGGTGCACATATTTGTTAGGGGTTGAATTGCACATGAGCATTTTACATTTTTCCAAAATATGAAATTTCACATAATTTTGAAACCATTATCATTACCATAACTATGGGGGGATAAAAGTCGGAAAAGTTTAGACAGATGACAAAAATGCACCCAAAAAGCCTAACAAGAGAATTTCATCTGATTTTGCGTTCTGCTTAGGTGGTGCCTAACAACTTGAGCACTGCGCCCAAGCCTTATAATGGTAGGGAAAACTCAGGAAAACATTTAGCCTATACTGGTGGGAGAAGATTGCAGTTTATGTTTCCGTATTCTTTCTTTACCCTGATCTAAATACGTTGATATTTGGTCCTGCTTTTGTCTGCAATGGTCTTTTTCTGGTGGAAAAAAAACTACTTTGATATTCTACATATTTACCAGATTTGGGCCAAGTCATACATTAAAAATATTTTTTGTCTTTTGATGTTTCTTGCACATGTATGGGTCTTGCCAGGACACAAGAAAGCAAATGCTGTTATTGTCAGTGAATTTGGCACTTCCTTAGAAATAAATCCCATCCATCTGTTGTGCCAGTTCTATTGCATGAGCAGTTATAAATGTAGCCATGTAGTTACTCAACAAATAGCAAAACACATATATTAGGCTAAATGTTGTATTATCACGCAAGGATAGTTGAGCGTTCTTCCAGCCTCTGTCCATAGTGTTGTGCTGTGTCTTTGTCAGAGTCCACTGAGTTAGCCTCATCAGACTCTGATGAAGACACAGTAGTGTTGAAATATTAGCTATTAGATATTTGGCTTAACATCAAAGCTGTTTAGAAATGTTTACAATGGCCCAACCCTAACAACCACCCAAAATTTGTGGCAAGTCCCATTAGTTAAAAAATAGTAATCCAATGTTAAAATTGAAATCAACAGGATAAGAGGTAGTTAGTGAACTTAACAAGGTGCTGTAAGGTTGCATTACATTGTGTTCAAGATCTTGTCAGTAAAGTGACTATCAAGCAAAAGCAAATAAAATGTTAAGATATGTTCAAAATGTAACAGAAAAAGAAAATTTAGCTTTTGGCGAGAAACTTGAATAAACGTAGTTGTTTGGATAAGAAATTTGTTTTTTCATCAATATGAAATAGATTTTAGAGATGGAATTATGACCTGTTTACCAGTTGTGTTTAAAAAAAAAAAAAAACTCTCGTCCCTATTAAAAAGTGAATGCTACAGACAGCTATTTGTTTTCCATGTTTATGATAGTGGAAAACTGAAAATAAATGTGGTTGAAGTGATAAGGAAATGTGTGGTGTTGATTTTACTGATAGACACAGGGGTAGGCTAATGAATGCAATTTTAACATTATGAGGTTCGGATCTTTGCTGGAAGGAGATTTTAGTAACCAGTTGAAGATCCCTGATCTATGCATTACTGCATTAAAGTTTGGACATAAAGCGGCTAAAATGTGTCTACTTAAATCAAATATGCATTGGAATTAGTTTGATTACTATCTAAACCACTCACTGTCTTCGGTAGTTGAAGGTCTGCCATAGCCGTGTTTATCCTGAATGTCAGTGAGGACCCCTGCTATGACACCTCTAACCCTCTGGACATAAAGCTTGGTTCCTTATCCTTCAGAGCTGCTAGCCCGGGAGGACATTGTGCTTAGACTCAGCAAGGGAATGGATTAACCCGCAAAAAAGCATAGCTTTATGAAATCACAACTGTCCCTTAGACCCTTTCCTCCCTCTGTGGCGTCGAGTTTGTTTAACAGGGCCCCTCTAAACCCCATTGCCCTGATCCGGGGCCCCCGATAAATTGGTTGCCCAGTCTTTGTGCCTCGCTGTCACTTCATTACAGGCTAAGACTCCACTGAACCATCTCACAGTATTGTGCAGCATGTGCATGTTTGGGATGGAGGATGGCTCAGTAATAGGCATGGGAGGGTGTCTTTGCAGAAATTATTCAGAATAAATGAGTTGTATCTATATAAAGTAGCACAAACAAACATTTTCTAGACTGAGTGTTCAAACTAACATAAATTAACCACTGTGTAACTTTTCTTTTGTTCTTATACACTAGATCAGTTTTCTGTTTAAAAATTTGACACAGATGCCTACATCACTTATATTTGCCTCCTTATGAATAAAAAAACTGTAAATTAGGTTTAAAAGATGCACAGCAAATGACTTTGAATCACACTGAGCAAATATACGTAAACCTACGATGGGGAAATTGACTTTGTTTGCAATTTAGAAAAGAAACAGATCTCCAGACGTAAAATAAAAAGTGAAAAGTTGGAAAGTAAAGTGGAAATGTTTGCAGCTGAACCTCCCTTTCACTCTCTTCTTGTCCTTTGCCAGTTTCTGTTCGAATTTCCTTCACTTTCACTTTGTTGAATTAGGATAATTAACTCTCCTGACACACTATGCAAAGCAATCAAATCTGTGCTTTGGCAGTATGTGAATTAGTTTAAAAGTCAGATTCAGTGTGCTCTGCTCTCTCTGCCTCGCTCTCTTACACTCTCTTGCTCTCTCCCATACCACACCTTACACTCCCCAAGGTTGGCATTTATCCATGAATTTAATGAGATGGGCTGTTGGAATGATGAACTTATCTAAGTCATTCCGAACAAAGGAAATCTTCTCTGACTGACGGACACATCCAGAAAGACACATTAATCAGTGAAATACTGATGATGTAGAAACCTGTACATGAGCTCACAAAGATCACTGAAAGTAGGCATAAATGTACACATGCCTCAAAACACAGGCCAACAACACCACCTGACAGTTCAGCAAGTCAAAGTAGAAAACAAATCATGCATTCAGTGAAGTAATTCAGTCCTCTTAAATCAGTTTTTATCAACATTTCATAAAACAGTTTATGGGTAACAGTTTATTTTACGTCCTGCATTTTAGCATTTTAAACAGTTTTTAAGACACTATGATCTAGTTGTAAGCAGATGTGTTTACTAATAAAAAACTAGAATGTGTCCCTTGGGCAGTCGATATCACAATGAAATATTCTAATAATATAAAATATGTCTTCAAAGGAGAAGTTAACTTGCTGACAAAGACTGCACATTAACAAACCCATTGTCTAGTTAAAAGAACATTGTAGTATTAAATTACATTCCTTATTACGTATTTACTTGTATAACTGCTAAATGGGGGTGCATTAAGTGTTACAGACTTTTGGACCTTGTTAAAGGTGATGCCCACCGATAGATATTACACAGCTTTTTGGAAAGTTGCAGGGTCTATCGGCTCATTGTTTTGGTTTTATAGCCGGTATATTGCGACTGGATCGACTCAGTACTGTCATCGATGTCACGTCAAGATGCAGCAGGCAGCTGTTTTTCAGCAAAATGCTCAGATAAACTCACTCTACACTTCTGTCCAAGTTTTGAACAGCAGATAGAGATGCTGATGACCAGCTGGTAAAAACAATAAAACATTTACTGTTTTAAATGGCTTTCCAAAATTAGTCAGAAATACAGCACCCAGTACTCCTCTGTCGTAAATCTTGTTACTTTTCCACCAACATTTATCTTATACAATCTTCAGTGGGATAAAATGGGCTGCTAACTTTGTCCATACTGCTTTCATGCAAAAGTTCCTTTATTAAATATAAAATAGAAGCAACAGCTTCCTAATTTTCAGTTGCATCCTCTTCAGTCTACATCTCTACATACACATCTTTGTCTCAAAGCACAACAACCCTAATATGCTACACCATCTAATTTATGATTTGCAGTCTAATTAAGTGGGCTCAGTAATGCCTTGTTTTTTCTCTTTTACCTCGATTGACCTCTATCCGCTGAAAGAAGACAGCAAGTGATCCATTGTGTTGCGTAGTTATTTATGACGTTGTTTTGGCCCAAGACATCTTTCCTAGTTGGTGGTGTAACATTGGGACATTCTTTGCCTGTCAGGGTTTACAGAGCCAACAGCATGCTTCAGAGGTCGCTGACTGGCCAATGACATTCCAGCTGCTCCCACGGTAACCAGTAGCAGGGGGATCGAGGGCAGATGTTTAGCTGTAAAGAATTGTTTTGTCTTTGACAAGCTTTGGCACTTTTTAACCGCCATGTCAAGAAGCACGTTAATGAATGCCAACATCATAACCCTGCTGGTGTTGTGATTGGAAACCTTTATGAATTAGTTTGCAGAGCCCATAAACAATCAGAAAGTGGGTGCCAGCAGAGGGTTGGGTTGATGTAATGTGGGAATGTCTGTGTGTGTATGTTAATTAGGCAGTCAACAGAAATGAATATTGGCTGAGTCCATTTTGAAAATTCAAACTCATCATTTGACAATTTAGACTGACCAGGGGGCTGGGCAAGAAAAATAAAAAAGCTTTTCAAACCACAGTTAAGTTAATTGTGTCAAAACTGAATCAGCTGGAAATGTCTGGTCAGGATTTGTGAGATTCAGTGTAAAGACTTTAGCAGGAAAAGCTTAGTGGCAGATTCTGCAGAAGAAGCAAAGAAACCCCTCTTACACAAGTTCACTCACACAAACACACACACACACACACTCTCACACACAGAGTACAAAAGTGGTTTCACTGGCTGCCAGATAAGCTAAAGTAATAACAGTGCCATCTCAGCTAATTTTAGCTCTGTATTGAATGTGCCGCCACTGGTATTCATGGCAACATTTCTGGCTGAGCTTAGCTGTATGTTCGGTCTTTCTGTATGGCCTGTCTCACTCTTTCTTTTCTCTATTCTCACTCTCCATCTTCTTGTTTTTCTGTGTCTCTCTCTCCTCCATGATGTTCAATTTCTTTCCTCCTCCCTCAATTCTCCATCCCTCTCTCCTCTCCTTTTCATTCACCACGCTGTTTGAGAGCTATCTTGTTCATTTCGTAATGTAGAGGTACAGCTAAAGCCCAACATTTCTAATCTGGGAAACACCAACCTGATCATTTCCACGTCATTTTTCTTTGGAGAATAATGATGCCTCTTTGCAAACTAACTACTCCTACACCTGCTACGATTGGTCTTTTCCCTAATCCTATTCTTGTGTGCAGTTTGTGCAACACCTATAGCCCTACAGGCATTTTATCTGCCAAAGTTTTTAAGTAAAGTTAGCATAAACAAGTGAATAGGTCCGTAAATCATGAATAATTTCAGGATTTTGATTTTCTGGGTCACAGTTCGACTCAAAATTTGATTTCAAACAATTTAGAGGATATCCTATAAGGGCTTCCACATGAAAAAATAATGTAACAATCCCATTTCCAGTCTTGTGGCCTAGCCTGCCATATTGAGACTGACCCCATCAATTTTGAATGGCCATGGTCCAGCAACAAGGAAGAAGTTGGCTACCTCGTGGTACAAACATCAATAGGCTGGCACAAGAATGGCCAGAAGCTCATTTCCATGAAACATTACGTATGCAAGTTGACAAAGCTGTAGCCGGTAAATGTTGGTTGCTCACTCCCAATATGTCTGGTTTTGTCTATAAATGCATATGTATTTCTCAGTACATTGAGCTGATTTTGCAAAGTGTAAATGAGTCAAGTAAAGAAATGAAATAGAAGAGGGAGAAATAAGTTTTTCAGAGAAATGTAAAGTGCATTACAGTCATGGGAGGTTAGTGTGAGTGAGAATGCTGATTAGTTCATACATCCTAATACCTAAGGATGTATGAACTGAGCTAAGTTAAATTTTGAGTTTTAATACCAGTTTGGGATGCAGGATAGGGCCCGGCTGATATGTTGGTTAGCCGATATAATTGGCCGATATTGGGCCATCACAGATTATTAATATCGCCATGTGGTTTACCGGTACGTGCTAATATGAAAACTGTTTTTAAGCCTGGAAAAAATGCTTGGACTAGTGATTTAAATGGTGTAATTACAGTTTGTGGCTCATTATTTAATGACAAATAAGTTATGTGTTTACTGTTTAGTGCACTCATGATTCAAAAATGGCCATAGGCCATGTTGCAGTTTTTTATTATTTTCATTATTGTTCAGCCCTACCAGAGATGATAAAATAACTACTGATATGGTTTTGATACTAGAACTTTGTGGAATACAGTTTTCTTTACCCAGCCAAAATGTCAGAATTCTAATTTGCAAAGAAATGAAAATAGCTGTTGCTGAAATATGAAACTCTCAAAGACAAGTAAAGAGTACAAATTAGAGCAAGACATCAATGCCACTTTTTGGTACCATGTGCTACAGACACCAAGTGAGAACCTACAAGGTAGTGAGGCTAAATACACCACACCGTAAATATGTTTTTGGACATGCCTTATAGACATTACTTTGTGTGATTGTGTATGCTTGCTTCTCTGTGTGCTTACTTTCATAAGTTACTAAACAAATATTCACTAGTTTATCCCAGGAAACCAAACCAGTAGCAAAACAAGGAAGTGAGTTTGAAAGAGTCCGGGGAGACAAGAATTTTGTGAGGCTCGCATTCAACTTTGATTTCAAAACTCTTAATCCAAAGTGAGGAGAAGGAGTCATTCTTCTTAATGGTTCTATAGACTGAGAAAACATAGTTCAGTTGTGAGACATTCGTAGCTTTCATGTACAGAAACAATCGTCTTCAATCGTCTCAGTCGAAAAGAACAGAGGAGAGGACTACAGAAGGGTTTGAGATCCAGGCTATTAGAAAGAATGGTTGTGAGAATACAAAGAGGTGCGGATGGGAAGACAGTCAACATTCAGCTGACTCAGAGGTACTACTATATGTTTATAGTTTTCGGCTTTTAGGTCATGCCCCTTATCTGCAGTAACTTAAGTCCCCCTCTGCACTTTTTGAACATTACTCAAATTGAATAAATTTAACTTCTTTGCAATAAAAAGGTCAGAAGTAAATATGTAATTCCATTTATAATTCCTTCATATAGCGTCATAACTGATGCTGTTTTTTTATTGATTTGAACCGTTTTAAAATGGAAAATTGGCCTAAAAGCAGAACTTTGCAAACTAATTGAAAGGCATTGCTTTTAAAAGAGTGGCTGGAGATGGCTTGATATAACACTGAAATTTGACAACTGTTGTTCCTCTGCGCCAAGGACAAGATAACAAGTGAACCAGCTCTCACCTTGCTAATCATACATAACTTCCTGTGATCCCTCCCGCCAGTGGCTGGATGCCAAATGTGTGAGTGTTACATCTCTAGCAGCCTTGTCCTTTATAATTTAACATGACACGTACCCACAATGAAGACTATGTAAAGAGGATGCAATTCTGAAGAACATGCATGCTGTTTTTTGTGAAATATATCCATGCAAATTGAATTAGTCACTATGCCGTCATAGTCCCAGTCCCACAAAATGACTGAATGGCTGCATGTCTGCCTGACTGACTGGCAGGGGCTCTATTTTGGGAGTGGTGGACGCCCCCTCTTCACTCCTGTTGTCGTTTGCTAACTTGCCCTCAGGCAATGTGCCTTTTACACTGTGCAAGAAGAGCACTTCACACTTGCCCAATGAAACCAGAGCTCTGACTTCAGCCTCATGCCTTGCCATGTCCTCTGAGCTATTTTTATTCCAGCAGTGGCTACGTCTGCCAAACCCATACCACAGCCTGCTGGACTGGAGCAGAGGCCTTACATGTGTATGTGTGTGTGCGTGCGTGCGTGCATGCATGCGTGCGTGGGTGCTTTACGTAGGCGTGTGTTTGAGTTTTGAAATTTTGCATTTAAGGAATGATATCAGAGTTAAAAAAAATATAGTCATCGTGGACACAGTTTATGTAAACAATATATATATATATATGTATATATATATATATATATATGTATATATATGTATATATATATATGTGTGTATATATGTATATATATATGTATATATATATATATGTATATATATATATATATATATATATATGTATGTATACATATGTATATATATGTA
>JAQLOL010000012.1:10249464-10259617 GCA_029783665.1 Naso thynnoides
AAGCTAATTAGCACTGAGCGAACTCTGTCCGTCTTTTTTACACACAGGCGAAAGAATGGTATCTATCCTCTTGCCTTGAACTTGGAAGCGAGGCAAATAAAAAGAAAAAAAGCTGGCATATACCTTTAAAAGTAAGGCCTCTCACATCTGTTGCTGACCCCACTTTGCCTTTGTAGTGGCTAAGAAACATTCATTCATTCATAGACATTTATAGAAATGTTTGGTCTAATCTTGTACCAGAGCATATGCAGATTGATTTCGTAACCAAAATGTTCTGATCCATTAAAGTTTGGCACAATACAAAACAAATACATCTCTGTTTTTGTTATCTTCGCCATCATCTTGCCTGCTACTTTGGCGGAGATCTGCACTCCACTGAGTGCACTCTTCTAGTTAGATTATAAATCTGCCTCCAGCTGGTGCTCAAGACATTCCCACCCGGGGCCAGAATCACCCACACAAGATACAATATTAATAATAAAAAATATCAGATGTTTACTAAATAACAAAAAAAAAAAAAAATTCCACATTTTAGTTAAGGAGATAGAATTTTCTGATTCAACTGTATATGTGCGATGTTAGAAATAGATTATTCATCCTAAAAAAGCATTTTAAGCTCTTCCTAGAAAAATTAAGCAGCACACAATTCTTCACAGATGAATCTGCAGATTTTACAAGCTGTTCTCAAGTACAGTTTTAACTCATCTCATAATCTGGAGGCTCCGACTTCACTTCCTAAATTCCTCTTCTCTACCTCTTCAGCCCTCTTGTACTGCTTCTGCCTTACCGTTTCATCTAATTCTCTCTCTCACACACACTCTTGCTCCCCTTCAGTGAAATACATCAAGGAGATGTCTGCCTTCTTTAAGAGCACAGGGTCCCCTGGTGCCGGCCTCCCCTGGGACTCTCCCCCCTCCACACCCCAGAGGGGCACTGAGTTCTCACCCGCTGAGGTGAAGGAGCCCCGCATCATCCCGTTGAAGATGTGCCAGGTGTCACGAAAACAGTGCCCCCCGGACACAGAAAACAGGTATGTTAGAATTTTACAGCTTTGTGTGATATCTGATCAGTTGATACCCCCTATATTTCTTAAGAAAAAAATTCCAGCCAAACCTGAACAAGATGGCCCAGAGAAAACATTGTAACGGGGCATCAACCCCGTCTTCCTTGTATATTCTCTTTGTTATTATCCAAAACTTTCTCTACACCCTGAAGCTTTTCTTCTCTCTCTTCCATTTGTCTCTTATTTCTCTAATTGCCTCTTTTTCCATCTCCCTTTTTGTTCTCCTGCTTGCTTCTCTCTCTGTTTCTCCTCCTCTCATCTCATCTGCCAGGTATTTTGAGGTAATTTCATCCAACAGAAAGAACTCTGTGTTCCTGCGAGCAAAAGACCCAGCAATGGCTCAGTCTTGGTACAATGCCATCCAGGCTGGCGCTACAAACCTTTTACCACAAGTGAAGGAGGAGATGAAGACCATGCAGCCTGGCATAGAGGTCAAACATCTGGGCTGGATTACAGAGCAGGTATGCAAAAATACAGACATGCAGCATCCATACTGCAAGACCTGCACTGAAGTTTTCACCGCTGTGTTGTTTTTTCACATTTTGTTCATGTAATTTTTAGAATTTCATGGTGCCCTATTTTTTTTCTATATGTTGAATTAATTCTAGTATTAGCTGTGTCTTTTTTAATGCCTGTGAGGCAAAGACCAATTAGTTATTATTTTATTTTTATTTTTTTATCCTAACGTGCTTGCAGCAACTCAGAAATAAAGGAGGAACAAATACGAATCAATGTTTGGTCGTGTGAAAAGATACTTACAAGGAGCCCACTGATGACCTTGAGCATCACTATCATAAATATACCTTATATGTTCGCCGTAAAATATCTAAGTATTGAGTACTTCATGTCTTGTACAAATGTGTATGTGTGCAGGTGACCCAAGGTCCAGAGAGACCGGTGCTGGCTGTGCTGACTGACAAAGACCTGCTGCTGTATCTGTCCCTGCCTGAAAGCAAAGAGAGCCTCAGCAGCCCCACCAAGAGTCACCCACTCATTGCTACCAGGTTGGCACGCAAGAAAGCCTGCATACAGACCTGGACATCAACACTTACACTCTCTCTGTCTCTTTTACAGAGCCAATCACATTACATAACATGTATATTTGGCTTTTAATAAACTTAATAGATCTGTCCTCCACCCTGAGCAGCCCAGTTTTCAGTCAGTAGACCTTTCACTGTTGTTTTTTGTCCCAGTCAGAGAGCAAATGCTCACTCTTTCCATAACTGGACTGCTGGACAGTTCACCACATAATGTTACGTTCATTTGGAAAACATTACTGGAACCAGAACCTATGAGTCATGTGTTTTTCCTCCCTTCTCTCTCTCTATCCTGTACTCTCCACATGGCACTTCTGGTAGACTTTCTTTCTAACACGCAAACATGCATACCCATTCATTCGCTCTTTCAGCCCATTGTTTTCTATAAATTTTCATTACCCCCTGTCTCATCTTTGTTCTTCTCTTCTCTCTCTTAGGTTGGTCCACTCTGGACCAGGAAAAAGTTCTCCTCTCCTGGACTCTGACCTCTCATTCGGCCTGCGTTCTGGCACTAAACAAGGCGTGGAGACTCATGTGTTCCGGGTGGATTCTGCCAAGGAGCTGTCCACCTGGACTCATCTGCTGGTGGAAGGTTGCCACAATGCTGCTGAGCTCATCAAGGAGGTCACCACGGGTACATATTTGTTTGACTCCAGGCTCTATCCCTCATTGTCCTACACAGTTTCTCCGCCTGCAAGTAGAAAATTCAGATTTTGTTCTGAACTGACAGAGGGCCCGAGGAATTGGCCAGAAATAATACTTGATTGTCTCGGAGTGTTGCTCTTCATTGCTTGAAGGAGCAGAGAAACACACAACCAAGACTCAAGATTTGACTCCCACCTGGGTCGCCCTTTTGTAAAAGTGAATCTTCTTGTGTTGCTCTATCAGTGGTTTTAAGTAAGGTCTGTTTATGAGTATCAGAAACACAAGCATCATGTAAACATTCTAAATGTCTAGTATCTAAGTCAGCTAGATCACAGATCATTTTCACTCGATAAAGTCTCCCTAAACAACAGGGAAAGTGGTTAATTTTTAATGCTGTTAACTTTTGTTTGTAGCAAAACATGCCTTTCTTAATGTGAATGCTGATTCAGCATTCATTTTTAATTCTGTTCTGCTCTGAATTTAAAATGCTGATTATATTGATTGTTCTCCAAAATTATTTCTGTGAATATGCCTTCAATCTATTTAAACCAGACAATTTCTGCTTACGCACAAGACGTAAATTCTGTCCAACAGAAACACAAACATCTCTGTCTAATAACGTAATAAGAGCTAGTCTCGCAAAGCAGGATTAGAAGTTACGGTTTATTGTTTCTTCCACAATAATGTAGAGAATGTTTTCCTGAGCATAATGTCCTCAATCCCTAGAAATTCCTTCAGGCCGAATGTTTATAAAAGACTTAAACTGTGTTTTTGGAAAGGAAAGCTTTTTGTAATCGATTTTTATGAAGAGCCTGAGACATAACAAAGCTGTTTTTGTTTCATGTATTACTGTATGTATGGGATCTTATGAGCCATGTGTGAGTAATGGCCACAGCTCTTTTTACATCTACAATCCATATTCTACATTTTAGTCTTAAAAGTTTCTTCTGGAACTTTTAAGTATTAATTCTGTTTCGTTAGAAAGGCATTCAGTGTAGTATTGTTATGTTGTCACTCTACCCTCTGCTGGTAAGGTGAGGTGGTGCAATATCTTTTAAGCCTAAACCCCAAAAAAATTCTCTTCTTAGTATCAGGAGTAGAACAAGTGTTCCATTTGAGATTTAGACCTATTCTGGTCACTTAACACTAAGCATTATTGATCTTTTCAGTGCATTAAGATGTTACATTCACAGCATAGGGCCAAGAATTCCAGACTCTGCATCTACACTGTAACATTGAGCACACAACAAAAAAATCCAGATTTATTTTAAACAACTTTAGCTGAGCTCTGCAAAATCATTACATTACCTTCATTTGTTCTGCCTCTTTGTAACCACTGTTTTGTTTGCTACCCTGGCAGCCTGTAGCTGGAATGGGAAGCAGTGTACCCTGGGAGTGCACATTGATGATGGGTTCACACTATTCACAGAAGAAATGGGTGTCAGGAAAAGTATTCTGCTCCAGCAGCCCTTTGAGCGGCTAAGAATGTCTTCAGACGATGGAGTTCGCATGATGTTCCTTGACTTTGGAGGCCCTGAGGCAGAGATTGTAAGTTTTCACTACCTTTTATTTTATTTTATTTTATTTTGTTTTATTTTAATCTTTAAGATGATAACCGCCACAAATTTGAGATCTGAGATTTATTTGACCATGACAAAGTTCTTTTGAATTGGTATCAACCAAGGCAGTTGGTGAGACATTTTAGTTAGTTTTTTAATAAATGTATGAAGAAATTTATCAATTAAGGTTATTTTGACCAAATAACAAATTCTTTTTCTTGGCCTTTTTGACCTTTTAATCACAATTCGTCAGCATATGGAGTTTGCTCAGTTGTCATGGAGATGGCCAAGTAACTGTGCTGTCTCAGTCTGAGGCCACGAATGAGCTAAACGTATGATAAACAAGTCAACTTCATTTTCAAAATAAAACCATTACATGCAGTTGAGAACTGCAGAAAAAGGTGGCATGGACTAACATTTCTAAGGTCTACAATGAACTTTACATTAGAAATTACTTATTTGCGTAATTACTTTCACATCATGCTGACCTGTTCGCCTCATATTAATCTGTTTTTTTATATTTTCAACATTTAGAACAAACACATAAGTCCTAATTTAGTATTTTTTGTCATTTATCCCTAAAATTGTAACATTTCAAACTTGAAATATGTTGAAAATGTTTAACATTTAATGAATTTGGTTGCAGCCATCAGTGCAATATACAGTGTCATAAAACTTTTGAGTGTTTTTTTTTTCTCTTTCACATTTCCTTTTCTCTGAATTATCTCTTCTTTCAGCAACTGGACCTCCACTGTTGTCCCAAGACCATCGTCTTCATCATCCACTCTTTTCTGTCTGCTAAGGTCAAGCGACTTGGCCTTCTGGCATGATAATGGACAACCATCCAGAACACCAACAATAGGAATATTCAATAAAACCACAGCCCCGAAAACTCTGAAACACCAGAGGATGTGGCCCAGGAAAAGATGATGACTAACCCCTTCTTTTCAACCGTTCTATAGGCCTTTTAAATGAAATCTCTGGTCAGGCACCTCCTGGTCTTTTCAGGGGAATGATGACAAAACTGCAGCATTGATGGACCTTTTGTTGAAATCATAGTTTAGAAGGTAAACAGAGGTTTTACTGGTGCGGTTTAAGGGATGTGGCATCTGAGAAATCTGTTTTGTTAGATCATGACACTTCATGATGGCAAACTGTGTGAATATGAGAGCCTGCCTCGTAGTGTTCCAAAGCTTGAAGTCCCAACCATTTCATGTTTTGTCCCCCCACCCACCCATTGTTCATTCTGTTTTGTTTCATGAATCACGACAGGCCTTTGTCATGAGCATCCCTTTATCTTTCAGTCTCTGCTTTATGTGCTGTGAAGCGTGATTACAAAAGTTACTTTACAAATGTCCTGATTGATGTTGGACAAACATTTTTTATACAGGCAGCTTCAGTGAAGTGACAGAGAGATGACTCATCACTACATGATCAGCCGTCTGTACAGAACAATGTACAGAATACAAGTACAACCAAGTATAACGATACACTTTTTATGTGGATGCTTTAGTTGCCTTTATTCTGAATTTTCATGAAACAAGTCACATGGATTTTTTTGTATGACACTTTTCAACTGCCAAATCATACAGTATGTTTTTCATTACAACTGGCCACATTTTTGTTTTATTTTATTTTATTCTCTCTCTCTTCTGTTTAAAGTGTGCTCATAATCCAAGGTCTAATGTAGAGATAAGACTAACAGAGAATATTTTAAAAAGATTCTTTTAAAATGTGTTTTAACTTAACCAATAAAGGTAGATAAAAACTTCTCTTTTCCTAACACCTTTCTTTAATCTGGGTAGCCTTAGTCAGTATTACTCTGCAGTTTCATTTGATTTCAGCCCATGTGAAGTACAAAATGAGGGCTCTTGTGTTTCAAGAGTTGTGACAAAGGTTGTCAAATGTATTGATAGTTGATAACAGTTGGTTTAAAGAGTGCCAGTCCAGCTAAGCTACTTCTGCTGTATGGATAAGCTACAATACAGGCACAGAGTTCAGCGTCTAGACAACCCTACTTTATCGTACAATACATATCTGTATTTCACAATTTAATCATCAGAGAGGAAAAACAAAAGTCATCAGAAATCACTGATGGTCCATTTGTACACTATTTGACCAATGTTGAAACATACAGTATGTAACTTTTACAAATTAAATTTTTTAAAAATGACAATATCTTGTTATATATTTTGTTGAGTTGTGTACTCACATTATCCCAAATGTTTTCCATATTTAAGCTAAGAAAAATCTGTAGTTTTATTCAAAGTAAAGGAGCATTTCATGTTGTTTACATGTCGATAACTTTAGTGTAACACAAAGTGAGGAGAGTGGGGAAGGAAGTCGACAAACGTGACAAAAAATAACGCGGATTTAACTTTTATGCATTACATCATCTGTGAACATTTTGCAAGGGTGAGTAAGACAAATTTTTATGCTATGGTGGCTGTTAAAAAAATATCCTACGCTGCTTTAAAATGTCATTAAACTATGTCTTGTTTTCATTACTTCGATTGAGAGACCTCGTTGCAGGAATTACATATCGTACGTTTAAATATGTTAATTTACCACATAAAAGTTGTTGAGTTGTTTACATCATAACTAGTGTTTGTTTTTTCAAGCATCCACAACTTCTCTGTGTCCAACACTAAACAGACTTGTTTTAATATATATATATATCAGAACTAGACCCTGTTTGCTCTAAAGAATCAAATGTATTGTATATTCTTATTTAAACAATGGTGTGCCTTGCAGGGTTGTTTGTAAATAAACATGTAATAAACTTTGTTAACTTTTATTGTTTACTTTGATTGTACTTTTTTGACAGCATAAAATATAGTTTCATGAAAATGTTGTATTTTTGTCTATTACCCCACTTAAGACACTTGCAGAATATTTTGTATGAATGAGTTTAAATATAACAATATTGGATATAATATCAGCTGCACTAGTAATATAAATGTATTAACCAAAGGAACAGAAGGGTAGTGTTAAAGGTGCTGCTTGATAAATACCATTTTGCAATCGCCATAAGCTCCACAGAACATTTTAGCATCTAAACTTTAACATTTAAAGGACCATACCAGTGTGACTAATTATTGTTGGCCACTGGTAACATTGCAACACGCATTTTTTCCCCCAAATAGCTTTAACTATGAAATATCATGTTTGTTTACATTTTGTCTACATTCAATATACATGTAGAGTACTTGAAAATGTGTGATAACATTATGTACAAAGGACGTCTTTGTTAAAATATTGCACTCTCATATTCGAGCGAGGAAGGCAGCACTTGTAAGGAACTATTTTTCCAGGCCTAATAACTTAAGTCTCAATGGCTCCCCTTTCTCTGGCTCAGTGATTTTTTACCATATAAATGCAGATGTTGTCTTGACAAAGGGGAATTACCTATACCTAGCTACTTTCATATGTCCTACAGTGTGTCTATGCTCTGTTTCAACATGAATGGCAGTGAGTGGGATTTAAAAATGCATTCTTGGATCTTCCAAAGTTTACACATGGTTGAATTTTAACAACATTTTAAGTCTCTGCTCATGGTGAGAAGACAAAAACAGACTGGTATTTTACAAGTCATCTTAAGTCCTTAATCCACTGTGACCTACCTGCCTGGCACAAAAACAGCAAAGTTAGCCACTACTTAGAGATAAAGTAGCAAATTTAAGAGCCACATTTTTCCTCAGATGAAAGAAGTGAATATGTGCAGTAAGACATTACTAAGACAGAAGTCATTAGTGTGAAAAGAACCCCGACAGGGTGATCTTGTATATCCTGCTTATTACATGGCTATTCACTACAGAAATCAATAATATGACTCAAAATATTGATTTAAAAATTATCTTTTTTCTTCCGCTAAAGAAATAGTCCATTTGATCCAACAGCTGTGACCACTTGCATAGCAACGCAGGCTACAAGCTTTATCCGTCAGCACTTTGCAGGCTGTTAGGCTAAAAACAATAAAGCAGCACAATATCTGTAATTTATAAAAATACAAATAGTCAGATGATCACATACTTTTTCAGTCCAAAGGGAAATTTTGCAACCAGTGTTTGTTGTTTCCTGTCTTGAATCTACTAACAACTTAAGTCGGCACAGTAGCCTACATCGAAAGAACTGATGATTGCCTGCTGCTCCCCACACTCTCCATCTCCAACTCACAGTTCCCTCAATTCTGCTCTGCCACAATCTCGAGACAGGAGAGACTCAGTTGTTTACATTGCATTTATTTACCAGATTTCTTTCCATATGACAGGGCGTGAACCTCAGTCAGAACACCATCCCTTACAACAGTCCATTATTAATAGCAACGGTCTGCTATAGAGTGCCTTAAGCCCACCCTTCTGATCTGGGCCATCTCAAATTAATTTGGAAGAAGTAAATGCGATCCTATTGCAAGAAATTATTTTTTGGTCCTATTTGCCTTGTGCCATGATATACACCTGTAATGACTGGCAATTTAAAAGATAATTTTTCATGTGCAGGAAGTCAGATTTTCTCATCAAATAGTAAAGTAAAACTACATTTTTGTGAGACCGCTTAGTGGACTACGTTGACTTGGACTGTAAGAGGTAGCATGAGCACTGGCATGTTGAGAGCTGCAGCTATCAAACAGAGTTCTGTAAGAAAAGACGTGTGTAAGTCTTTTCTAAATACATATTTTCAGTCTTATACTTCAGCTGTTGTAGGATAAATAACTTTCTTGACTTGCAAAATTATCTTTAAAGTTGACAAATATCATAATTGAGATTGGCAGTACATTTTTGACAAGTTTGAAAAATAAAAAATAAAATTTTATTTCATGGCGCGTACCTGTAGAGTTGTGGTCTGTCGCAGACATTTTTATATTTTGTCGCACAATGAGATTGGATAGTGTTAATTTCACCATGGAGATAGTTTTAACTCAACTTTCCTGTTGATATTTTATTGCTCATGTCCAATATGATCATTGTGGAGAAAACTAAAACCTTCTGCCAAAATATAAATTTAAAATGTCGTGTACCAAATGTGCCATAAGTGACAAAGTATAACTGGCCTTTGGTCAAGCTTTTAGCAGTGGACCCAATGGGACTTTATTTCAGAAAAAATATGATTGCTAGTTCATCGAAAGACAAAAAATAATTTTTAAAGCCCATATAAAACATCCTGTCAATCTCAAATATGATGTTTGTCAATTTTAAAGATAACTTTGCTAGTCAAGAAAAACAGTTTATCACACAACTGCTGCAATATAAGACTTTGAAAATATGTATTTAGAAAGACGACACACCCAGTTGTCACACCGTGTAAGTGACATCTCTTACAGAACAGACTTATTCTCTGTTTGCTTAGTTGCAGCTCTCAACATGCCCGTGCCCATGCTGCCTTTTTTAACCTATTGTCCTCATTCTACAGGAACGGAAGAAACTGTGCCAAAGTTACAGCCATGTTAGCGTTGGTGACATATATTTTGCAAGACTGACTGAGCAATCTCACAATTTTTTTTTTTACTTTACTGTTTGACGGCAAAATTTGACTTTCTTCACATTAAAAAAATGTTTTGAAATAGCTAAACATCATGTGAGTAATTCACAGTACAACACAAATGGGATCAGACAATAATTTCCTTCTTGCCACTGGACCACATTATTCTATTTTCCCCAAAAATAAGGTCTCGTAGACTGGAAGTTGAGGGGCAGGAAATAACAGACTCTCCAATGTCGTGAATGACCAATCAGGATTGAGTATTCAACAAAGCTGAATACTTGATTCTGAATCACAGCATTCTAAGGTCCGTTATTTTTGTAAAGCAGACCATTGCTATGAATAACATATGTGTTGCGCCCTAACCGTTG
>JAQLOL010000012.1:10308313-10319151 GCA_029783665.1 Naso thynnoides
ATATATATATATGTACAGTATAGCTTTGATTGCATGTTGTAGTTCATAATACTATCTACATTATCTACAGCATTCAATCTATTAAACCACCAAGTGTAGCCCTTTGTAGCAGAAACAAATATCCTGGCTGCCGAGAGAAAGACCAGCCAATCATCTGCTGTCTCCACAGCAAAGGTCATGACCAAAATGTGAAATGAATATGAAGATAAATGACACATGAATCCAACAGCTTGGGAGAATATTCCATGTTATACATAATCTATCGTATGTTTATGTTTCAGATCCTTATCAATCCGTATTTTGGCTGAATACTGGCTGTTGTTTATCTTTGTCTCTTCTGTTTATGATGAACATTATAATCCATTATGCTTGACCTAGATCTGCATCTGTGTGTGTGTAATGTTTACTGAATATTATAGATGCCCTCATGTTTTCATTAATATACACAGAACACGCTGTTGACTTGTCCTTTCTGACGACAAAAGGAAAACAACAATATAGAACATGTTTACTGTATTAAAAACTGCATAAAATCAATTATTTTGTCAGCAAGGCACAGCTGTCAAATGCTGCTTTTTTTGTGTTGGTCTATCATTCTCGACAATATCAAATAGGAGGTATGCAGCAGTGAAATTTTGACCTTCAAACCTTAAATATAAAAACCTTTGTTAATGTTAATGTTAATGTTAACACTGCTGACCACATGTGCTTTTTCTTTATGCATGCACTTTTTCTGTGCTCTGCAGTTCATTTAAGCATGTACAACTGTTTATATTTTAACGGAAAGCAGGAATAAAACAGGAAACTCTCTGTTCAGTGCACCTCTGTAACAATATTTACATTTCACTCACTGAATATGATCCAAAAACACAACTTTAAACTCCAAATTTTCCTAAGATCAGCTTTTTTCTTGCCATGAGCTACACTTTATGTACACTATGACAGAGTCTGCTAACTAGAGAACCTTTGCCTAATGCAGCATATAGGGTAACATTATGTTCATGCAGAAGCTTTACATGTGATAGAAAACGGCTCTATTTCCTGCAGTTCTCATGAATGCAATTACGGTTTGGAGATGCTAATTTGTGGAGGAGCAGTTCTGTGTGGAGCTGTGGGAGTAATCAGCACGCATTCATGTTTGAAAGCTTGACAGATTGACCGATGCATGCTGTCGAGGTAGATATGATGCTGATGGATTTACCCACAATCCCTCTCTTCATGCATCAGAGCTGACATGGCAACTACTGAACAATCCCTCACTTCTCTCCCTTCGTCTTCATGTCTTGAAAATTGCATTTACCATATAAGGTTTAATCTGTTTTTTATTGGAAGCACTTTAAGCTATTTTAGATGCTTTGCAATTTCCAGAGAGCCTTGACAAGTATTTATAAAGAGAAATTTGTTCAGTCTATTATGTGTTGCATTTTTTTTCTAAACTGCAACTTTGTATCTAATTCACTGTGTGTTATTTGTTCAGTGTCCATGTGTGCACGTGAGGGTTAATTATAGTTAAAAACACAGATTTGTTATAAGCCAGTACAACACAAACTAAAGGCTTTAGTTTAAATTCAACTTTTTTCCTCTGAGGCATCAAATACTCATTACTATATTACTGCATTTTAAAGTTTAAATTGTCTGAAACATTTGTGATCATAACTGAAAATATTCTCTGACTCCTTAAATGTCAGCTTCCAGATGCTACTGTTCCCCCCACGAAATGGTTCAGTCCACGCTGTGCTACTCACCGAGGGCATTTGGCCGGAGACGAGGTGGCTGTCCTGTGCCAGCATGTTAGACATCATGAGTGTGGGCAGCTCTGGGTAGGAATAGGGGTTGATGAGCCCATTGTGTGGCAGCGAGTGGCAGAGGTAGCCTGTGGAGTCGTGCTCCATCAGGTGAAGAAGAGGAGGCTCGGGGTGGTTCGGTGGAGTGATGGGGGGGATCTCGTAGTCTTCGTCCCCAGCTCCGTTTCCACTGGCTGTGCCGCCACCTCCGCCTCCTCCCCCGCCACCCCCGGTCTGACCTGTGTAGCTCTGAGGAAAAAACACAGAGAGAGAAAACAGTGAGAAGACTCTGGTTTGAGGAAGTGATGGATACTGACTTTAGATCAAACTAAAGCTGGGTCATAACTGTTTTCTGCATGACAATATCCATATGAGTCGCAGATGTAGACATTTAGTTTTATGGTAATAGAGTTACTTCTATGAGAGAAATAACTAGGAAAGTTAAGGGTTCTAAAGGGTTACTTCATATTCTGTGTAGATGTTCAATAACTGGAACGTTTTGTGGGGTGGAAAAAATCTCACCAAGCTGAATCTTAAGCATCACAGAAGATGAGAAACTACAGAACAGAACGTCATTTTCTCTGATTAATAAGTCAAAAGTACAAGTCTGTGCACACAGAATGTAAGGACAATGACAACAAGGTGAATTTTATTAAGAAACACCCAACCAGAAACCTTAAAATTCAACTGTGTCTTCTGCTGACAAGATCTTAAATAGAAATCCAAAAATATCTTCAGCAGGTTTACTCCATTTACTTTTGGATTTTTTATCTGAATTAAGCAACTATGGTACAAGTTCTTTTTCCCAAATGCAACAACAAAGATCTCTGAATTTGTCACAGCTCTAGTTCACACCTGTAATTGGCTTCTTTTTTTTTTTTTTTTTTAGCAAAAACAGCTGAAGTTCATGGGTTTCACAGTATTTAGAACCAGTTACAATACTAAAGTGATGAAAAAAAAATAACAACAGACTTCATTACTCTTAAAGTTTGCTGTGAAACATGAAGAATACTGTTGAGGCAAAGCTTTAAAGTTGGCAGTGTCATATAATATCTAAAATAGGACCCCTCCAAACAGCTCCACTCATAAAACTGTTGACTTTTATAACAGATCAGCTAACTTCTTCTTTTGCTGCGTGGTTCATGATTAGTTAATCTTTATTGTAGGAACGTTAGTTGATAGGAGTTAGTTGAACTGATAACACTAACAAACAAATACAAATGAACATTTGTTACCATGTGTTAAGTGTAATAATAATCTTGGTGGTCTCCCAGTATAAAAAAATAAGACTATTGTTTGTTGCGATGTTAGCCTCTACCATACAATTATTTTCATATATCAGTGTTTGGTATTATTTCTTACAGGGTGTTCAGTAGAAAAATAAAATGATCAATTGAAAGTGATGCCCTGTGGTTCTCCAGGACTCCCGGCTCAACATTTGGTTGAAAATGTCCTGATAGTTGCAAGAAACCAACACTTGGTGGATTAAAGACAACGTAATCACAAAATGATGTTATTCTTGGTATTAAGTAATTCAATAAGCAGCCAAAAAGAAAATAAGTATGTGGCTTAAGTTTTCCAAATCACAGATTCGTCCTATTTTACATTTCACATGTAAACATAACAACAGTTTATGTCAGTGCAACATAGTTCTAATTATATGTGGGGCCATTTGAGCTGAAGTTTCATTTGTGCAGGTTTAACACCTGAGTAAGACGGTTGCTTGGCAGCAAACCAGTGTTCAGTGGCACATTCGGTTGCGAGTTAACAGCATGATTTCAGCAACTGTTAAAGACATTTTACAGCCCTTTTTGTGGCAACTAAAACAGAGTGTTTTTACCCGAGACAATGGCACAAACCCTGTTTGTGGCTATATCACTGAGGTCTTGAAGGCGATGTAACCAGTTTTTATCGAGCTGGTCCTCTAGTAACCCAAACCAGTTGTTTTTGATAATGCAACATTGGGATATTTAGCAGCCATGTTTGTGGTAACAAAACCTAGTATGTTAAGCCAAAACATGATCCGTTCATCATCCTAACCAAGTGTTTTTTGTGCTTGATTCTGTTGATTCTGACCAGACCTCAAGCACAGAAACATGAAATGTCAACATTTCTGTTGCTTGCAGAAATGTACAAATTCTATATTAATGTTGACAGAAATAATTCCTGACAATTCAGTTTTATTACAACCTTTGGTGTAAAATAAGCTTTACAACATTTAAGGATCATGTCAATATAATGTTCAAGATGCATTAAAAGCATTTATTTTAAGTAATCAGTGGCCCTAAGGGGCAAGTGGGAAAAAAAAAGATCTCGTTAAAAAAAAAAAACAAAAACGCTTTTGAAGTAAAAAAAAAATAGCAGTAGTTACAAAGCCAACTGACTGGTCAGCTGTGTGTTTTGATTCTCATGTGGATCTGGACCATCATAGGAGTTGGTATCTCCTACCTACAAGATGACTTTTTTATTTTTATTTTTTATACTTGCCCGTCAAGGCTTCTGTGAAATACTATGACTGCTTTGGGTAAAAAAAATTGTAAAAAAAGAATATAGAAGAATCAATTCATTCATATGTTAACATCTTTCTCGCTAAGGTATTCAGTTTCCTGCTGTTCGACAAAAAGCTTTGTAAACTGTTTAAATTCAAATGTGTCATTTTGTCAGAATGGGTATAATTTTGTTTCAAACATTGAATGTCTCATTTTGGAACAAAAGCTCAGAGCTCAGCGATCAGTAATAAAGAAGACCAACAGCCTCTGTATTTGTGTGCTGTCGCGCTAACACAGTAAGTCCAATCAGATCAGAGTTCTGCACGGAGCAAGAAGAAAAGAAAAATAGCAGGGAAATTCAACGGGGAATGAAAAGCAATTTTGTCTGAGACGATCCAACTTGACTCCCATTGTAATGACTGAGTCAAATTAATCATCACAAATAATATTCTGGTGTCAGCCATTCAAGGGTTTTTTAATAGAATTTTTATGATTCATGTCTAGCAGTATACATCAAACAGTCAGTTCTGCAACATTTCTGAAATCAATTCAATATCATCTTTGTGTAGGCTGTCATCCTCGGCAGCAGAGTGGTCATTTATCTCTCAAACAGATACTTTTAGAAAATAAGGGGCACGGGAAGATGGAAGAAAGGAGAGAGGATACAGGGAACATTTTTTTTCTTGTTTCTCTGGAACCCGTTTTAATATAAAGGTGAGTGGAAAAGCCCATTCAGTAATTTTCTGACCACATAAATTACAGGTTGGTTAAGATTTATAACAGAAAAGGTTGAACCCCGAATGACAAATAAGCATTTTCAGCTGGAATGAAAAAACAGTCCTGTTTTACTGCAGGCAAATCTAAATCAGGAGCAGAAAATATTTAAGTGTAAATTTTGTTGTTGTCTAATGGTAGTTCTTCATTTCAAAGCAAAAGCAGCTTAAAATCCTTTTTTTTTTAAATGATTCTGCACTAAGACGAGCCTCCACAGATAGTGCCTTTAAGTACACAGTAATGGACAATCTTCTTTTTCCTTCTTCTATTTCTTTTTTTCCCCACTGCTTTCAGGGGGATTAAAATGTATCTAATGTCTTTTAAAGGAATACCAATCTAAAGCAGCAAGCACAAAGCCAAATGAGAGGAATTTCATTAAGTTACAATACCTAAAAAAACTAAAACACCCTACTTTAATTTGACCACAAAAAAGGATGTTAGCAGTGGTTTATTGTGAAGCAAGAAAGCAGATACAGACTTAACATTTAAAGCGTACTTTCATCTTCCTACATGTTACACCGAATGAAGAAAAGAGGAGAAAAAGAAGCACGGTTGCCTAAATTTGATTTACTTTGTCGACAAAAGCCTGCAAGCCAGTAGATATTAAAGTTACATACTATCCTTTGAAGACAGATGTTTTTGTAAACTTGTGGGGATGATGCTATTGTTTGGTCTAATGGACAAGAAAACTAACATTTCCTGAGATTCAATTTCCCTCATAATTGTTGGAAAGAAACTAAGTTCTCTAAGTTCTTCTTTGTAAACTTCAGAGTCATCGGGTGAAGTGAGTCCCTGCGAGAGTCCGACATCTTTCACTGCGACTGTGGCTGACCGCTGTGTAATCCAAAGACCGCCACGCTTAGTCATCATCAAGTATGTTCATCAACCTTTTGTTTTCTCAGTGTATAAATACATATCCATGCTTCGGAGACATTTTCCTGGTCCCATCCGTTGCTTTTGACTGTGCAAAGGGACGAGGACTGAGGATGTGTCATGTGTCAGATTGCTGTTGGGGCTCATCCAGTGCCCTTGATGATAAAATGTAAATACCAAGGACGTTCCCAGTTGGATTGTGGCTAGATAAATTATTCATATGCCTCAATTCAGAATGAGTTTACATGTACAGGATCACATGTACACTTTGGCTAACGTATTTTCTCCTTTAAAAGTAAAATCCAAACAAAAGCATTGTATTTGATGGATCGTATGGTCCAGCGTGTGTCCTAGTATGGAACTGGCATCTCAAACAAAAGCCTCCTCTTTTTTCCTCCTTCTATGAGGTACTTGTCATTGGTTTACCTCTGAACAGCCAGGGATGCACTCCTACTGAACGCTGCATAACATAGATTCAATTTTCTCACTGAAACATCCTTTATTTCCCTCCTCTGATCAATACTGAACACTAAAGGAAACATTATTTCCAATACACAGTATGCTCAGTCTGCACAGCGAGCGAAACACAAGCTGTAGCATTTTAATTAAGAGACAGATCTCTCGACTGTAAGTGTTACATAGCAGCACACCTTCATTTGAAAGAAACAGATGAATAGACAGTTGGTCTGGGACTGGGAGAGAAAATAACATTGATTGGGGAGCTTTCCAGCTTGTCTTTTATTTGGCACAGATCTCTCCCTCCCTCTGTAACGCTGCCTGAGTATTCAAGGCCTTCTGGAGATGATATTGACTGTGGCTAATGGCTAATTATCTGTACATTCTTCTTCCTATTACACTATTGTTGCAATGCCTGTAGAGATTTGGATTTGGGATTTAACCCAATTAATTAAAAAAAAAAAGTATATTAATTCTGTAAAATGAATCACTGTGAAATGTAATTCCTATTTACAATTAAAGAGATGGATGCATTTTAGTATTTCTAAAGCACTACAGGATCTTGGCATACTTTTGTATTTAAATTAATCCATCACCAGAAAATTAATCATCACCTCCTCTGATCATTGATTGTTATCATTTATAGCCATTCTAAAATCATCAGACTATTGTAAACTGAATATTTTTGAACTGTTGGCCATTCAATGAAAAACATTTTGATAAGTCACCTTGGGCTCAGAGGAATGAATTTTTTAATTTATTTATATATTTATATATCTATTTGTTACAGCCAAAAGACCAAATAATCTATGTTCCCTTTTATGAAAATGGACAGCAGCAGCCCTCATCTTCTTAGTTGCTGGTTTCTTCTTGTTTCTTCTAAAATGGAAAATCATTATGTAAACATTACAACTCCCCCATGAACTTTATGTTTATGCTACAGCAGGATAACAGAGATATAACTTTCCAGAAACTTGGTGGAAGACTGCAGTGTGTGCCAAGAAAGAATCCATTAAATTCTGGATTGGATTTTTGCATCAAGAGGCAGATAAAGAAATTATTTTTTACTTTTGTTAACATTATGGGATAAGAAATATTCACCTGACACTATTGATGGTTTGTTACACAGAAACCGTCTGGGAAGTCATACTTGGAAACCGTTTGGCAAAGAGCTGGTGCTTTCAACTAATACTGGAATTCACAAATACACAGTGTATTACAGGCTTACTTTAACCAATCAGATCAACCAAGCAGATAACAGAAAAGGAGAGTGCAATCAGCAGAACATGCAGGTAAGTTAAACAGCTAAAGTTGGTCAGGAGAAGAGTGAAAACAACTTTTCCATCAAGAAAAGTCTTTACTGAGATTCTTTGCTCGTCTTTCTACAAAGAATTACTTTCAATTTCTAGTATAACTGATGCTATGACAGCATTTATGCTATCCTCTTAAGAGCCACACTTGTCGAATGAACTTTCATAGGTCGTTCCTCCTGGGACGCTGATTGGTCCGAAAAACTGAGGTATTTGACAGCAGCCAGTAGTAATTTAATCGATCAAGTAATCCAAAATTTCAGCTGCCTTGCAAGGTAAAAGGCATTGCCCTTGGTGGAATGAACATATCGTAACATCCAGTAGATGGTAGTAAAGTTCAAAAATGAAAGTAAAGCTGCATTTCCAACAAGACGTATATTACAGTTTGATATGGTAAGGTACTCCTTAGAACAGTAAACCCTAGATTGGGCTTACGTTTCCACCGCCAAATGTACCCTGACATGATATATGCCAGATGGCGATAGCCACATCAGCTACGCAAGTATTGTAACATCAAAGCAGCGTGACTCAGCGTACAAGAATGCGACACTTCTCTTAAAAATCAAAAACAGTCAGAATTCTTCACTTTTGTTGTACAGGAGATATTAAAAAATGGCGCAAATGTGTTTGTCTTTTATTCCTCCTGTCACAAGGAACTGAAGATTCTGTCGACCACTCGATGGACTGCCATTTGTCTTACTCCACATCAGAGCAGTCCTACATTATGCTACAGTAGGTACCCAAAGAGAAGAGTGCCCAAAAAGCAAGACAACACAAATCAGTTACTTCAGTGTCATCCACAATTTTTGACAATCGAAACGCAAATAATTGTGCGCCATACCGTGCTGAACTGAACTGTACTGCTTGGTGTAAACTGTCTGTAAACTCCATCGGAGATATTGAGGATAAATGTTCAAACTTTGCTGAGATGAGACTTCAGCTTTGCTCAAATATGTTTTGAAATAATTCCAACAGTTTTTGAAATAAGTCCAGACACATATTGTGATTTCGCTTGCAGATTTGCATATTATAGAAGAGTGGACTGTCAACCTTGGCATGTGGCAGAACAAACTGTGAAGTTTTCTTGATACAATAATCGAGCTCACACAATCTGAACATAAGTGCATGAGTACATTCAGGCCAGTTGCTCGTGTGCCACACAGACGTGTGTTTGGAGTCTTCTCAAGTCAGCGTTTGTTTTGCGGAGAGGGCGGGACTAACAGCTCGGGTGACAGACGATGACAGATCTGCCTTACCACTAATGTGCACTTATCTGCCTATTGGAGAGCTTTGTCACAGTGGTGATTTATGCCTAAAATCCCCCACACACTACCACTTCCATCACCTCTGACACTCTCTGTTCCGAGACCTTCCTGTATATTCGTGCTGCGCTCTGCACACGGAGACAGAGTTAGGTCCTGTTATCTCTCCTTTTCACGCAGTCCGGTTTGCAAGGAAAATGCTGGATTTATCTCTGGGAAGAATTCAACAGCATCATCTATTCTCATTCACTCTGCCATCGCTCTCCCACAGGAAGATTACACTGTATATTTATGAATGATCCTGTTTACTAGTGTACACAGAGCTCTTGTTTTAATATAACACAGCAGAGGCAAATAGCTGTTGTCAGACTACAAAGATCACTTACTTTCAAGCGCTTAGTCTGAACGACACAAACTGATCTGCTATTTCTCTTTACTGGCCTGTTTGTTTTTCTTACTCCTCTTTTTCTCTTCCCTTCTCTCTCTTCATCCCTCCATCTTGCTCAGTCAACTCAGGCTTAATTAAAGCCATTGCTGTTCTCCTGCTACAATATCATGTCAGAGGGTATCAACACACCACAAAGCCTTCCACGGCGGGGCCCAAAGAGAGGGAGGGGAAGAGGGCTAAAGATCCGGTTACAGCTACCCTACACCTCCACTCTCCTCTTCCACTCTTGGCTGGCCCAACCCCAGCCCAGCCTGGCCTGCCTCTCACGGAGCCCAAACAGTTCTATTCCCCGGACCCTGATCAACCCCCCTCCTCCCTCCCATCCCCCCCATCATCTCATCTCTCACTAAAACAGCCAGGCTGCATTATTTATCCATCACTATGTTACTGTTTGGAAATCAGGAAAGGGAATGTGCAGATGGGGATGCTAAACCACCGTGTACTTGGTTTCTGTCCTGTGAATGGATGGAAAAGGCAGTCTGGGGAGAGATGATGTTGGGGGAGAGAGTTATTGGGAGGCTGCTAGGGGATGAGACAGGGAAGAAATAGTGTCAAAGCCTCTTTCTAGGAATAAAAATCCAGCTGCTATCTTTTCAGCAATGGCCACAGCTACTGTATGTGAGGGGAAATGATACTTCTCTGTTAAAAAAGGCTTCTTTTTCATCACTAAGGGGAGAATATAGAAGGAATGGTAAAGCGAGAACCAACAAAGTCCGAAGATGCCAATGACCTGATTCACCCCAGATACTGAGTTGATTACTAACTAACCACCCACTGACTAAAACCAGCTTTTCTAATTGCACTTAAAGTCCCCCTTTTCTTTTATGTTTCCTTCCCTGTGTATCCGGTTCCCACTGCTCGTCTCACTTGTCAGTCAAGGTCAGGAGGTCATCCTCATCTGATCGCGTGTCAGAGCAGATTAGAATCAGAGCTTTTGTGCCATGTCATATTTCATTATGCATTTGACTCATCTCGCAGGTCGAGGGGTCAGTGTGATTTGATTGGATGACAGAAATGATATAATTTGTGTTTAACCCTAGGCTGTATGAGGCTCTGAGTGGCGTACTAATGCATTTTGCAGAGACGGGGCAGGCCCTCTCCACAAGCGACTAATTTGAAGTGGCACACCACAGAGTTGAAGGAGAGCCAGAGCTATTGCACAACATGCTGAGGTTATAAGGGAGGCTTTATCAAATAATAAACACAACCTCTTTTGTACCTCTGTTTCTGGCTGTCTCTCGCACGCTTTCTTTTCCCTCTGCAGACTGATGCAAAGGCCCAGACATTGGCTGCCTTGTGTGCCTAATATGTTACTTTTTCCCTCCTTTATTCTGTCTTCATCAGTTTGATTCATTTTAGATGTGTCGCCGACCCTATTCTCTCTTGTTTTTCCTCCTTCTCTTTCAGTCTCTGTTTCTTCCTCACTGTCTAAGAACACTTGA
>JAQLOL010000012.1:10319370-10329728 GCA_029783665.1 Naso thynnoides
CTTGATGAATAAATTTATATCCTCCTCAGCTTGTTTGCATTATGTGCATAGAGAGAGTTCAGGACCTTGCAGTAGTAATGATATGCAGATACTGCACGGTGTCAGTGAATACTCAACTGTGATCTCCACTAATGCAGTCAGAAAACAAACCAAAGGTTCGTGAGATCACTCAGGTGTCCCAATAGTTGTTGAGAGTGACTGTGATGCTGATGTTGATACGGCTATGGGTGATGGGGGAGAAGGGAGAGAGGGTGAATGAAGAGGAATGAGTAGAAAAGAAAATGGGGGGAAGGGAAAGAGATGAATCCTACTTTTCAAATGAGGACCCATAATCAAACTTATTGCCTGACAGGGTGAATCTAGGATTACAATGTTATTGGCAGACATGCAGTATTATTTCCAGAGTCCCCTCTGTCTCTTCCTGTTCGAGCAGCCATGTCTCCGGGAGAGGGAAGCTTCTTTAACGTTCCTCATTGGCACACTACTGTCTGGTCTGCAGGGCCTAACAACAGCCACAGCTACTGCTGAGTTATGACCACAGAGACCCAACAAGGCTAAAAAACTGCAGCCAGACAACTGTTTTTTAAATTTTTAATGACTCTTCAGTTATCTACTTTTCTAAGCTTGGTCAAATCATTATTAGCATGTGCACAATGGCACTACTTTGTCTGAATGACAAAACTAATTATTGTTATAAGAGCAAGTAAATGGACAAAAAAACAGCACAATAAAGGGTTGATGGATCAGTACCAACTGACTCCAACAATGTTGAAAATAACAAAGGGAGCGCTGATGGCGCAGTCATCCAAACAAACATGCATTATTCTGAGAATTGTTAGGATCCTGTCACCCACAAATGACTTTGCTATACACCAGGAGAAAGGGTTGTAAAGTGCATGAGGCTGGTGAAAGTGTGTGTATGTGCGTGTGTGTGTGTGTGTGTGTTTGTGTGTGTGTGTCTGTGTTACTGCATATCATTTAAAGCATGCAACTTTTCTTGCAAAGAGGAAAAGAGTGTAATAGCTTCTGGTTGGTTTTGTGAAAACTTTGTAGGTATCCCTGATTTTTAAAAAAACTTGTCAAAAACTGCCTGCTCTGTGAGTGTGTGTGTGTGTGTTCTTAAGGGTCTCCCTCCCTGGTTCAGAGTCAATGAGGCTGTGTATCGGAGGCTGGCACAGCTGGTGGGAGAAGGAGACCAACATCTGGAGCCTCGTATTCTTGGTGCCATTGTTAATAAGAGGCTGGTGGGGAGTGGAGGGGAGTGGAGGAGACAGCTCTCTAGCGTCAATGAACCTCCCTGTCTCTCAGGGAAGCTCAACACTGCAGCTCATACTTGATGCATCTCAAAGTTTCCACAAAACGACCTCCAGCACGGCAGCATGTCCGCAATAAACATTTTAAAGTCAAATCCAAGCAGGAGCAACTTCAGAGGCCTGATTTTAGGTGATTTTAGGTGTTTTTAGCCACATTAGCAGTGTAAGCAAAGGTCTATGTTTGGTTGGTTAGTTCAGACTGACAAACTGGTATTGTGGTAAAGTGTTAACTAAAGTATTAGAAAGACTGCCATGAAATTTGGGTCCCCTTCAGGGTTAACTTCTGTGTTTGGTGTTCAATTTTAATAAGAAAACATGACAATGGTAAACACTTACGAACCTCCTCACATCAGTATGCTAGCATTGTTTTTGTGTGCATGCTGAGCTGCTAATGTGGCTACACTCTATTAGCCCCGCTTCCAACCAAATCAGGCGTTGCAGAAAAATGAATCCTACTTATTTTAATGTGACTGGTCCTGTTGGGGCTGCGGTGGTGTGGACTGCAGGGGGCTCTGAAAAACCTACCCAGCAGTAAAAGTTGAAGTTGAGCCTTTAGAAAAAATGTAAACCGACATCACGCTGTGGTGACCAATCAGCTGACTATCAGACTGAGCAGAGCTGAACAACCCTGAGGAAGTACAAAAATTTAAGTTGCATCCTGAAACTCCTGATTTCTTTCTGAAATGGCCCTTTCTCTTGTTGACTCCTTCATACAGCAGCTCGAAGGCATTGACTGCAATTCAGGCACAGAAACGTGCACGGAACTAATTTCAAAGCAATTTTCAGGGATTATCAATATTCTCTCTTTTTGTATTGTATAACATGGTTAACTTTGTCCATGCTGAAAACTGAAAGCTTAAACTGACGTACAAGCATATAAATATAATGTAAAAGCAGGCTTACAGAAGCTGTACGACTCAAGCTTATATGAATATATATTTGCTCTGCTTTGCTTAACCAGTTTGATAAGAAAAATTATATAATATAATATGAACTTTCTCTGAGCTGGCTGAGGAAATAAGTCAACATGGATTGATGTCAGCTTCAGGCCTTTTTCATAACTTGAAGATATACTGCATAAATAATTAACCAAGTATTTTTCCTAATGAGTCTCGGTTCAATGGAACATTTTCCTCTCTAATAACTTTTTTTTTTTTTCAGAAACAAGAGCTAAGCAGTTCAAGGCAAACTTTGTATGTTTCATTTCTAAAAGATATCTGTTAAAAAAAAAAAAAGACACTGGCCATTTCATGTCTTTTGTGATACCCTGGCATGTAGCTCAAGAGTAAGTGTTTGGTCTCTCATCATGCTATCCAGTGGGGTGAAAGGTCTACACAAACACATTAAGGTTGCCATTAGTTTCATCTGATCACCCGGGGCAACGGGGGGGACAGCTTGGCAGAGCGAGGGCCTAACACAAATACGAAGCTATACATGTGGTGCCATGTTAGATGAGTATTTCAAACAGTGGGCTTTTAAACAGGGCAAGAGAAGGAGAGAGAAAGAGAGAGAGGGAGAAAGAGAGAGGAGGGTGAGGTTGGCGGTTTCCAAACGACTGTAAAAAGGCCACGGGGAGAGAGCTTTCCATCTTTCTGCTACCGCGACAAATATGCCTGCACATCTTTTTGCATTGTCTCCACTCCCTGCTTTGTCAGCGAACAGCTATAGAAATATTTTGGCAGGCTGCTCTTTGTTTTCATTCTCACAAAAGATGTAGTGAGGGAGTGAGAGAGGGAGTGAGAGAGGGAGAGAGGGAGGGGGGGAGGCAGGTGGAAGAGGTACTGGTTGGGAAAGGTAAATGGATGTTGTCGGAGTTTTAGAGGACATTTCAGATAAGGAGGCAGAGGAGAAGAGTGGATAGGAGAAGTGGGAGAGGTGTGGGATTTGGAAGCAAGGCAGAGAGGGAGAAAGAAGGACAGAGGAGAAGACAAAAAGGGTGAATATAGAAGAAAGAGCGGAGAGGGGAGAGAAGAAGAGCAGAGGGAAATACAAAGCCAGAGCGACGTATAAATGAGATAAATCAGGTGGTATGAAAGGGGGAACTGATAAGGCACTGGGAAGATTGAGGTGACGAGTGAAAGGTGAGAATCAATTGGAAGAGGAGGAGGCAGGTGGAAGTGAAGGGAAGGAGGAGCTTAGGAGGAGCTTGCCACTCTGGTCCCCAGCTCCAGTCTAAACAGCGGGAGGAAGCTGTAAATCAGACTAATGCGGCCGAGCTGTAATTCAGACCAGCAGGTCCGGGGCGCTGGTGCGGGGACCCCGAGCGGCGGGAGTTTACAAAACGCCGCCACAAGGCTTTAATCAGTGCAACGATCCAAAGATACAGTCTCCCCCAATCAGCAGGCTTCCTGTCAGTCACACACGACTGAATCCGACCAATCAGGCGCCGACGAGTTTCCAGACGGGCCGGCTGGGCTTTGGGCTGCTGCCAAACAAGAGAATTACTCATCTGAACTGGAAAGGTGGAATGGGCCTTTAATTCAGAGCACAGAGGACCGAGGTGATAGATTTGTCAAAGGTTGGACATAAAAGAGTCCAGGATCGTGTTCTACAATGGTTCATTAGAAACATATGGAGGAAAGATGAGAGACACGGGGGAAAAGTGCAGAAGGACTTAATCAGATTCATCAAGCTGGAGTTTCTATAAGTTTCATCTCTAAAATCATGTGACATCTTATCTGTTAACACCACTAAATCTCTCATTAAAAGCATTTAAGAATAACATCAAGGCCTCATTATAAGTTCAGTCTGTCAATGTGTTTCATTAACTTTTTCATAATCACATCTGTTTGCTGCCGTCTAAAAAAACTTCTCATCGATCTGCAATCTGTCTCTGTTTCTTTGTGTCTCGCAGATCTGCTGCTGGCACTCAAACACTCCTCTAATTACAATAACAACACCCAAGGGGAACAGTACACTCCTTGCCAACAATGACTTACAACTTAACAGCTGAGACAAGAAATAGCATCAAACTTGCTGTTGAAACATAATTGAACTCAACATGTTAAACAGGCAGGCAAACTTTCAAATCGCTTGTTACCAGAAGCCGCCTTTTCATACCTGCGCTTTACTCAAAAAGGAAGGAGGGCAATGCATTAACTTAAAAGTGAGCGGAAAATGCAAATGCGGTCCACTTTATCAGCAGGCATTCAAACAGACCCTTTCAACTAGGCAATACATAATATTTCAGCTTTGATGCTTGGGAAATGGCCATAGCTCGATGTTAACGACGAGCTGGATTCTGCTCCAGTACCAGTAGGACGAGTGTGACTGGCAGGGCTGCACACACACACTGTGCATGTTAAAACCACATGCAACGTCTTGGCAGCAAAGACACTACAGCGGCAGCCAATCAATAAAACCTTGTTACGCTAATTGCAAGATCATAATCTCCATTCCTACTTCTGCTGAATATCCAAACACTCACTCCATTAGCCGAATTATTCCCCTGTGCAGTTTCTCCATCTCTCTTTCTCCCTCCCTACTTCCATTTCCTCCTCCTGTCCTTTTTTCCTGTGACATATTTCTCTCAAACAGCAGTTCTGCTAAATGAATTCATAAGTCAGGGAGAAAGACATCAAAGCGAAGCATTGTCAAGGTAAAGTGCTGATGAAGTATACTGTTTCTTTCACTTTGCTGCCGAGCTATGAGAAGGCATCTCCACAGTGCATTATCTTTGATCGCATCGCTCTGTGCTTTTCTGTTTAGTATTAGCAGGAGACATCCCACTTCAGGTGAAGGTCTGCTAAGACTTTTATTATAAAATCTAGAATTACCATCTCGCAGTCTTACGCCTCCACCAACCAGTCAAGTTGCAGTTTACACCTCTGTCTGAGAGTCATATAATAAATGTAGTGAGGACTTTGAAGGAAGAAGAAAGAATAAAAGTGTTGAGTGTATTTTTTTTTCATGCCAAAATGGACATTTTCTCTATAGAGGCTATGCACGTGATGTCACTATCTGCGGAAGCCACTGCGAATACACCAATGAGTGGCAGAAAGGCACTGAGTGGAGGTGTTAGCATACAGTTTGTGTGCTACAAAACACAGAAAACATCTAAAATGGAACAGAGCTGTTGTGTGACTGACTGCACAAATAGATTTGACAAAAAGTTGGAGACACAATTTACAGGCTACCAAAAGCTACAGAAAACAGAAGCAAATGGATTGCCACGATTAACAGAAACAGCTGGAGAAACATGGATTTGCTCTAGACAGTTTCATTTCTGGGTAAAATTGTGCCTTAATTCATATTCTGTGTAACTGTAAAGTTTTTTGTTGGCATTTATTAAAATCACCCACGATGATGATCCTTGCGTTCTGCAAACAAATGGGGAACAGTTAGATAATGTTAGCCTTAGCAAACGGCCAAGACAAACTTAGTTTTCTTTTCTAAGGGGGTAATACTACTCCACAAAGTAACTTTAGACAGCAAATCAGATCACTTTAAAACTTTCTACAATGTTTGTTCAAACAGTGTTTATTAGAGTCATATGGGTGGCTGACGTCAGGACTTTTGTATGCTGTCAGGCTTTGTGTATTTTCCTTACATCAAAGTCAGGTAACAGTAAATGTCAGGAAACCCAATTAATGGCCAGCTGCCAATGTCCGTGGGCGACTGGTGCATCGGTAAGTTGTAAGGATCATTGTTGAGTCCAACTGCCTTTAATTTAAGCAGATAATGGCTAGCTTGACTCCCGTCCTACCAGTTTCACCTGCTAAATGCTGCTATGGTGGAGAATGTTTTGCCACTCTGTGCAAAATAAGCTGTCTTAACTTAGTGACTATTTTTACAGCTGATGCAAAGGGCTTCTACAAAGCATCTTCAAATGGAGCAACGGTCACCTGAAGCTAAATATCAGCAAAACCAGACAGCTTGTGGTGGACAACCAGAGGAACAGGAGGCCCCCTGTCCTGGTTGTCAGCCAGTAGGAGGAAGTGAAGAGGGTTTCCTTATCCAGCTCAAGAGTCTAAGGGCAGACAATGAGGTTTGGTACACCTGCTATTAACAGCCGTCCAGGATGATCTGGTCACAAATAGGTGCCTTCACATCTGGCATAACAATGTTCACTGAAGAAGTGCAATTTCTTTAAAGGAGTCTTGGGATGTGAGTGAAATCAGCCAAAGCAGACAATGCATCACCATTAACAGACAACATGCATATGTGTACTTACAGAGCATGTCAGTTAAGTAGGCAGTGCTTCAGTGTGACCCAGGACACATTCGCACGCACACTGTTAAAATAATGTGGCCACATGCATCCCACAACACCCCCGCATGCATGTCAATACCCCGTGTGCACAGCCTCAGAGTTGTTTCTGTACGGGTAGTTAAGCCCCTTAAGGCATTTTTTTTATTTGCAACACATTAATCTGTATATTTAAATAAAAATTAGTTTCACTTGACTTGGTTAAGCTTTGTTGTTCAGCTGCACGTCTATTAGCATGTTAATTTACTAGGAGAACAAAAAACAGCAAATTCCTTAGCCAATAAAATTGAATCTGATAGAACATAAAGTTGCAGCCATGACAGTAGACAATGCTTAAAATATGGATGATGTTGCTGGTAAGAAGCTCGAAGCTCTAACACATGGCAGCTTAGGAGATCTGTACAATCAGCACAATTCACAGGTGGGCACCAAGTTCAGTGTCACCAATTCAATAACCAGTCACAAAAGTGCTTTGCAGAACATTATGATGTCACTTGTAGTTGACCTTTGACCTCTCGGATATAAAACATCATCATTTAATCTTAAGTTTGTCATTATTAGCTGTTTTGTGAGGTCACAGTAACCATGACCTTTGAGCACCAAAATCTGATCAGTTCCTTGATGAATCCAAGTGCATGTCAAATTTGAAGAAACTTCCTCAAGATATTCTCGATATGTTGGGCTCAAATAATTTGGACAGATGTAAGTACGGACAGCCCAAAAAACCATCACAGCTGTTGCCAGTGACATGAAAGACATGAAATGCATGAGGGCTCGACTTCAGTGCTCATCCGCTCTCCACTGCACAACTTACTTTAGTGCTCACGGTTTCATATCTAACCTCTGTGAAGACACCGGAAGAAGCCACAGCTCCTCGTCCACAGTTACTCTCTTCTGCATTGTTTCCAAGACAATGGTCAGTGGCCACAGGGGCAGACAAAGAGCTTGTTGATGCTAAGACCAGGGTCTGTGACCTTGTCATTATATCACTAACACTTTGTCACTCCGCTGGAGGCGGGGAGAGAGACTGGAAGAAACACTGCAGAGACTAAGCAGGGTTAGACTGCGATGCTCATGGGAACATCGATATGACAATGGCACTGACCCCGCTCCCTTGTGACTCATCACAAGAACATACCCATCTAAGCATTTCACTATTTGATGTGGTTACAGGGCCATGCTTATGTCCTAGATGAAAGTACTTTGTGTATGAAAAAAAAGAAGATTTTTTTAAAGGTGAGCCAGATTGAATAGAGTGATAACATGGAGAAACTGAAGTGAGAGACAGTGGAGCAGTGAGAAACACTTTCTCACAGTTTGAAGGTGGAACCACTGACCCAAATGCATTTCAATGCAACGGGGGGTAAGAGATAAAAAGAGAAACCAAGTGAGAAAAAAAGCAAAAGAGGGAATGGCAGAGAATGGCAGAGAGAAAGATAGAGAAGTAAAGTGAGATAATAAAGCAGCACGCAGAGAAAAGTGAGCTTTAGGCAGAATGATTTGTTTTCATTCAGAGTGGAATATATTGAGAATTATACTGCTGCTGTACTGTGCATACTATTTTTTGAGGAATAAAACTAGTTAATAAAAACCATGATCCCGGCAGCAATCTTATCCTCTGTTCATTTTTATCTTAGCATTTGCAAACAAACACATTTACAGTTTCAAAATGTATTTTAACCTTCACCGTAATCGACGCAATGAAGCAAACCTATTTGCAAAAAACATGCATTTTGGTGTACCTGTCTTCTGTTAACACTGGCCACATAGGTTAAGAAAACCCCATGCTTTTTCCCAAAATGGCCTTATCTATAAGAAATCAGGCTTATTTACATTTTGTCCACATTTGAGAAATGTTAACTAACGTCACCAGAAAATGTGACGTTAGTTAAAAAGAACGTCTGAAAAAAGCTAATATTCGTGCTAGGAAGGCTGCACTTGTAAGGAACTATTTTTCCAGGCATAATGACCATCATTGCACCGGCTCCAGGCTCCCCTCTCTCTGTCACTCAGCGATTTTTGAACAAATAAACACAAACGTTCTCTTTAGAAAAGTAAATTATCTATACTAGCAACTTTGACATTTCCTATAGTGTTTCTATACTCTGTTTCAACATGAATAATGAATGTGCTTTAAAAACACAGTCTGAGAACTACTAATGTAAAAAATTGTCGAATTTAAAAACATCTGTAGAAGATAGGGGCGATCTCTGCTAATGGTGAGAAGTCAGACATGGACTGGTATGGTCCTTCAATGTTATGTTTGTTTGCATCTAGCACAGAAAAAATGAGTACACTTAACCAATTAATATTAAATTTTTATAAAATGAAACAAATGCTCACAGACTTTCATCAATCTGCGGCTGCATCCCATATCTGTACCATGCATTAATTTTAAGCAGCTTTTGACAAAACAAAACAAAACAGAATATATACTTAAGAATCATTTGTGTTGTTGATGTTTGGTATCCATCCACAATGGAGTACACAAAGACATGGGAGAAGCTGCTCACAGCTGGATAAAATTTCAAACTAACGGTAGGTGGTGGTGAAACAGCTCCACAAACATCTCAGAAAACAACTATTAAACATTTTGAAAAACATTTTGCTGTCACTTTGTTCGGCAGTCGCAGTTTGACTGACGTCTGTCAGCATTAAGGCATTTTGATTTCTATCTTCAAAAACAGCACTGTACTAGGATTAACATACAGCATACTGCACGCTAAGTAAAGTTATTATGTAGCTTGGATTTGGGAAATGGGATTTTGGAATTTAACAGTCAATTAAAATTCAGCCCCCTCAAAAATTACGCTTTATTTGTACGCATACTGACTTTGTGGAGGATACTTTGTGACTTTTCCCGTGTGAACACACTCTATACTTAAAACGATTTTTATATTTCTCCAGTCTCTGTGTTTTGTTGTCGGCGTGTGTGTCCACCCTTAAGGCCCTCCCTGATTCGAGCTGTCAGAGGGAAGGAGAGGCTAAACTTGGTGAAGCGGAGAATAGAGCAAGGCACATGTCAAATATGAGAAGATCTTGAGTAAACAAAGTATAACAGAGAGCAAAGCAAAAATCGTCTCTCATCCCATCACCGTCTTTCACGCTGTTTCCCTCTCTCTGTCTTTCTCTCTCTCCTGTTTCCTTCATCCTTACCTTTCCCTCCTTTTCTCTCTCTCTCTGTCTATCTTCTATGCCACATTTGCGATGTTTTATCTGTCCCTCAGTAATTCAGCAAAAAACATTGTGCACATCAGCATGACTTGTAATCAGTCAATCAGCACTGCAGTAAAACTACATGTGCTGAATCGAAATGGGCGATAAAAGCAATGGTTCTTAAGATTTTCTCTGACAGCCAAGTACTAGCATGAGAAACCTGTCAGATAACAGCACTCTCCTACAGAAAATCACTTTGTGACAGACATATTTGCTGTCAGAGTTATCTAAATGAACTCAAGGAATCATGTACAAGAAGCAGCATACGCAGCTCTGTTTCTTGTTCTGGGCCTTGAGCCATACTTTAACGAACCAGAGCATTAAGAAATTAAGCAAAACAGCAAATGCAGCAGAAACACAGAAGTACCGGAGCCTATGGGTCGGTTCTAATAATCGCAATTGACAGGGACAAATTCCCTGCTCCCCTGTGTGTGTCAGATGGGCTTATTCCCAAACTCCACAAATCCCCCTGTCCAAACACAACCATATGGTCTCCCAGTTGTTTGAGACCAGCTGTGCTACAGTGTATCTGGCATGGTTGCCATGTCCGGTAGAAGAGTGGGGGGGGGGGGGGGGGGGGGGGGGGGGGGGGGGGGGGGGGGGGGGGGGGGGGGGGGGGGG
>JAQLOL010000012.1:10348207-10359641 GCA_029783665.1 Naso thynnoides
GGGGACACAAAGATCAGGGGAAAATAAAAGGAGTGTACAAGGGGAAGGAAGAGGGGAGGAAGGAGGGGATGGGTGAGAGGAGGAGCTGGGGGGGTGAAAAGGTTCAGGGGAGTGGAGGGGGCACCTACTGCACCTTGACACTTGCTCTCACCGCAGCACCTGATAAGTGCAATGGAAAAACGTCTGGTTTCCTCCTGCATGTTAAGTGGTTTATATTCCCCTCCTCTCCGTGCAGCCTGTAGCTAGAGTCTGCTACTGTACCAGCGCTGCCAGCGCTGCACACACAGGTAATAACAGATGAGAGGAAATGACAGAAAACCAAAGAGTGAGGGAGAGAACAACACATATTGTCTCCTCTTGTAGTCTGCTTTATTTACTTATTTATTTATTTTGATGAATTAAAATCTGCACCAGAGATGTAATCTCTCAGTTAACACTGAACACAACAACTCACTGATTTAGACATTTTCCTTATGTTCATGTTTATCTATTTCATCTGACATGGCCCTCGTCATTTTATAAACAACTTCCACACATATATTTAGACGCAGAGTTTAATTTACGCAACAGAGGATCAGATGAAAGTGGATATATATCTTTACTACCTCATGCATATACTGACAAGGAACTCATTCCCGTGATTTGTAAGTGGGCTCCTCCACAGAGCAGCATTAACAATATTCACTTTAGATAACGTATGATTCGAGGCCCTGGGAGAGGATGGGTTTCTTAGAAATGCTTTGTTAGCACTCTCCTCCTTGATAAATGATTGAGGACATGTGGCCTGAGACATCAATACAATCTCTGTTGTAATTAAAAAAGGTGCGCACCAACAATATTACACAGCTTTCGCTTTGTCTGTCTTTCTCCCTCTCTCTCTTCTCCTCTCTGTCTCTGCCTTACTCACCCACTCCTCCTCTCATTGAGCCCTGGAGCAGAGAAGAGATAATTCAAAAAGCACTTGCATGGAGTGAAACATGAAAAAGGGAGACATATGAAATTAAATTCTCCCTTTTCGCTCTATTGTTCTTTCATTTTCCCTCCTTTGTTACATAAATGCATGAATGCATAAAAGAAAGGCAAGCTAGATTCTAATTATGATTTTCACAATACTAAAAGATTTTTTTTAATTATTAACAAAATGAAAGAAAGGTGTCACAAACAAGTAGACTTACTGTTCCAGCACTTTGTCAAAGTCAAAATATTGCGAGTGCCTCATCACTTAACTTCAGTAAACATAATCTTTTTTCTCGTTTCTGTTGTTTCACAAGCACCTTCATGAACAATTATATAAGAAAATAGTTTGTAAATGAGAATTTGGTGTTGTAATACAACAATAGCAGTAAAAATGAAGAGAAAATCCAACAATATATTTTAATTTATACACCTAATCAACATTTGCACTTTGTTTTTTAAAGCTAAAACAAATCAAGAGCAGAGGCATTGTATCCAGACAGCCTCTGTGTGCCTTTGTTCTATGCGAACATGAACACAGTAGGTTGGAGACGGTTGGTTGGCCTATCAGCTGCAGCGAAACGCTTCAGTGAGAAGCTACCAGGCAAATACCACACAAACCACTGAGTCAGATGGGTGCTTTATTGGGAGCCTTGCGGTGGCCAATGATGGTTTGAGGATAGGGGCCTAAGCTGGTTTATCACAGTGAGCACGGGAGGAACCACTGGATGCACACTGACAGTGGTGCAGGGTGAGATGTGGGGTTAAAGGGTGAGGAGGATGTTGTGGACTTGAGGATGATTTTAAGTTTAAAACAATGTTGAACTTTGGGTTGTACTGATTCCTGGTCATGATTTAAGTCGAGATAGTGCTACTTGTTTCAATGGAGAAACTTTCTGTTGCAGGATCAAGAAACTACGGTGCACCCACATATGCAAGGTGCAAATGTCAAAATCTGCACAGTTCCTGAACTGTCACTCCTATCCTTACTGAGCAGATGGGAGACAGTCTCTTGTATTGTGGCTCTCACTGAATGGATAAGGGTTAAATGTAACCATGTAGGTACATGCAGTTATGGATGAACTCAAGGGGTGAGGGATAAAGGGTGAGGGGGGTGAGGGGCCAGGACAGATGAGTCTTACCCCAGTAGAGGGCAGCCTCTTGCCATCAGGGTTTGGGCGCATGGGCAGAGAACTGTAGAGCCTCACACCTCGATCTGCAGCACCGTATCTGTTCTGGAGGAGAGAGAGTGAGAGAGAGAGAGAGAGAGAGAGAGAGAGAGATATTTAGTATATTTCCTGCTTTTTACACAGAATTCAACATGAACACATGGCGAAAACAGTCCAATCGCAAAACTAAAATCTTAATTAGAAGATTTGAAATGAATTAATTTTGAAGTAATTTATTTTGAAGTTACGTGCTTTATTTTATCATCCACAGTCCTGAGATCAAACATACTGTAATTCCTCTCACGGTCTCTCGTTTTGTAACGTTAGTGTTTCATAAATTTCTGCCAAGTCGGGGAGCTGGCACATCAGCTGCCATGTTAAATCACATCACCTCATGGTGATGTACCACACATAATAACTGGATAAGGTTGGCTCAGTAGCGGCACTAATGGGACTAAGCTGTTGTGTTTGGTAGCCGGAGTTTCTATGCTCTGCTCCACCGTACTGACTCCATCGTTCTATACGTTACACAGCTGATAATTAGAGCGTAGTAGTTTCGATGCCTGCTGGCTCCTCCCTTTACCTCTCCATGTGGGTTTCAGCTGCATAACACAACCTGAAGGAGTGATGGCAAAGTCCTCGGTAATGATTCGCAACAAGTGGTCCCTGCTGGTGAGAAACGGTGCAGCTCTGTAGGGTTCACACCATAACCCACAGCCACAGTGGGGTGTCATCCCAGGATTCACTCCAAATCTCACTTACTCTATCTCACTCCTCTCCTCCATCTCATCTCGCTGCTCCTGTGTGATTCTTTGATTTTGATTCATCGTCACATTAATTTCTCTCTTCACCAACATCTGTTCAACAGTTTGCATGTCGTTTCTGTCACCTGGCTTGCACAGCACCGATAACCTGCTGAGTATGTGAGTTAATTGATAAAATGAGCTACATTCTTGTCTCTCTGGTGTTGCAGAGTCTATTTTAGCTTCTGAACACAGCCTGCTTCCTGCTATGTATGTAGTTTAATGTTTTTGCCACATTTGCCACAGTCTGGTAATGAGGATGTGCACAGGAGAATATTAAGGGCAAACAAAAACACACAAAAAAACAATAATCTAAAACAAAAATCACATTCTCTCTCTCACACTAACTCTTTAAACTGTCTGTCTTTTTGTTTCTCCTCCTTTTTAACACTCAGACATGTGATCACCCAGAAACACACACATTTTAAGGCAGGGCTTCAAATTGCTGTGCAGTGAGGTGCATTATAAAGTATTTGATTATGTTTAGTGTTCCTCTGCAGACACGTTTAAAAGTATGTAAAAATGCTCCGATTATTGTTTTGTTTGACTTGGTTTTCCTTGAAGCACATCTCCTATTTCTATTGTCCTTGAGAAAATTTGTATCCATCAATCACAGTTCTCAGACCACAGCTGCTTGCGCTAGGTTGACCGGTGTAAGTGCAGTGTGCGTCAAAATGGCTAACATTAGCATAGCAGGAACATTAGCTAGCTTTAGCCATAAACGTTTTAGCCTCGCTCAGACCTAACTTAGCTTCCTGTATTAGTTTCTTTTTGCTGATAGCTTCTTAGCTTGTATCTGCCAGTGACGGACAGCATTAATGGTTGTGCTAATGGAATCTCTGTGAAAAAAAAAAAAAAGTGAGAAAACAACCCTGAACCAACCAGAACTGGCCGTGCCTTTTACTTCTTGTCAGTCACATGGTGTGTGCAAACACACATCCAGCGCACACATGAGCAGCGCAGGCCTCTGCTTTTACAGTTGAGCTTCCATAAACACACCTTTGCAGATTGCATTTATGGGCCTGAGAGCATAGTGATTACCACTCTGTGAAACCCACAAGCTATGCATGCAAATGCTTATGTAACAACAATGCATAAAACATACACAAACAATCATAAGTTCAAAGAGCATGGTTTATACCTTACAAGCCGCATTCTATGCAGAAACATATATGGTGAGGTAACAAAACTATGTTGGTCTTATGGTGTTGGCCTAACACAGACTGTACACAGTGCAGGCAATCCCCTGAGACAGAGTGAGAAGATTTGCTGTGTAAGGTTTTGATTTCCTGTGCTCATTATGAAAGGTGAAAACAGATGAGTAGACAGCAGTGGCCATCTTGTTGATTTGGCTGTATAATGATGACACAGCGCTATTAAAGAGAACTCTAGTTTACAATTTTCCTCAGAGCTGCAACGACCTGATAACCACCAACCTAAAACCCAAAGAAAGCAACCGTCTAAACTAGCAGTTTGCGCATACTTTAATGTGGATTCACAGTTTTCCTTTACTAGAAAATTATACTGATTTCTTTATGGCACTGCAGGTCAGGAAGAAGCTGTTGCGGATCTGATATGAACCATGCAATTCATAATCAGCAACATGACCCACTATGTTGTGTCCTTTCCATCCTTTGGTTAGATATGTCTTTTTTTCTCCCCGGCAGTGAAGCTGCTGTACTCTAACTGCATCTCTCAATGAAGACTATTTCTTTCGTGGCTTGTTAGGTAGCTTGCCAGCTTCACAGCTAAACGAATGCCTTGCAGAGGAGCAGCTTTAGCCAGCGAAGGAGTCGCAGTAAGTGAATGTTTGATATTTCTCCAGTGTGCCAAACTAATCTGGCCCTCTGGCATGCCATTACGGGGCTAATAACAGCTGTCTGCGGCCTGGAGGGGACACAAGCAGTCCTGGCTGGGCTAACTGGCCACGACAGACTCATTAGGAGTGCTGGCACCCAGAACAGCAACAGCCAAACTCCTCACATTTCCTTGCTGGCTCACAACGCTTTGCAAGTGCAAGAAGCATTGTTCTCTACACTTGTTCTCTGACACCTTTCTTTTGTTTTCTAGTTCTCACTTCAGACGCTCTCACCCTTGTCACCTCTCTTTCACTTTCTGGCTGGCTTTGAGTTTCTATGATATTTCTACCAAACCAGATGCTGCCAGCCGTTTACCATCTCTGCTCCATGACACCATGTTGAGTCCAACCACTTATTCTTTTATTTTACTTTTTTATCCCGCACACCCACACTAGTTCTGACCAAAATAGAGCAGAAGGCAGAGTTCACTTGCTTGCTAACGCTACTGTAGTCCTCTCTAGGAGGAGTAAAGGTAAATAAATACATAAATAAATAGAATAACAAGTCTGTAACTCACTTGCAGTTTTAACTAACTTTTGTGTGCAGCCACAGGAAGATGCGGCACTACACCAGGAAGAGACTGGCATCCTCTGAACTTTGTTTCAGTTACTGTGGCTGGGCTCTGTTCGAGGACAAGAGGGACTTCCCCAGGCAGACAGCAAAAGCAAACATTGTCCCGTCGCTTGGCAGGGTCGAGCCAATCAGTGCAAGCTGAGCCAACAGACAATAAACACAGGGAACCAATGATGGTCGTCTGGATGTAGAACCATTAACAATAGGGGGAGGGATATAAGTCGGGCTGTGAGATGCTTTCTCGCACAACTCCTGCCATGTGGCAAACTTACTGATAACACTGATGTCAGATAAGAAATATGAAGATTCTGCCGGATCCCTGTGTACATATGTGACTTACAATAAACTTTCTCTTTTCAACTTTAAGGGATCATACTAATCTATTTTTCACTTGTCACCATTAGCAAAGATCGTGCCTATTTTTCTACAAATGTTGCTGTGTAAATTTAACCATGTGTACACTTTAGCAGATCTCAGACTGTATTGTTACACCCCATTCACTGCCATTCATGTTTAAACAGGATATAGAAACACTACAGGATGCGTTAGAGTTACTAGGTACAGATAATTTAGCCTTCTAAAGAGAATGTCTGTGTTTATTTGGTCACAAATCCCTGAGAGAGGGAGTTGAGCTGTTTCAACTAAAGTTATTATGCCTAGAAAATAGTTCCTTACAAGTGCTGCCTTCCAAGCTTGAATATTAGCATGAAGACAGACGTTCTTTTTAACACGTTTTCACACATTGTCACACATTTTTGGGTACTTTCTGTAACATCTATTGAATATGGACAAAATGTAAAGAGACACGATATCTCATAGATAAAGCTATTTTGGGAAAAATGTGTGGGGTTCATGTAACCTATGTGGACGATGCTGACAAAGGAAAATGACATGTAGCAACACTATTATGGTCCTTTAATGTATTTTTATTTGCTTTATTTGTAGTTATTATGTAGCTAACAGTTAACTATATACAGGTCATATACTGAATTAACACAGTAATATGGTTCACTGTTTAAATATCTAAACTCAGACATATCTTTACATCACATAATTCAAGTTTCAACACGAAAGATTCAAGATCATTTGTCATTTTACAACAAAATAATGTAAAATGAAATGCTGTTGTAGTCTCCTAGTGCTACTAATAAAACAGAAAATTCCAAGATGTATTAATAATTCAAAGATTCTAAAAATAAAAACTCTTTTCTGCATTTAGATGCGAAGGCTAGGTTGAGAGGTCTCACAGCAGGAGGACAAAAGCTGTGTTTATGTTGTGTTTTATGTGAAAACAAAAAACATAAAAGGAAAAGAGAAAATGACATTGGCTCATATTTTTATATCAGATTTTCTATTATTCTAAATATCCAATAAAATCTGTTATCTGTCTGCTTCTGTTATATAATAAAAAGTCTTCATCTTTATTTTTCTCCAAACCACAGCCTGAAGCACAGGAGGCGCTAAGATACATCTACTCATTAGATATCAGCGCTGCCTTTGCCTTTTTATAGGCGGGGGGTGGTGGGACACTGTAAAGCCAAAGGCACAGCTGTGGGGGTATAGTTACCTGTAACGTTAGCAGTTGCATGTTATATTATTTACGCAGATCTGGACTTAATGGAACACATGTGTGTCTGCAGCCGACATTCTTCCCAGATTAGCTGAAAGGCCTGTACACATTAGACTCCACCGATGAGAGGAATGCAAGGCCTAGACCGGCTTATGGGGAAATCCTATCACTCATCTATGGTATACAGTAATATATGCACACACACAATCATGCATGTACGCACTTGCTGTATTTATACATAATGGAGACAGTGCCTCATACTGTATGTACAGTATGCACTCAACAATGCATGCACACTGACAACTGAAGATCAATAATACAAAGCATTGCCCTCACTGCAAATAGCCACTGCACGCCTGCATTGTTCAATTCTTCCTGATGTTTCAACTGGTAAAACACATTATCCTGTCAAAGCTGTTACATGAACACATTAAATAATATCAGTCAGATTTCTAGCTGTGGTGGTCTAACAGTCAATAACAGAGCATGAATCACTTTTTCAGTGGTTTTAACAGACTTTAGTCTGAGACAAAGACAGCTGCAGTGTGCAGCATTGGTTTACATATTGCATTGTGATGAATCATTTTCCTTTAGAAGTTTGAACCAAATTTGACGTTGTTTAATTTGACGACAGATGATTCATGTATTATTTCCATCGTGTGTTTTAGATTTGACACATTTACATTCTTGGTTTAGCTTTATATTTAAGCTTGAGCTGAATTACCATATTAGTTTGTTAGAGGTTTACTGAATGTGCATCAATCATACTGGAGTTGTAAGAAGACAAGGCAAGGTTCTAAACTGTATGAACCCACTTTTACTTTAAATGAGGAATGAAAATGTGTGACAGCATCAGTTAAAATGAACGTAAAAAATCATTCTTCATGCTAATATTCAAGCTAGGAAGGCAGCACTTGTAATTAACTATTTTTCCAGGCGTAATACTTTTGTCTCAACAACTCTAAGCTACCCTCTCTCTTTCTCTGCTGTTAGCAATTTTTGACTAAATAAGCACAAATGTTCTCTTTAAAAGGGTGAATTACCTTTACCTAGCAACTTCCACATGTCCTGTAGTGTTTCAGTACCCTGTTTCAACATGAACAGCAGTGAATGGGGTTTAAAAATGCAGTCTGAGATCGACTAAAGTAAACACATGGTCGAATTTAAACAACATTTGTGGAAGGGCAATCTCTGCTAATAGTGAGAAGTCAAAAATAGACTGGTATGATCCTTTAAAGCTTAAGACAGTGGCATGTAAGTGATGTTTTTTTTTTCAAACTTGAGGACAGATCCACTAAAATATACCAGAAGTAACCTGCATAACTATATGGCTCCAGATTGGGTGCGGAAATGTGTTTCAACTCTATTTCTAAGCCAGTGCATGTGAAATATCGTGACTCATTACTAAGTATTGATTTCTGTGGGATGGAGTCCACAACCTGAATTGCAAAAACATAAATTATTGATGCAAACTCTACATCAACATGTATGTTTGCAGTAACTGTTTATTTACATAATTCCATTCCATTTTGGCATGCACTACTTGTTTGTATGTAATTTCATTTATTCGCCGATGAGTAAGAAAGACAGACTCATGAGTTGTGTGTGTGTGTGTGCGTGTGTGTGAAAAAAAGACCCATGATGAACTCAGTGTCTACCTGTCTCAGGTCACGACTGACACTCAAACCATTGATCACACCACTGGAAATATCCAGCCAACAGCAGCATCTGATGCGGGTCAGCTAACTGCAGCTTTTACACTGACTTTCCATCCATTGCTGGTGTTAACTCACTTCAGTTTGTATGTACATGCTTATTCTTGTATTTCTGAGGTGGGGACAGCTGATTTTGTAATAATTGGAACAATTTTCTCTCTTTTTTCTCTTGTTCTCTTTCTGTCTGCCTCCACCATTCCTCATGCTGCCTTATCTTCTGTTTATATCACACCAATAGATTTTGTGGATCTACTAGTCAACGCTGTTCGTAGTTTACACAATATGTCAGCAGAAAATTCTTAAGCTGAGCCACCGACATCGGCATCCCTCACTCTCTTGCATTCAATCAGTGCATATACTCATCTGGCTCTCTTTGTTGAGCTTTTATTTCCTTTATCATTTATCTCTCCCAGCATTTCAAGAAATAAGCATGACGCCTTAAAACGCAGGCTCTCGTGGTGGAACACTGAAACATACAGAGAAAAACGAAAGCAGGAAGGTCACATTTGCCTTTGATCGTGGCAATTTTGCACCTGATTCACATCTCACTCTAACTTTATCAATTTTGTGGTAATTCTTTAGATGAACCCGAACTTCGGCTTTAACCACAGCTGCTGCACTTGTCCTAACTTGCCTGTTACCACATTATCCCATGTGATAAACAGCTGAAAATGTTTTGCTATTTTAGAGAAATAACAGTTAATGGTAAAAATGTGGGTTAGGCATCTGCAATGCAGTGTCAGTTTCCAATTTTGTGCTCATTCTTCAAACTTTTCTGCCACTGCACTGCTCTCCCTTCTCTTCCCCTCGACTCTTTCTAGTCTAACAAAACTTTGTGTGTCTACCTGCAGCTACAGAAGTCTGTCGACTCTGTATCCACTGGAACAACAATGTGGAGCTGGGCTGCATGTTTTCAGGTCGGTAGATAGGAAATTCAACAGCACCATCTAAAACCACACGGAGCACAGTCGGCTGAGTGGATTATTGAGTGGATTAAACACTGCATTTTTGAACTCTTCACACAGGAAAATGGAATACAAGTCATAGATGTAATTAAAGATTTTTCTCCAGTCAGTGGCCACGTATAGTTTGTTGTAGAATTCATCAAAGTGCAAAATTAAAGACTAACATGGTTCAGTTCAAGTGAAAGAAAAAGGAAGCAAGCTGGACCTACACTAAAGCTAAGAGACTTTTTTTTTTCATTTAAACTACAGATGCCATGAAGATCACTTCAACACATCACCTCGTACTGGTGCTCACTTTTGTTTCTGTCGCTTTCTTTCTCACACAAACAAACACACCTGCCCTTTGTGTTACGTTCCACACAAAAGCAGAGGAGATGAAGCACATTAATGAAGTGCAGTCAGTGCCCTTGCTCTCTCCAATACAAAGTAAAGAAAAGAAACTTTTTATTTCCATTTATCTATTTCTTTCAAAGCACCTCCATTTTTATGAGGTGGTTTCTGGAGGCAAAACAACACGGCATCACAACAATACAACTTAAAACCAACAACTGACAGCCAGATGTACGCCGGCCACAACCAGAGTATTACAGCAGAAAACAGATGGTCGGGAGAAGATTTAGCTAATACAAAAACAGGGGATTTTCGCTTTTCTTTTCTTTTTTTTCAACAGAGGTACAGGCAAAGGCTAGATTATTTTAATACAGGCAGAAGCTGAGGAGGATAAGTCCTTAACAAATTGGGGTTGCTGAGGAGAGCAGAGACTCCTAAATGTCAGTTTGGATTTGTCATCTGATTTCAGGAGTAATTCTGTGACTGTGATATGGACTGTTTTCATGTTTCTTTTGACAGAACATAGCAAACATGTTACATATATATATAAATATATGCTGATAGTAATACAGGAAAGGAGTGGCGCTGAAGTGATGAGTGAATTAGAAACATAAATGCACTGATCAAAAATCCAGCAATCAACTGTCAACAATTTATTTAAAATTATGCCAAACATTTTGTAATAACAGTTCTTCAAGCGTGACATTTTGCATCATCATTATAAATTTTATGTCTGTCCTTTTGTTTTGGTCTATTGGTTCAGGAAAAAAAAAAACATTGTCAACATGTAAAATTGAGCTTTAAGAAATGTTGACTGGCCTTTTAACTATTACATGACAATGTGTATTAAAAGTAATAAAAACAGTTACACTTTATCTAATTAGTCCATCTTCAGATAGTTTATGGAGTATTTGTAAAAAGACCTTGCACAATTAAAACAGCAAAATCAAGATGTTAATTAATATGGTTGCTCTGAAATGATATTAGATGTACAGCATTGGTGATGCTGCAGTTAATTTTAAGTTCAAATCCGTTTACTTGAAATAAAATTGCTGCCCAAGACATGAGCTGCAGAGGAAGTCACACTGTCTATGTTAGGCATTCTTGTACAGTAAGTCAGCTTTAGCAACACATTTAGAAGTTCAATCACACACTGGGGGAAGAGAGAACGTGGGGGGGGGGCAAAAAAAAGGCAGTGAGGATAGGAAAAGACAAGGCAGCAAAGGCAGGGAAGAGCGAGTCAGAGATGGAGATAGAGAGATAGAGGGAGAGAGTTAGCTGAGAGTTGATATGCTGACGACAGGCAGTTGATTTGGTTTCAGAGAGCATTGTTACGGTGCTTTGAATTAATGCCTCCCAAAGAGTCCAATTGTGATTCTTGGGCTGTGCTGACAGAATATTTGACAGCCTAGGGTGAGCTGCTGATCTCAGCTGAATCCTGTGTGTGTGTGTGTGTGTGTGTGTGTGTGTGTGTGTGTGTGTGTGTGTGTGTGTGT
>JAQLOL010000012.1:10364213-10382381 GCA_029783665.1 Naso thynnoides
CACCCGTCATTTTAGTTGGCCTTTTTTTTTTTCCGAGTGTTCACAGGTTTTTAACATCACCTCTCACTAGGTGTTAATTTGAGATCTTTCTGAGTGCTGCCAGAAACAATCAGGTCCACTCTGTGCTTTGCTGTCAGCTTGACCAACTGCAGTGTGTTCATGCTCATCCACAAATCTATCAGCAGTTTAATGTTTCTGGTGCTTCATCTCAATTGAAAACAATGTTTTTTAATATAAAAAATGTATCTTTTTAATTTGTGGTCATTTAAAAAGATGTCAAATTTGGATCCAAACTAATCACAAAAAGTGGCACAAAATCGAGTGATCGAATGATTTTCACCTTTTCCCATTTTTCTCTCAAGTTTCTACAAATGAAATCTTCTTTGCAATGCAAGAGGACCCTATCTGTTGTGAACTGTAGCAATCAGCGTCTTCTTGTGGCCAAAAACCTACATTTAAGGCACATGTAAAGATAAAAACTGTGACTAAAGAGACTAAAACTAAAGTGAAAATTAGTTCAACTGAAATGCTCCTTAAAAAAACTGTAAAAACTAAAAATGATTAACTAAAAGTAGAACTCATATTTTAATTCTCTTCACTTTTTGTAGAAGCAAATATTAACTGAGGCGATACAGCAGTTTTCGTACATGTTTTTTCCATTTAAGAAGAGAATAAGGCCATTTTTTGGCATTTCAGTGGAAACAGCGTCTTTAGCCTCTGAGTGGATTTTTCCACAGCAGCTGCTGACTGACATTTGAAGGCCAGCGTTGCTAGCAGAAGCGCTGTCAGCTTCTCTGAAGCGCTATTGACTTAGGAACATCAAATAACTGCACTACCAAAGAATATTAGCCCACATTGTTTTTCAACATGCCCACATCATGTTTGTTAGGTTCTTAAAGCAATATCAAGTTTTTTTTACAGAATGAATTATTTAGGGCCTCTAACTGCATGTGTGGCTGAAAGACTGCAGGCTAACTGATGTACAAACTACATTTAGTGCCCATCCACAGGTATGTCATTAAAATACAAGAGGTGTAAGTCTTATTCATCATTACATTACAGAACTTTTTTTTCTTTCAGGTAACTACAATTTTTGCCAAATAACATACAGGTAAATAAGTCTATTGACACCCAAAAAGAATAAAAAATTCATTTCACATTAAAGCTTAAAATAGTCCAAGATGATAAACTCTTAACCTCTCAGTGCTACAGTGACAGCTGGGACAGTCCCACCAAAGCTGCAAATCCACACCTAGTTTTCCCCCTTACTAAAGTGTTTCATAACCAGCCGGAGTGACGAGGTGAACTTGAAAGTACTTCTTCGCTCACGAGGCTCGGGAGTCCCTGGTACAGAATGTGCAGTTAGAGAATTTCAAAGTAAGAGGCCTGAGGAGGCCTGAGAAGAATGAATGGCAGTTTAATGAATGTCTGGGGAGACATGATATCGGTGACTGGCTCTTTCAGTGCAGCTTTCATCCTATTCATACGCCAACATGGTCTAAATGCAGGTGGATCGATGCTGGTTAAAAACACTAATGGCACATAAAGGGAGCGCACTTTGCTACTGTGATTCTTTTTCGTCAAGGTCTGATCACTCGTGGACTATTAATGGAATGCAGCTCTCAGCAGAGAATATCCTGCCAGCTACAGGTGAAAGAAAAAAGGTGCATTGTCTAAATTTCAAGGTTGCTTTTCTTACAAAACAGTGACACTGACATCCTAGATGAGGAGAGTGTGGCTTCTCATTTATATTTGCAGTGAAGTGAGTAAGTAAAAGTGCTGATATTCATTCTGATAAGTTGAATGTCATGTACCTAAGACCGCGGACACCTGTGCTTGGATCACACCGTCTATTATACAACTTATTTTTTCGTCCTTTTGCTGGGTACATTCATGAATATCAATATTATTTCCCAGTAGGAGGTAAATGGTATTGAATGGTTGCCAAGCTGCTGGAGAGGAGACTGCTCAGCTGACTAAAAGAGCCATTCTCCATTTTATCTCTCAATCAGTGTGTATTTGTGAGCGCGTTCGTGGGCCTGAATGCCAGCCTACGGAATGTGTATGTGCAAATGTGTGTTTCGTTTTGACGAGGAGCAGAACGAGCCGTAGCTTGCTGCACCGCTCAGCCATGTGAGAAAAAGCTCACGTGATGCAGGCAAATACAGCCGGTCTCCTGCGGGATGGAAAGACTGTAATCAAACCATAAATCAGAAATCACTGAACTGCCATCCTCCCACCCCCTTCTCTTTCCCTCTCTCTCTCTCTTTTGTTACTACCCTCCTACTACTCTGTGCAGGGCTCCCTGTATGGCATGCTATGCTATATATAAGCATGCTCTCGAAGAGGTGAATTGCAGACCAATGAAGAATGCATTTCCCCCCATATCAGAGCTTTGCATCATGAAATCATGCAGCAAAAGAAAAATCTGATACTTGTTTTTACCACGCCTGTGAGTCTTCTCTATAAGCTCTATAAGTTGAATATGGGCAGCAGTGTGCATTAAAACCATCTCCATACCTTAAACAAACAACTCTGCAGCCAACAGTCACAAGAGTGCGCGTTTCGTGTGTTTTTCTTGACTACTCGCAAACACATGCAGGCCATATTTGTCTGGCCATGACTTTCACAGTGAGCCACCTGGTGTGCTGTAATATCAGGAGAACAGTGGGGTCATTGTGAAGGAGCTGTGTGATATCAAGGAGAGTGACCCATTTAGAGCCCAGCCACGGAGCTGACAAGCCTCTGTTATGTCTAGGACATCTGGAAGGCTGGAGCCACTTGCTCTGCTGTACTCCACATATGAGTCAATCCTTTCTAGAAAGAAAAAGACATCTTACATGGCCTCAGATATTTCACACACTCACCTATAGGATCCATTCAGGAGGCAGGGCCTCTAAAGTGGTGCTGATAGTGATGACGATCTGTTACAGCGAGCTGAGGAATCTGGAAGGGGTCCAAGCAAATATCTAAAGCTGTTCTGGTAATCTCGCAGAGATTTTAAAGGGGTGGAATAACATTGCAGCACGGTGCTGCTCAGTAGAAGTGCTCTGCTAAGATCAAGTGATCAAGGGTGAAAAAAAGTTGGGTCTTATTATTCAAATGAGAATTACTTTTTGAGGAGCTAATTCAATCCAGTGATGTTCACAATGAACCTTGCAATTTCTGCAAAGTAACTGTAACGGGAGATGCCGACTGCTTGAGGTAGAAGTGAAGGACCGAACTCGAACTCAAAGAAAGGAAATATCATGCACAATGCTGTCCAGAAACGACTGAGATTTGTCCAATGAAGCTGCAGTGTTGTGCATTATATAAACGAACACATGAATGCATAATGAGAGGCCAAAATGAGCCAAGGAAGGCACACTAACAAATTCCCCAGGGGAAAGGAAATTATTCAAAATAGATGCGGACACAATTCATAATAATACAGGAAAGGGAAACTTTTTTTTTTATTTATTTATTGAAGATACATGCTTTAAATGTAAAACCAGAGCTGCCCTGAATGTACTGAGTGGCTTACTTTAGCAGCAAGATAAGAATTTTGAAGTATTTTTACACTCAATCCAATGCCTCACAGATTATGCTCAGTGGTAAAACAACATGAAAAGAAATACAAGCTAATGTCACATATGTATGGTTCAAATATAGCATTTGTGCACCAAAGCTGGCATGATGCAACAGCACATGCACTGATTATTCAGTACAAAAGAATTCCACTGTTATTTCACTTTTTGTGGCCCAAATAATAATTCTGTATCATGTAGGTAATTCTTTCTTGTATGCAGAGGCAATTGACTGCAAAGATTAAATCATCAGCCCTTGTTTCATTTTCCATGTAATTACATCAGCTTCTGAAAAAAACTGTGTAAGCTGGCATACAATTTAGGGAAAATTAGCATTTTTAATCACAGTACATTACATTAATAACTCAATAAATCTGTGGCAGCTGGAGCTTCTGAGAATGTTGTCACAGCCACTTAGTTCTACATTTGCAACTAATACAGGCTGATGAGAATCAGCCAGAGCGAAAGAGAGGGAGAATAAAACCAGGGTTAGAGAACGAAGGGAAAAGAAATCCAGCAGAGTGAGAGAGAAGGAATGAGAATCTAGGGATAAAATGAAACAAAAGCGTGGCAGGTGAGAAACGCGGGTGAGCAAAACCACGAAGAAAGACAATCAGAGCATCCTTTGGCACAGAGAGGGGCTCAGCACTTGTCTCACCTCTTTGTTAATCCCCAATTAGCTCACTCGCCACCTCGGTGTTGTACGAAACCTGCTTAACCCTTGTGCTGCTTTGTTGCATGAGCAGCGATAGCAGTTGCCAAATACACTAAATAAGTCTAAATGACAACAGAAAAATCTCTTTTAGTTGTACAGGCATGTCAAGAAACCAGAATCCTCTGAATGTGCCCAAAAGCATGAAAACCAGCTGCAAGAGTTACTACAAATGAAAAGCTGATGTACCAAGTCCTCATCCCATAGCGGACAGAGTGTGGTCTTTTTAAAGTAAAGAGAAAAGCAGAAATGTTACTGTAATGTGAGAAAAGCTGGAAGTGTTGCAGAGAGGTCAAGCACTGGCTCATGCATTACCTCTCCGTATCTAAATCTTTTGCATACATTTTTCCAGCACCGCTTCACTCTCCAAGAGACACCTTATGATCCAAACCACAAAACTTTCAGACAAAACCAGCAGGCTGTCTTAGAAACCACACAGCTGATCATTTGTTCAAACAGCTTTCATTTAGTCCTTTGTTCACATGAACAGTAAGGACGAGGAGGACAGGATGGATGGACCAAGCAGTCCATTGGCTTCTCTTAGGGCTGAAAACAACTAGGGACCCAGCGATATGGGATTTTTGGGGCTGATGCAGATATCGATATCAGGGAGCAAGAATATGCAATATCCGATATATAGCCAATGTTATTGACTGAATGTCATTATTGAATACAAAGATACATAATGGAGGCAGGATATCTTACATTTGAACAAAATTTATTCCAAACATCAGTGCACTAAACAGTCATAACTTCTCTTAATAACTATTAAATAATGGCAGTGCTTTAAGTGGAAAAAAAAAGAGGTCTCAGTAAGGGCAAAATCTAGAAGTGGGGGTACTGTGTACCAGCGCATTCCAGCCCACTTACAGCACTAAATAACAGACAGTCCTCTGCTGGTCAAACTATGTAATTACACCATTAAATCACGAGTCCAAACATTTTTTCCAGCTTTAAAAAAAAAGTTTTACGACCGGCACACATCGGGGAATTGAGATCTGCGATAGGCCAGCATCAGCTGATAATATCAGGGGAAGCAATATACTGGTCAGGCCCTAAAAATAACCATTATTTTTGGTGTTTGTTACCACAGAAATGATCTAAACCTGTCTTATCTATCATAAATTAAAAAAATAAAAAAGCTTGTCAGGTCAAACCAACAGTCCAAAACTCAACACATTTTCAATTAATACTGATATAAAAATTAAGAAAACCCTCACATTTGATAAGGTGGAACCAGTTTATGTTTGATAAATGCTTTTAAACAGTTACTCAGTAAATAACATTGAAACTTTACCCAAAGTTACATGAAAGTTTTAATTGCCTCGACTTGTTTTAAGCTGCACTAACAAACACGGCACTTTGTCATTTGTCTTCAACGAGCACGTGACAGTCAAACTGTGGTAAGATTACTGCTGTTTGATGTTGGACAACATTCACTCTGCTGTCATGACAATAACAGAGAGTGTGAGCAGGTGCATGAGCACAAATGAAAGTGAGAGCTGGTATCCTGTCAGCACACGCATGCCTGAGACAGAAGACTCTGTCTTGATTTGTGTGCATATGTCCATACTAATGTGTGTTATACATTCATTCAGTTCTATCCAACTGTGTTACATCCTTTGCTTTTTTTTTTTTTTCTTTGCAGAATTGCTCTTCAGGCTTTTTTCTTCAGGCTTTTCTAGCAGATAAAGCTCCACAGTATCTCTCCATCTCCTCTTCCTCTGGCAGATGTTTGTTTTCTAGCTCCTTGCACAAGTACACGGCTGTAATAGTGGAAACCTACATCACTTTAAAGCTTAACAGCGTATCCCTAAGCCTGCGCAAACACACACAGACACACACACACATTTACTCTGATCTTCTCACATCAACATATCTGGCAAGGCGCAAACACGGTAGACAACATAAAGAAAAAAAAACTACATTCAGCATAGGCAGAAGAGGCACATGAAAGCATAATGGCACACAATCAACGCCCTGAAGGTGTGTTGGCATGCGTCTGTGCCCATTCGCTCTATCTTCGCAGCTCCATTGAGGAGACTGAGGAGCCTTGTTTCCACTGATACACAGCTTTTTGATTCACTTAGCAGGCTTTGTCATGTGCATGTTGGATTAAGCCTCTGACTGGAAATCAACCACGCGGCGTGAGCGCATACACATGCACGTGACGGCACCCACAAACAATCATTAGCACTGCAGCGTTAGACCTCTCTAATTAGCTCATCATCTCAGCACCTCTCCCACTCGCTTCATGGATCTGATTTCAAAGTGCACTTTCCAAAAAGTGCCGTGGTGTAATGACGCCGGACATAAAAGTATATTTCCATGGGCTCTCTCTGGGGACAAGCGGCGACGCACAGGACTTGCCGTTTCCTCTATCGACTGTGTGACTAACACTGAAATAGCACCCGAGGAGGCTAAGTTGATTTGACAGGACACATACAAGGAAAAGCTATTATAACGCCATGCCAGGCTGATTTTGTGAGAACGGCTCGGCTGGGCAGCTCGATCCATTTGCAGATCAGGCAATAGTGGATCAGAGGCGGCTGGACTTTTTTTTTTTTTTTTTTTTAACTCCGCAACAACAAACACACAACAACCTAACAGCTCACATTTCTGGTGCTGAATTTATCTGCTATTTCCTCTTTCTCCCTTCCCCCTGCATTTCTCTCATAATACAATTGTTGGGGCATTTTTTCCACTGTTGTGACTCGTCAGAAAGTGCTGTTTTATTCAACCTTAAATACAAGCAGTAAAGGATTTCTTGAACAACGTAATTTCCAAAAAAATCTCTGAGAATATTTGTTTTCTTTTTGGTGGTTCATGCTTTCCCCTGAGGTCACTGTAAGATAAGAAAGATCACTTTGCACTTTGTGAGAGCCCAAACAACCTCAAATGTCAATACTGTTTGTCTTTACATAGCTATGAGGAAGGAAGTGATAACACAGTAAGTTATCACTTCTTGGTTATACAATTTTGTTATCTATCTATCTATAAGTCAGTTTATCAATTTAAGAACAGATTAATTTAACTCATATAAATGGGGGGGGGCATTTTCAGTGCTGAGTTTGACCCCTTCCTAAAATCATTTAAGTCTAGGTAAGAACATTTGCAGAATTTGAGACGTAGCCACAGATTTGCACCGTTGCTGTTCTCCGCAGCAGCCTCCAAGCTAGTTTCACCTCCTAATGTTTAATTTTCTTGTGCATGCTTTTGCTTATTATTTATTTATCAATTAAAGTCTGTTACATGTCTCAGTACGTGCTGCCTGCATTGTGGAAGGACAGAGAGCATGATTCACACACTCTAAATGGTGAAATCATGGTCTTGTACAGTTTCATATGCAGACTAGGATAAACTAGAACAACCGAGGCTTACATGTGACTTTATATATAGACATTATTAGAGAGTCTGTTACTGCACCTTGGTTTCTGATATGGTACAGCCAGAGGAATGGCAGAGAAGCAAATTTACAGTTCATAACTCAACCACACATCAATAATAGGAAAAAAATAGATTACAGTAAATCCATGGTTCAAAAGCTGCATACCTTTGAAATGTCAAAGGGGAAACCACAACGGATAACTCATCTCAAAACTCATTTCAACTGCACAGTGCAAGCTGTATTACAAATATTCAACAGCCCACTGTTCCCTCCAGGTATTTTTCAACAAAACACTCTATACATTTTCATTTGAGTTGAGAAAAAAAGGGATGTATTTTTTTCCACTGGCAAGCAGCCAAACCAATTTAATTACATTCCAAATGGGTGCAATCTCCACATAGCAACCAGCCCGTCTTGTATTTCTCAAACTTCAACAACCTCCTTGACTTTCCCTGAGTAATTGAAATCTTCCACTCTTCCACCCTCGTCATTATGCGGAGCAGCGCAAAGTACAACAAACCAAACCAGAAGGTACAAGGAGATCTGGCTCTCGGAATGAGCTGCTTTAGCCAATTTGTAACTTCATCAGCACGTCTTGATACTCTTTCTCTGAAGTCAATTAAAAGAATATTAGGCGGCGAATATCTGAAAAGAGCTAACGCCCTTCTCCTGCCAAGGAGCTGGCGGTTGCCCATGACGCGTGTCAGCAAAAGTCTGATGTGAGGTCGTTCTTCTAGCCTCAAGTTGTGTCCAAACATACAATTTTTCTGATGAGATAATATTTATTCAATATGTAGCTGAATCCCTCTGAGAAATTTCAAACTCTACAAGCAGCCTGTGGTGCAAGGAGGTGCAGTTTCAGTACAAAACTATCGATGTAAATAAAGATAGATGACGCGACTCCACTTCCTCACACTGTATGAAATGGAGCTAAAATAGTCCTGATACAGATGCCGGTATCTCGCACTGTTGGTGCCATTTGGAGCCGAGTCTGCGCAGTAATGATTGGACAACGAGACCACATCATCGAGGTTTGGTGACTCAATCGTGGATTCAAAGTTCTTTATTTGTCACATGCAAATGCACAAGCACAGTACAGTGACACTTCTGAGCCTAAACTCCCCAAGGGCTGACATTAAAACCACATTTTGTAGTATAGAACAACCAAACTTACCAAAAAATGAACACCTGTGCATGCAACAGGATGGTAAATACTCACTAAATGCCAAAAATAATCTTTGGGGAAAATTTATTTGATGTGTACTAGTGCTGACCGATTATATTGGTTTGTTGATATAGTTGGTCAATATTTGCCCAAGCAGATATATCAGCGTCAGGCCCGAAGATCACGTGGGTCGGGCTCTAATCATGATGTTTTGGCTTCACTTTTGAGGAGGACTTAATTCCTGTTCCTCATTCCTAACTTAATTTGGAACATAACAAGACAAATTGAAAAAACATATTTCCATTTTTAAGAGTTCTAACAGCCTCTTTAACAATTTTCATCACTACAGAGATGACAACACACTTCTAGTTAATGTTTCAGAGCATGATAAAACATCAAAAGATCTTTTAAAAGAGCTTAGCTACAAAAGAGTCTGAGGCTTTTTTTTTTTTTACTACAAGAAAAACTATAATTTCAGAGAGGTCCTTCCATCTACCCGGTGGGTAATTATGGGATGGCAGGCAAATAAATCATCCATTCAGACTGGCAGTATTCTTGACTTCTGCTACAAACCAGAATAAAGTCCTGAGGTGACCAAAGTGCATTGCATGTTATCAGTCACTTGATGCTGTGTTTGCTTCAGGAAATCCTAATAACTGACTGCGACGTTCAAGGCCTACAGAAATTCCCAGCAAGGTAACCTTCCTGTCTAGATAGAGCATAAATGAAAAAATAAATAAATGTAAACGCTTTAAAATGTGAGACCTTTTAAGCAATTATTCCGCTATGTATACACATACCCACATCTCTCTTTTTCTGTCAGTGAATCTGTGTGAGAGCCCAGCCACATGCCAGTGCCTTTGTGTCAAAGATTAAGTGAAACCAGGAAGGCCAGCAATCCTATGTTTGCACAGTGAACACACTCTGTTTCAGCTGCACTAACACATCACATACCAATCTATAGAGTAAGGCCTGATGCAGCTACTGTAGGTCCATAATCAATATAGAGAGGGCACAAAATTTAAGTACAATTTTTTTTTTTAATAACAGTAATGTAAAAAGCTCCCACTGAAGAATAACTGTGCATGTGTGTAGATTTCAAAAGGAGGTAAAAGCTGAAAGACAGCATTCTTAAGTCTACATTTAAGTACAGGGTGCTGTTCTCTTCTAAGATTAAGTGCTCTTATTTGGCACCGTTATCTGGGGTTGTCATTGAAAATGATGGGTTAGAAAAAGCTATCAACACACGGCGAGAGGAATTCCTGGAAAGTAAAGCAAAGCTACAATGAAAATATTATGAACAAAGCCCAAAAGTGCCAGAGGTGGTTTACTAGACTGAGGCAAAATGGGGCCTAGGGGGACTGTGGGTTTGTAGTGATAGGAAGAGGAGTCACTCTCTCTCTCTCTCTCTCTCTCTCTCTCTCTCTCTCTCTCTCTTACACACACACACACACACTTGGCACAGAAGCAAACAACACACGGAAGAGGACCAATCCTTGGTGGCCTAACCAGCCAACTCACTTCCTGTGCAATCCCAGAGTAACTCAAACACGATCTATTGACAAAAAAATTCAATACATCACAAGTTAAACTGGATTAAAAGTTTTCTTAGGTTTTATATTTAAAGATGTCACCCCGTGATAAGATTGTTCACATGTGACTTTTTTTGGAGCAGCAGGGCTTGAAGAGTCACTGTGACAATTAGAGAAGGAAGCCACCAAATGTGCAAAAATTACAAAAAAGCTTAAATCTTTCATGCCAATAAACTACACATGTCCCAAATACAAATCGTTCCAAAGCTGTCGACTGTTTCCATACTCAGTGAGCCTGTCATGATTAACAAACTATTTTGTCTGGAAGATACATAATCCCAGAAATAACTGCGATAAATGATATCATCTTAAGATCTTTTGTATAACACTGATACACTGATAATAAATTTGAATATTCATGTAGGTGCATGCTAGAGCAATAAACTTCTAATTCTCAAAAATACTCAGGCATTGGAGCTGAAATATGAAAAATATCAAAATATCCTACACATAAATTTAAATTGACCAAAAAGGGAGGGGCTCTCCGGCTCTACTAACGTAAAATTTACTTAATGTTTAATATTTTGAGCAGGAACTTAAAAAGTCATTCATTCCTTAACAGGCCATTTATCGACAGTTCTCGCTGGTATTTTTAAATGAACATACTGGCTCGTTCGGGTGAACCCTCTCTTCTAATCATTCGACTCAGATGGTGTGAAAAAAAAGTTTAGGCCTAACTCAAAGATTATTTGAACCTGTATGATTACAAGGTTGATCAGTGTTTCCATGAAAGCATTTAAATTATAAAGATGGTTATCAATACTGCAGGGGGCCAGGCAGTTTTTTCACAACAACACAACACAAATCTGTGGTTTGTGTGCTCATGCGTGCCTGTGGTTATTTATGCCATGCAAGTGCAGACATGCTTGGATCTGCATGTATGAAAGTGTGTGTTTACAGGAGAATGTATGTCTCAGAGTGTGTGTACTCAGTGAGCCTGTGGTCTCTGTGTATGAACCCCATCCAGCCATCTCTAGTTCTGTTTGCACAGGACATGCCTCAGTAAGCTATGACAACTGTTCATGTTTGCCCGTGTTGCTAACCTCTCTTAATACAGCCGACAGCTACATTCTTCCACAGCGCAGACACTCTATTTATCAGTGCTTTTATACATTCAGCCTATGGAATCTGCTGGATCACGCTGTCCTCAGCCACCTTTTCAAGGAAACGCCCATCGGGAGTGGAGTCAGGGGACTGAAATGTCAACAAATCTCCAACAGGCAAATTCTCTGTGCTTCTTATATAATCAGACTTTCTAACCTGCACCTGCATCAGCTGTCGGTCTTCCATTTAACGCAACAAACATTTCATACAACAAGGAGTCAAAGGAGAAAGTGACGAAAGTTATCTCCAACAGAAAGCTGATGATGAAATCCAAACATCTGTTTTGATGGGTAATTTGTTGCATTCAAAGACTAACTTAAGGTTGATAGAAACCCTGTAACACACACCTGTGATATCCAACATAAATCTTAAAGTCCCTCCGAGGAACTTTCATTTTGTGTTGATTGTAGCAGCGCTTGTTGAAAAAGTGGTACTGCTTACTGTCATAAAGATCTTGTCTAGTGTGAGCATTCGTTTTGGAAGAGAGTGAAAAAAACGCACCACTTATTGGCACAGTACCAGTTTGGCCATGAAAATAAAATAGTTAAATAATCTAAAAAGAAACATCCTACTGCTTCCAACCACAGACAGTCAAAAGAGAACAGCGAGTCGATCATGCTAGTGAACAACAAATCGTTTCTTCCGGTCTGTGTGTCATAAAGCATTTTGTAGTGTTTCCACCAGAGTTGTACTCGTATAAGTTTAGCCTAAAATGCTCGATCAGGTGTTCAAGAATAAACAAGTTCATATACCCATCAGGTACCACATAATTTACTTCTACTGCTTCATCCAAGCAGCATCTTTTGCAAATCTGAATGCAGCTTAACAGATTTTTTACTGCACAAGTATAGCCTACAAAGGCAAGCTACTTAAAACTTCAAGTACATGCACACAGGGTGACTAACACAAGCTGTTACAAAATAATAAAGTTAATATGTATATTCTTAATGCACTGGTATCTGTCACTACCCATATTCAGGTATTGGAATCGGTATCGAACAAGAAAAAATCGGCAAATCTCTGACTCCAACCTGTCAAGACGTCCAAAAGACCTCTCTTGCCCCTCCCCCTCTTCGCACCCTCCTCTCCTTAGTGTTTCATTTCCTGCTAATAGACTAAACGGCAGTCTCACACCATTTCATGTAGAGCTTGGTAGATCGTAATAGTGACAAAACATGGGCTTTAATACACCATTGGCAGAGAGATGAAATAAAAAACAAATGGTCGGATGAACTGTGAGATCTTTGCAGAGTGGTGACCGTGAAAGCCAGAGATGATGAGCTCCGTCTGTGCTTATGTGAAATGTTGATATGGTTTTCTCATACAACGATTACGCTAATTTATGTACCAAAGCCTGCTTTACACAAATCTGCCAAGGCCAATAACTGCACTCATAATCTCCAGCATCTAGAAATAATCACTTTATGCTCTACTTGTTTATAAATGAAATGAAGCAATTATCCTAATGAAGATCAGCTTTCTTGTTGGGGATTTGCAGCAAAAATGTTTTGTCTTTGTTGCCTACATGCTGGCGTGCTGATACTTCAATCGTCAAACAATAGCAGCAACAGAAACGTTACTTTATGATAATTAAGGACACGCAGTTCACAGTAGGGATGCTGAAACTGTTGCAAAAAAGAGAGCTGCGCACTTCCTGACCTACAGTCTAAACCACATGCATGTGGATGATGCTAAATGTCAGCATCAACAGTAAGTTTGCTTGTTGCCTTTGCTGAACCAAAGATATACAGTTGCATAACAGAAGGTCACAGCAGTTTGAGCATTAATATTGACTTTGTTTTGTCGTTATAAAAAAAAAAAACCCTGAATCTTCTTTGCAACAATTTTGTGAGGTATTGTCTTGCTGCTAAGGATGTTTACTTACTTACCTCTTCTAAAGTCTGAAATAAAGTATTATTTTGGTCTATGTGCTTTATAGAAATACCAGGGCTACATTCTGTAAATATTAAAGAGGAGCATTGCTAAAACTGGTGTTGTTTTTCATGTTGGTGTGCTGATAGAGAGATATGAATCTGCTCTGAAATGTTACTGTAGCACAGTGAGATATACCCTTTCTAATCAGCAGACAGGGATAAGAACAGAGCACAGAAATGGTTAAACAAACCCCATAAAGCAGAGCTCTCTCTCTCTCTCTCTCTCTCTCTCCCTCTCTCTCCTTCTCTTTCTCTCTCTCTCTCTTACACACACACATATTCATTAGTGAAATCCATCAATCAGCATTTCATGCAGTTTGGGTTTGAACCACACCAAATGCACTAAAACAATAAACGTCTGTCTTTCAAGTCGCTATCTGGACTGGAACACATCTGGTGGCAAGGCTCATTTTGGTTTCCACATCGTTGAATGACATTACAGACTCAATGGCGAGCTGAAAAATAAAGTACCCCGAAAAATCTCTTTCCATTTTCCCTTCATCTGCAGCCCCTTCTCTCGCTCCTTACACACACACACACACACACACACCAGAGCTCCAACCCCCCTCCCTGCACTAACCGGCTAACCTCTCGAATGCTATTTCACCATCCCATCCCCCAACCAATCAAGAAGTGAATATAAAACAGCACAAGGAAACTGGGCGGCGGGGCGGGGGTGCAGACAGACAGGGAAAGAGACAGAAAGACACATAGACAGGCTGGGCTTTTGCTATGAAGAAACCAATGTTCTCCTGAGGTGAAAACGCCTTGGCACTCCCTTTACACAAGTTCAGGGGAGGCATCACACGTCCGACATCCAGCTGAGGATCAGAAGTCACGCTTGACTGTAGTATTTGGGCTTTCAAGGGGCAGTGACGGTAATTAGGGTTAATGTGATTTAATGAGGGGCACGAGTCCTGCGTGGCTGGGCTGCTTTGATTCACAATCAACGTCAAAATTAAAATTACTCTGACACCAACTGATGTGACCGCATTTCACCCTTAGTTACAGTGCGTTACGTCTGTCACCAAGCCAAAAAAAACTGCTATCAGTCTTATCCTCAAAGCAATCTGCTGATTTCTTATAATAAACCAACATTCTTTCTCAGAGATTGCAACATGATGGCAGCATAGGAGTGATTTGGATAGCAGTAGTATATCACAAAAGTATATTGGGGAGAGTTTTTAAAAAATGCACTGTCATGGGTGAATTCTTGGCAGTTAATGCAATCAATCATCGACATAAATAGCCTGTTTCTGTGGACCTAGGTGATTAAGTAGCTAACCAGGCAGGATAAACTATACTATCTATTTTCAGCCGTACATGACTTATGACCCTCTTAACACCTCTAGTAGCTCTGAGTCATGTCTGGTCCAGATTATAAAGTACAGAGCAGAGCAACGGGCGTGCGGTGAGCCTGGTTGAGGCTCTGTCACCTTCACTATCCTGTAGGTTAAACTGAAGTCTGTGGTGATAATACCTGTTATGAACAGAGGAGTATCCTCTAAACAGTCTTTTACTATCCTAAAAGAACCCCATGACATCCTGTGGTGTTGCTGCAGAATAAAAACTACAGTATCATTGACTTGCAGCACCACTGTGGGTGTTTTTTCTTTGTAATAATTAGGGCCCAAATGACATATTGATTTATCGGCCAATATTAACCTATTGCAGATATATTGGTATCAGCATTTATGTTCTCCGATATCTGCCGATATTAAATCAGCTTTATGAGGCCACAAAAAATGCTTGGACCAGTCATTTTTAAGTGGTGTAAATACATAGTTTGTCCAGCAAGGGGCAGTCTATTATTTAATAAATAATAAGTTTACTGATCAGCGCACTGCTGTTTAAAATAAAGTTTGTTAGATGAATGATATCCTGCCTCCATTACATATTTTTGCCTCAAGTATTTGATAACCACATTCAGCCAATATTATTTGCATATCATATCAGCCAATATCTCAGATATTGGAATTTTCTTGCTCCCTTTTATTGGTACTGACATCAGCCCCGAAATTCTCATATTGGTCGGACCCTGGTCATAATTCTGCTGTAACATAAGTGAACATAAACAGAAGAAACATTAACATAAACAGATTACAAGGAAGGCAAGCTCTGTGTGCAACTTATTTATTTACTATTATCTAATACTTTTCAAAAACGGATTCAACACAGTCCTGCATTTTCCTTACTCCTGTTTTAAACAAGTGAGCCTTCATAAATGCAGTTTTCTCTGACTGTAATGGTCTGTGCACAGAACACAATCTAAGCCCCACTGCTCCTGAGGATAACACTGTAGCTACTTATCATTAACTCAAAGACACAATCAGCCCCAGGCGATCCGGCTTCCCTCCATAACCTTTTGACATTGCTGCTGGGAAGGTAAATGAGAGAAGAAGTTAGACACAGAGAGGGGGGCGAGGTGGGGAGACAGAAAGACTTGATTATGAATAGTGCCAGGAAGTGGTTAGACCAAAACATAACTTCACAAAGTAGACTGTTGGAGGGTTTATTTAAATACAAAGAAATAATGTTCATTCTATGACTCTACTTTATGTTATCTATTATTTGCTCTGTGTTAACCACCTGGAACCGCATTAGAACAATAAACTTGCCACTTTGAGTTCTCCCAGTTCCAGCAGCTTAAGGCTGCCTTTTTCCCCTCTGGTGTGCATTAGAGCCATGCATGGGTTAACATTTTCCCAGTGAGAACGGTTGGCATATTGCAGCTCGGACTGGCCAGTCAGCAGAATGTTATGAATGGGCACAATGAAAAACCCCAAGTCCACGCTGTCGACCCAAGAATGCTTGCCTCCATGTAATTAACTTTTCTCTGTGTACTGAATGAGGTACTGCTGGAATAACTCTTTCTTTTTTTCTGTTTCTATTACAGTCATGTTTTTAAGAGGAAAAAAAAACACATTCTCAGAATTCAACACGGAAAATATTTTCGCCCGTCCGTACTTTGAAGTAGCCCATGACTAATACAGTGATTTGGATAGCGCTGGAAATGGAACGGACCACTTGAAAAGGGGTGGTACGTGCTCTGCAAAAAGCTGGCCTCATTGCTCTTTTGGTGGACAAATGTCAGCTGCTTGTTACTTGCTCTCATAAAAAGATGTTCAATGAGGCCTTGCAAAGTAGAACTTGTCGGAAAGCCTGGATCAGTGTCGAAATGCTGGATATCTTGTTGAACATGTTTCCTACATCTTGCCTCAAGGTATATCAGCAAGTATGCATCACACCGACACATAGAAGCATAAAGTCTCTCACCTAATACTCACACACAGTGATGCATTGTTTAAGTAATCATTTCTGTTAGTACTTGCACTGCACACGTGTATCTATAGTGTTTGCTCCACACTGCGGTGAAAACAGCTTCAGTGTATATAAATAACATACAGTAACTTGGAGCAGACTGTAACTATGTAAAGAATAACATCTGCAAACCGCTGGATTATAAACCTACAGTATAACTACAGTATAATTACACAAGAGCCTCTCTCTTGGGCACTGTGCCGTTAGAGGGAAGAGGGATGAGGAGAAAGTGGAACAGCTACAGTAATCTATCCAACTTCATTTCACTGGAGTGATTTTGCCTGGGGGTATGCACAAGTCATAATGCATTTGACAAATAGTCTCCCGCTAAAACAGGCATTTGCGAAGAAGTGGCCTTCAGCGCTGGTATACACAGCCGAGTGTACACTGAACAAACAAGCCTCCCACTCAGAGAGGAAAGATACAGAGATGCTTCAAAAAGATTTGGAGAAATCTTGGGTGAAAAGTAAAGATGACTCACAGTGATTGTGCAAGTGCAGGACAATGCAAGTTGGATGGAGTTGAGAAGAGCAACAGAGCCGTGGGGTTCACGGCAAAATACAAATCGATGCTTTTCTCATGTGCTGTTGTTTTTGTTGCTCTAAAATGTGGATGCACAGGTTGTTTTATTAAGGAATTTACAGTGACATGTAGAGAGGCTCCATGCTTTTTTGTCCTGTCTACGAACTTCTTACCATTTTGCATTTTGATCAGCAATCTTTGTTTGAAAAAAAAAGCATCAAGTGCACTACATTTAATCAGCTTTTGATGAAACATTTGATGATTTTAACATACTGTAAGGATGTTTTATGTGTAATTGCTGAAGAAACCAATCCTCAAATCAAAAAAGGTCAAGACCTTGCATGGTATGTGGTGTTATTGACTGATCCTGTCAGTCAGATCCATATACCTGCACGCATCAATCAATCATCAGTCTGAATGTGGCCAATCAGCTCAAAACCAGTTTCAGCTTACACATTCTTTACATTCCTCAATTATTAACCCCTTCAGGTAGAAAATAACTGAATGACTTTAGGTCCAATTATACGCACACACACATTCACACACACAAACACGTGTATTTCTCTAAATGTCTAATTGTCACTCTCAGAAATAGATGTGTTTGAGCTTACACGAACAGGAAGTCATGAGCTTTATGCATGGACTTTCCCACTTAGTGTTGCCCTCACTTCCTCGTTGGTGTCTTGAACACTGAACAGTAATGCATTAAACACAGTAGTGAGCTTCACACAAGCCCTATTCTGCCTGTTATAATTTAAATGCTGGTAAATCAACACCTTTCTTAATGTCTATATCGGGAGAGTTTGAGAGTTTCAAGGCCAACTAATGCCTATTTATTTGCACAGATATTATATATATATATAT
>JAQLOL010000012.1:10397655-10414823 GCA_029783665.1 Naso thynnoides
ATTCAGTGATGCTGATTTTTTGCCGTTGTTGAAAAACAGTTAATGCACTAAATGAGAGATGGAAACAGCTGTTTCGAATCATTTGTGACTTAGCTGATATTTATCTGGTTCCGCTCCCTGAAATAAGTAGTAGGCTAGCGTTAAAACAAGAAGCTGATTCTGCCGTCTTTCTGGATATTCCCCAAACATGCAAAGCATAGCTAACAACAGCAACAACAACAACAACAGATACGCGTGGTGTGACTTGGAGAGCAAAGCAGTCTCATCAGAGGAACATAACAGCCATTTAATATGGAAAACATCAACAGAACACCACCATGTTTTGTTTCTGGTCTGCAACTTCTGCCGTTTATTGCAGCCATTTGTAACGCTGCCTATACCACTATCCTCTGACCAAACTATGTTTTACAGCCTAGTTTATTTGCTCCAGACCACTTGTTGAAAATACTCCTAGTTTGCATTTTCTGTTTTGCGAGATTTCGAAAATTTGCTTGAAATTCGCTTCACAATTAAAGGAACAATGTGTAAGAAATGTACAGCAAGTAATCATAAAATCTTTCCATATGTCACCAGAGACTAAGGAATCACGTTAATTTGAAAAACTGATCTAAATGACAACAATAGTACAGCCAGGACATTTGCATGTAAAAATTTTATTTGCAGCCTCTAAATCATGTTTCCGTTTTGGTCTGTGTTTTGGCCTGTTGTGTCACCCACTGTTCTCTCCCAGTCAAAGCATCAGTGGCATTTCAGCCGCCGGGTAGCCAGTTAAGTGAGCTGGAAGGGGAAACAACATACTGCAGTGTTTTGAATTTGACTGCAGCAATGGTTTTGGCCACAATCCTACATACTGCTACTTTAATGCAAACATGGCTATTGACATACTTGGCATATTATCCAACCATAAAGTTGCGATGACAAATGTGTTTGTTACAGTTACCCAAACTTTGTTAATGATTTCTTTAGTGCATATTAAGTTCTTTTCAAAGGTTTGGGACTTTGAGTTAACAACAAAATGAAATCAACAGTTTGTCTCCTTGACTTTAAAAAACAAACAAACTAAAAACAAACAAATAAACTTTTGCGATTTTGCAAGTCATCCAGCAAAATTTTGATTATCCATGCAATGTTAGTGAAATGGGAAGAAAAGAAAAACCTCTGGTTATTCTGATTTGAAGAGTTAACCTATCGTGCCATAATAGTAACTAAACTGCTAGCCTTGTAGTCACATAACTTAATTTGCCATTATTTGTAGTTCTCATAAAGGCTTGCCATACGAGGTGAGGGCATGATTTATGAAATAAAAATTAAACAAACAGGAGTTTGCTGATTGTATTTTACTAACCTTAGTTTCACAAAAAATTAGCTTCATTTGAAAAAATAATAAAAGCTTGACCTTTTTCTCGTTGAGTTTAGTCCAGTTAACTGTGGGCCTACTTGTTCTCCACCCACACCAACTCTAAACTCCACCCAGCATAATGATAATCCATCAGTGTTGCTGACTGATGAGGTCCAAGGATGAGGTTCAAATTTAATTTTAAAACTTAAAAAATAAATAAATAAATAAATAAAATCTAACTTTTAAATGTCTTTTATTTCAAAGGTAAACCATCCATCCCACCAGACTCTCAGATCTATGAATCAGACTGAATGCTTTTGGATTATATAATGCTGGGGCAACATTCCAACCACTCATCCAGAAGCATTCACAGGGACAGTTTATGTTGACTGTATCATCTTTTACTGCAGAGAAGGTGCTGCCTTCTTTGTTTTTTGGAAACAAAATTCTCACAAACCAGAGAGCAAAACTTTACAGACATCTCCCATTTTCTCAATCTCTCCCTGTATTTCTGTGAATGACAAAAGAACAAGCAACCATCAAGCTCTACTGTCATCAAAGGATTTTTCATTCCTTGCGTGGTGACTTGGAAAAAATTAATAATGAATCTCTGAAAAAAGAAAATCTTCATGTCTTTTCTCCCTGCATCGCACTTGTGACAGGAAACATTTGCAGCTTGTACTGCACTGCACCACATTAACTGTGGTTAAAAAAAAAGATTTGTGGAGACACCATCCACTTTAGAGAAACTAATCTCATGCATGATAATCAAGAATACTTCCTCGCAGATTCTGCAAGCAATTTCCATCAGCACAAAAGATGTATCTGGGATTTTAGATAAGTGAAAAGAGGAGAGGATCTACAGATTTATACCATCTTGTAAAGTTACATAAGCCACTCTAGGCTCATGACATACTTAAATAAGCAAGGGTTATGTAACGGCTCTATAACTGTACTTTACCATTGAGTAGCAAAGCAAATTAAGTAGGTGCACAGGAATTTACAAGTGAAGCAAAACATTGTACCAGATTCCTGCTTTTGTTCTCCATGTGCATTAAGCCGTGTTTTCACATAAAAATAAAGGTACAGCTGTAAAGCATTTCCTCCACTGCTGGTGACTCACAGGAAGTTAAAGAGAAAAGTGAAAAATAAGTCAGAGCTGCACAAACGCAAAGCATACACGAGGTGTGTGTGTGTGTGTGTGTGTGTGTGTGTGTGTGTGTGTGTGTGTGTGTGTGTGTGTGTGTGTGAGCAAGAGAGACACAGACAGATGCCTGTGTTGTGTATCCATCTATTAAAAGAGAAAGGGGTGTGGTTGTGAGAGCTGGGAGAAGTTATTTATCACTATTCTGTGTAACTCTGCCCTATTATAAATTCCGAATAGCTGCTGTTATGAGTAAAGCCTTTCATGGACTCATTAATATTTGACGGAAAACATGGCTTTTTTATCAGAAGAACAGTTTTACCGCTTCTTTTTTTCTCCTCTTGATGTGAGCTTTGTGTCACGGTGCATTACAGGGTTTTGCTTTTATCTTGCTTGGCTCTATTACTGAATCAGCCACACACCTCCTTGTATCCCATTCTCCCCCTCACAGATCATGAATTAAAATTTCTCCTTGTGTTAAAAGTCAAAGCATTTAGCGCTCCTCTTTGATCTTAAATTCCATCTGCCTCAGTCGACCCTCCTCCTCAATCACAAGTGTTCCCCTCACCTTTATAATCACAACATTTACCAACACATCTCAAACATCTGCATCATTATCACTGGTTTGTCCTGTCATTTTCTGTAATCCTGCTCGTACTTGATGGATATGGAGGTAATGTTAAAAACAGATGTAATCAAGTGAATAACAGCTTTACAGGACAGCAGTTCCTCATGTTGTTAAAGCCTGTGAACAACCTGTTCTGTTGACTGTGCTGTGTTCATGCTGTCTCTATAAAAGCAATGAACAGATCACAGGCTTTTATTTGGATAAACACAGGGGGTGTGGAGTTTTTCTTGTGCAACGCAGACATTTTTATATAGACACCAAATGTATCAGAGCTGACATTAAATTAAGTAGTCGATTGAGCAAAACTGCAGATGGCCACTAAGTTGGTGACCTACTTTATTTCAGTCATTTAAAATATAATTTAAAAAATAATGAAAAGTGCATCAGCTGAGTAAAGATGCCGCCTTGGGCTCTGAGAGATAATACTGTAGAAAGCACCTTTTGCAATTTCCTCCCTTTTCATGGACAAAAAGATTAGCTGATCAATCAAAACAATAACACACTAGTCAATATTTTCAATGTTGTGCTGCATCACTATAACACAAAACACTTTTAAAGTAAGGAAATTTTTTCTGTGCGCAAAAAGATTTATGTCTCTCACATCTTTGCTCACAAAATGGACTTAGTTCATTAACTTAGGTTCGGAAACAGGGACATGCCTCAACTGCACCTCTAATCACCTGACAAGTCTACTGATACCTGGTCAACCCATTCAGCCCTGTTCGTCTCAGAACTCTTGACCCACCCACTCTCTTCCCTCTCCTCTCATTCTTCCTGATTAATGCGGTGCATACCTACACTACATCTCATTACAGGTACAGGTCCTTAATCAGCTCAGGCAGAGTAAATGCTGAGACAGAACCCCCATACTGAGTCTCCCTCTGCCTAATGGACACATCCTCCCACAGAATTCAAGATAACATTCATTTTTTAATTAAAATTACGTTCATTAAAAGTTGTCAAACTGAATTCTTGTGGCTTGGTCCCTGCTAGTGAAACTCGTGCTAATGTTCACATCTTTTCGCCTGACAGTGTTCAGCACACTCCCTCAAAACTCACAACATCTGTTGCTTTGCGCCGTTTGGTAAAATTGCACATTTTAAGTGCCAGTCTACCTGAGATCAGCCTGAGGCACATCCATGAAAACTTAATACAGTTTAATCAGCATCTTGATAAGCCACACCCGTCAGGTCAATGAATTTTCTTGGCAAAGGGAAAGTACTCACTAACAGATTTCTAACAAATTTGGGCTTACAAGATGAAAGAAACAAGCCTCTGTGCTCAGAAAAAGTCAAATATATTTTACTTCAACTTGTGCAAAATGGGAGCAAAAATCAAATGTAATGCATTTAATTTTGTAGAGTGTATAAATGTGATCATTTAAATGGTGAATGCATATTTAAACCAGACTACAGACGACAAACCTTTTTTTCCTCGAGGCTGTGATATTCCCTCTACAGTCTATTTTTATGACCTATCATTTATCAAACATGTTATAGGAGTTTTGTTTTTAAAGTTCATGTTTTTAAAGTGCCATTAAGGGACAAAAAACAGCACATGCAATCCTGTGTTTTAGAATAAAAATAAACCTTATCATTTTACTCTTGACATGTCTTGCAAAAGGAAAGCCAAAAAGTTCCTTTTCCTCTCATCTTTTTTATCGCTGCAGTACATCCTGTGTCATAATGTCTAAATAGGTCTTTAAGGCTGTATGTTCCAACAGGCTGAATATCCACTAAAAATGTAATAGATGTAATGCAGTTATCACTTAGTCCACAAAGACACTCAGCATCACGCTTCATGTCTTTTATGCTTCTTGCGGTAATCAAATAACCATTGTGTGTCATCATAAAGCACACACATTTTTTCTTGGACATGTATCTTGAATTTAGAGTGTGAGAAAATGCTAACATTTAAATCTGTACAAAAAAAAAATCATAAAGCTACATGTTTGAATTATAGTAGTATAGTCATTCAATCATGTAGTCAAAGATGTTAGTACAGTACAGTAAAAGAAAGCTAGTTTTTTAATGATGACTTGACTTCATGAGAGAAAATTACCAAATTTTAAGTAAAAAACCTGTTGTGTTTGAAAACTTAAATAAATGACTTACATTTGAAAAGGCCACCTTTACTGTTGCGTTTCATTGTTTTTTTTTAATTTTTAAACTTTTATTTGTGAACTATCCAGCTGACAGTCCAACCGTTTTTTATGCAACACTATATGCAAGTGCAATTTCACACAGCAACTCAAGTGAAGAATCCCCTCACTTGTCCCTTTTACACTGAGCACTTCAACTGCTTTCATTTTTTCATCTCCAACTAACATTTCAACTGCTTTTACATCTTGCAAATCATAATCAACCATTTTGTCAACTTTTCATCTACTTTCAACACTAACACTCAGAACAAGATCTCTGTTCTTGACAACTAAACAAATACAAAAAACTTCTTTCACTTTTCTGACACAAACGTTCACTGTTCAGACCAACTGCTTTTAGCACTTCCACTGCAACTTAATTTATCACCTGCGCTTCGACTGACATTTTAATATGAATCATTTTAACTTTAAATCTTTCATTTCTTTCTGATTGTCATTGCAACTGAAACTCTAACTTCAAGCAGCACATTCACTTACTTGGGCACTTAGCTTTTTATAGAGTGCTTACACAAACTGAAACATTCGCCACTTTCAGCACCTTCATTTTAACTGCTTATTTGACTTCTTTCAATATTTGTGAAATGTCTATGCAAAAGCAACCAAAGCTGTGTCCATGTTTTAACTTTCTTAACTCAGTTATGACATTTAGCAATGAGCCCAACATTTTTTTTTTTAAATGTTGCCTTTTCTGGCTAAACTCATTTTTGTATCTATTTATGATTAGCAATCACCATAAATTTACTTTCCAATACTGTTTTCACAGTTAAACAATTGCATCCTGTGAACTTAAGCACCAACCGCTGTCTTCGTTTTTTTTTTTTCAGGAGTGTGTTACGCTCACGGAGTTCCACATAGTGAGGGCGGAAGAAATTAGACAGCTTTCCGTCGGAAAAACTTGTTTCAATTAGTCTATTGTTGCCATTAGTAATGAAAACAACAAGTAACTCATCCCAACACACGTAATATTACACTCTTGCTTTATGCATGATGCAGCAAATTTAAAATGAACGCTCCAAACTTAAAGGTGTTATATGTAGCATTTCAGCATCAATTACAGGACAATTCCCCCAAAATCTCATGAATTTGTTAAAGTATGGCTAATAAATTTGGTCAAGTCCACTTCAAGATCATTTGACTCAGTCTTAACTGATGGGTCAAAATATAGAGTTAAGTGTTTATGTGCTGGTCAGGTCACATATGATGATGCAGTTAGGATTTATGGTTTTTATCCAGTTAACTCCTGTTTTTAGAGCAGTTTCGTGTCTTTCAGTCAGTATTTATCACGCTACCATGTTGTACTTTCATTGCACAGTTTAAACTAGACATCAACTATGTACATAAAATGTAAGTACAGAGTATAAATTCGATCTCTGTGACCTGATCGATGCTAAATTTGTTTCGTATAGCAACTTTGAATAAAGCATGACGGTAAGTCAGTTTGCTAACTTGATAAGTATAAGTTCTGTGTTTTAAATTAAACTAAAAAAACAGATGAGATCTATGAACACCTCTCAATCTCTTGAACACCTCTTGAGGCGTTATCCTATAAAACCAGGTTGGTAAATAAAAAACATAAAATATTTATTACACATAGATGTATTAATCATAAATATTCATTGGCACAGAACTATGATCCTCAGGGAAAATATATTGACAGAGCTATCATAACATTCTCCAATTATACGACAGAGCAGCCAGTGTTTTATCCAAAACACAGTTTATTCATCTTATACATCTTACTTCTGGTCCTGAGCTTATATTCTCTACTCCAGCTCTGGTGCCCTTTCCATTAATCTGGTGTTTAGTTTATATCCCTGTGGTTAACAAAATGAGAATAAAGTTCATGATATAGCTATTTATTTGTCGTTTACAGCCAAAAGGTTGTGCTGTTCCACCTTAAAGTTTTGAATTGTATCTGTTTTCTTTGTCTGTAATGGTGCAGATTTGAAAATAACTTATGTAGCTAAATGACTGAGTAATTCCAAACATGGCAAATTGATTTTACAAGATAACAAATTGAACATCAGGGGTAAACTTACACTGTCATAACAAGACCTATTAGTCATTTTTCTCTCACAGCACACTGTAAAATGACATCACAAAAATGAAACCTTTGTCATCCAGCCATCACTTTTGTTTATCAGCTAATTAATCTTTTTCATTTGTGTCATCTTTGAGAACGGCATGTGCTCTGAGTGCCGCACACAGCAACACAAAATCAAACAGTCTAATGCTCACATCGAGTCAGCAACAGGCTCACTGTAACAGTTGCTTTCAGTCTATTATTTCTATTCATAATGTGCACAGGTGCAGCTTAACTCAATTGGAAGACTTTGCTGTGGCTATACACAAATACATCTCCATGTTACCAGTAAAGCTGTTGTCATGGAGATGATGAGGCTTATGTAAGCTCAGATGTATTTTAGTTCAAAACGAATGCATTGTCTTCCCTCCGCTCATTTCCTTATGATTTGTTAAATCCACACATATAACAGCTGATTCAGCCGTCTGTCTTTTTGCCAGACAGGTCGAGTATTAGGGAATACAATTTAACATACTTTTTTTTGGCTGGCAATGCTTGAAGGATCTGCTCTCAGGCAAGACACTTTTTGCCATCTGCAAAAGTTGATAACAGGCATTTTGCATTTCCCCCTCTGTATCACTTCTATCAGTATTGCTGTCACCAACAGAGCTACAGCCTTGATATTAAAAACTCAGATGTCTGGTTTCACAAAAAACAATGAAATTCTTACCTCTCAGCAACTATGCTCCGATGGTGGCAAACGCTCTTACAATCGGGAGGGTGGGATCGTCATTTGCTTCACCTTTAACCTCTTGTCTGCCTCTCTATCCAGCAGCTACCGCCTTTCAGCAGAGGATTAAACAGCTATTGACTGAGGAGTGACGTGATTGACAAGTTAAGGTTTCCTTCCTTGTCAGAAGGGCCCCCGTGTCTGTCTGGCCCACGTCTTCCCAGAACTCACATTTCACATTCCAGCGTGACTCGCACAATTTCTGAATTTCTCTGCAGTGAAATACGAGGGAAATTTCTCAAGCCCCACTTTTCATACTGTTTTGTCTAAAATGGCTCCTGTACATCAACAGGGGGAATAAAACTCTTAAATAAACTAGCATTTGAGTGTTATGTATAGTTCTTACTTTGCTGTTTCGTGTGGCCTCAAACAAGGTTTCTCTCATGGTGTGCCTATGTCCAGTGCTCATCAGCGCAGCAACACCTACAGTCTGCAGCAGACACTCGTCTCAGATGAGGGAATTTTCAGCCTCAGTGGAACATGTGGGAGTAGTTAGTTACTGTATATTCATTTAAAGCCTTTGACTGTATTTCAGCTGAAAGAAGGGCAGTTGGCAGTAGGTAACACCACTTATGCTCAAACGACTTCAAACAGACAATAACAAAAAGTTTTGAATGCACCCTGTTTGGTTATGATTTTGTTTGGAGAGCCCCTACATTCACAGGTGCCTCATGAATACATGCAGAACTGTTTAGATGATAAGCAGTGTGTTTCTTAACACTTTGACAACTAGAGAGAAAACAGAATGCTATCTGAGAGAGGTTCAAAATGAAGCAACGTCCTTCCTAATGTTCCTGTCAGATGAAACAATATGTATGGCAGGTAAGTTAGCTCTATATCAGTTAGAAGGGACAGAGAATAATAGCACAAGGCGTGAAGCCAGCAGGACTTATCTCACTGTCTCTCTCAGTCATCTGGATCCACCTGTCCGCAGTCAGAGCATCTCAGAAGATTTGCTGCCGGTTGAGAAATTCGCGGCTGAGCGATGCGTCGGGAGTTGTCATATAAAATGTGAGTGCTTTCCACTGAGTAATTCAATCATAGACTTTTATGGAGGCATCAGCTGGCACATTGAGAGACAGAGTAAAAGGATTGTAATTGGACTTCTTTCATTCAGATTAATATATGGAATATGTGGTATAATTATAGCACAGGCTAATGGGCTTTAGACAACTGAAATGCTAACACATAGTGATTGGTTTAACGCGTCTTCACCATATTGACTTGAGACTTTTCTTCTGTGGTATTTCCTTCAGTCTATTCAGACGTTATTGTTTGGCTTTTATAACCTCCAACTACTCATTGTGACCATCCAGGATGATGGAGAGATTGAAAGCGTTGTCTTCTCAATAAATGAAACTTTGCAGAAATGGCCTATTGTGTGCCAAATGAGTAATTTGTGTGGGCGATGTCTAAGGTCAGCTCTACCCTCATTAAAAACCCTCTAATGCAACGCTGCTGTGTGAACAGGAATTCCTGTTGACTTTAAAGCTTGTTTCCTACTTTCATTTCACCATCTGCCTGTCATTCTGGTGACAGCAGATTGTTTTTGCATGCTGCACTGCTGGGGATGATTTAATAACTTTAGTGAAAGAGGTACAAGAATGTCATCAATATTATGCTTTTTGTGTTGATCTATATTAAGAGGTGGGCTAATAACAGACTGCCCATTTGTTTTTGTGGCAGAAAACTCCCAAATAAAAGGTCCCATAATATTTGTAAAATGCAAGTCCATTAAAGCTCGAGTAGTTTATTTTTGGTGTCTGTAATAATCTTTCAGCATATTATCATTCAGGTGGCCTGAAAAAACACTGGACTTCTGCATCTCTCCTTGACTCTGTATTCAGACTTTAGAAAATGAAGACCGAGATGGGGTACTCTTGAGAATCATGGGTCTTTTCAGAGATTACTATTGGCTACGCTATACTGCGCTTCTTGGTTGCTACGAACTGACTGGTTGTTTCAACAAGCGATGTGCCTTACGTTCTAAAACTGGCCTCTGGGGCCTTGACAAGCTGAGTTGCAGGCGATGCTGTTAGCCAGTTGGAGTGGAGCTGAGATGGACCAGTTTTCCCCCTGCAACCATTTCATGAATCTTTTGGGGCAAACTGGACTTAAAAAAGAGTGACAACAAACTAAACCTTAGGAGTCTCATGCTACTGTTAGCTTGATTTGAAGATATTGCCCTAGCTTTAATAACAAAATGACTATTTTTTTCGGGCAGATTTTGCATTTATTTGTCACATTTTCTATTTAAAGTGTGTTGTCTGAGTGAGTCAGTGAGTTACTAAGCTTCATATACAAACTATAAACAGCCAATACTTTACTGATTTTTATGTCAGTCTCTAGTCCAGCCCCAAACTACAATGACACTATGGCAAGTCCTTGACCCTGACAGATTGTGCATCAAACACTAACCATATTTTGCTGTGACAGAAAAATAATTCTTCACTTAACACCAGGCAGTTCCTGGATGGCTGGGGAGTTGTCATGCCGCACGCTACATGTTTACACTACCTTGCAGGGCCTTTCCGCTCACATCAGCCAACTCATTTTTCTGTTTCTCGACTAAACCAATCAGGTGCATCTGCTGTTCCACACAGCCTCTGTTCAGTGTGGGCGTATGTGCCAGTATAAGCATGATTTTACCCATAATGTATAGACTACAGTTTATCATATATATATATATATATGTATGTTAGTGATTTTAAAAAAAAGACTCCAAATGACATATTAGTGTTTTATAGGTATTTTTCCCCACACAGGCTTGTGTAAGAGTTTTTTATTTGCATCATGTGACCTCATCTAGATGAGCTCCAGACCTCTCTGCTCCATATATATACAAGTAAGAGGAATGCATTTTGCCTAACAATTAACAGTGTAATGTAATCTGATGAAGGCGCCGCCCAAACGTTCAAAACATTAGGGTCTAGTCACACTTTCCATCATCTCGCTCATCATGAAACATTACTGAAACAAGATCCAGGTTGTGAGTGTGTACGTGTGTGTGTGTGTGTGTGTACGTGTGTGTGTGTGTACGTGTGTGTGTGTGTGTGTGTGCACGCATGTGGGCATGTGTGTGTGCACGTGTGGGCATGTGTGTGTGTCTTGGTGAGAGACATAGGGAGAGAGGCAAAGAGAGAGAGAAGAGGGGAGAGGACAGCATTTCACAATCCTCAGATAAACTCAATGTGACAAGATGGTTACTTTCTCCCTCTGCTGTGACAGTTAATTCTGGACTAGGAAAAATGTCAAAAATGTTTAGCTGCGCTTGAGCAGAGTTAATTACAGAGCCCAAGGCAACTCAGACTTGGGCTGCTAATGGCCTTGACTTACAGATAAAGCTCCATTTACCAAGACTTCTTTTCTAACTGCTGATCTAATTTGCTTAAAATCAAATATTTTGGCAGCAGCAATTAGATTGTCACAGTTTAGGTTAGAATAACAGTATCACCTGCCATTGACCTGATTAATGTTTACTACAGTGTTTATCTATTTGTAATACTGCTGTGTTCACAGTGTTGCTTAACGTTGGACAGATACATGAGAACCAAACCATATAGGTGTGAAAAAATTCTTAACACTGGTTTGACATTCATGTTTTAAACTGTCGTACCTGATATTTAAACCCTCTGACCACCTTTGAAACAATCCACCTCTCTCTCTTTCTTTCTCTCTCTCTCTGAGTCTCTCTCTTTCCTTCCTCTGAGGTCAGTGAACCACAGCGTTAGTGTTTCCAAGCCGCTCTTACATGTCATTGTGGTTGCATCACTTCCTTCTCACTGGTCCCTCTTGGCGCTGCTGCATTGACACGTGAAAGTCTATGAAACAGCAATCAAGACATCAGTAGCACAGGGGCCAGAGCCAAGTGAACCCAGTCTCAGAGATCGAGACCCAGAGATGGCCCGTGAAATGAGTTGGAGTTGAAAAATCACCGGGGGGGATATTCCATGCCTCGCTGCCAATTTCACTATCATAATCAACCTCAGCTTGTAGAATGATATTATAGGGCCAGCTATTTTTGCTGACACTCTAACTGAGCAAAGATTTTTGTGGTGCAGAAGATAAGAGAGCAGATAAGTAATATGTGGGGGCTGAACTGTTGACTGCGCAAAAAATGAAAAAGGAAGAGCTGTTTTTTATGAATCTAATCTTAAATGGTCTTGTTTAAAATTGTCATAATAAAAGCAGGAGACTGGAGTTTGGTTTTGTTTGGTTTTATGTATTAATTGCATGCATAGATGATGACATTGTGCAAAACGGAGACAAATGTTTCGCCCATCAAACCAAATGTAAGAGGCCACATTGGTCTCAGCTGTTATCAATCAGGTTATCATAAATCACTATAATATATCTGCCCAATCCTTCCCACAAAAAAATTGCATTAGATCTAAATATACCTTTAGCTTTACTGACACTTTTTCCTGAGCCGAATGAAAAACATATGAACATAAGACACATCTCAGCCCATATAATATCCATAGAGGTTTATTATATGTGATCATTTAAAAATGCTTTTGATAAGACATGTCTGCATTCTAAAGACAGTTCCTCTTTTGGAATTTGAGAACTAAAACTGAACAACCACAAGTCAAAAAGTACCTTGAAAGTGGTTTGTTTTTCTCTAATACTATTCATGAGATTTACTGTAAACATAAAGCGAACCAGTAAATCACAGGAGGTGAAGTACAGGCTAGAATTTTCATTCTGTTTCAGTTTTCTATTTCAACAAACCACATTAAGAGATGTGGGGAAAAAAAACCTCCATCTCCTTTCACAAAAAGCTTTGGTTCAGTAGTAATTGTGTAGTAATAATGTAATAGTATCAAAAAATGGAATTCAAAGGGTTAAAATCCTGAAAATGAATGAATATTTGGTAGTTATGATGAGGTCTGAAGTTGGTTAAAATATTTTTTTAAATTAAAAAATATATTACTATATATTTTTAAAAATATATTACTATATATTTTTTCAGCACTCTTTGGAGCTGTGCGTTTTTGTGCTCTCAATGTCCTCTCTAATGCAGTAAAAGTTAAGGGGTGTGTGAGGGTTAATAATGGCATTAATGTAATAATGTTCTTCATTGCAAATTGGTGTGTTGCACTAATCAACCTGAAGGGGCACAATAAGCAGTACCTGATTAGTTATTGATTTTGTGCCAGTTTTACCCTTTGCAGATTCATTCAAAGAGTTTTTTTTTTCGAGAAATTGTAGATTCACAGATTTCAAGGATGAAATGAATGAAATTTTGGTTCATTCAGATTTTGTTTAACATTGTTTTCAACTTATCATACGAGTGTTAAGGAATTCCATTTATTTATTAGATTTTAGTGTCTCAGTCATTCCTTCATCTTGATATCTGCTCAGGTGTGTATTTTTTTAAAATTATGCTAAAACAACATTTTTGTTTGGGATATGCAAGCTGATGCTGGTCAGTTCTCTTAGGTCTGAAACCTGTTTTAACCACATAAATGTAGAGTACAAATTCACATAAATGAGAGAAGAATTTACTTTCAGATTCTTTGTTTTCAACTTGCAAAAATAAAAAATTCAATTTGATTTTTCTGTGCACAGAAGAACACACGTTTTTTTCAATATGTAACGATGTTGTGTCTAATTTAGTTATTGTATTACTATAACTGCTCAGTTTATCGATTGGTTTGATGGTGATGCCAAGTACAAAACTTGAGTTTTACAACCGTAATGACTCATTCATTTAAATCCTGATTATAGGACACCATTAAAATATTCATCAAGCTTTTTATTCTGTTTCACCAATTATGAGTAACAAGTTACATGATTGCCCTTGAGTTTCTTTATTAGTTTACTCTATTTAACACACAACCTACCACATCTCATATTAGCCTCTATCTTTTCATTTTATTAGAGACGTTTAGCTCTGTGTTTCATTTTATTTTTTTAAATTTAATTATTACTGTATGATTTTGTCTTTTAATTATTTAATAGTAGAGTTTCACAAAGAAGTTAAAATAAGTAAAGTAAAGGCTAAATTAACCTTTTATTTTCTTTCGTTAGTCTAAGTCAATCTTGTGCATGGTTTTATTGATGCTCATATTTAATAGATTTGACAGACATAAAACAGTTAAACATTGAACGTAAGCAGACCAACAGGACAAAGAGGGACATGTGACAAATCTTCAGTGAGCAGTCTTTGTTCAGAAGTGAGGTGAGTGTGTAAGAAATTGTAGATCACTGAGACATTCAGCTTGCAGCCACATCTTAATCTCCATAGCAGGTGTTGTACTGTTGCATTTGTCCACTCAGAATTACTGAAACCTGATACATGTTTGTACACACTGACAGATGCAGATCTTTTGTACTCTCTTTTGTAGCAGTGCGTTGTTGTATCAACCCATGAAAACAGTTGGATATAGATTTACCCTCTGGGTCACAAGTCTTGATAATTTAAAGAAATCTCTAAAATTGATTTCTTCGCTATTTATGTCGGTCCAAAAATATCCTCCTAAAATTCCTGAAAAGTTTTCACTATCGATTTGGAAAGCAGAAAAACCTGCGTGCACAGAGAAAATCTAGATCGATATATGTCTATTATAGGCTACAGCAGGAGACCTTTGAAAATCTATTTATACCAGAGAATAAGCTCCTGCCTCAGTGTGTGTTAGAGAATGGCCTTTCTTACTGTAAAGCTCCAGGACATTGCACAGATCTCACTGGCAGCCAAAGCCAGTCACTCTCATTCAGTTGCAATGTACATCTGCCTTGCTTTGCTATGAATATGGCTGTCAGTCCCATAAAGACCATCACAATAGAACACACTCATTAGTATTGTGTCGCACTGTGCTTCAGCATCAAGCGCCGCGCACCCTTGACTAATTTTCTGTTTGTATCGAGAAACAAAAGCTCTCCAAATCCCCCCGTGGGCTCCGAAGTGGCTTTACTGCACATCAAACTATGCTAATTACCTTTTGCATGATTAATTGGACCAATTAGAATTAGTAGAGGAAGAAAATGATTCTTGGCAAGGTGCGAAACATTAATTAGTCATGAAAAACGTTTATTAGTGCTCAAATTTAATCTCGGAGAGCACAATGGGATTAAAAGGAAAAGACAGTTAATATGTGGCGTGTTCAATCACTCTCGCCGCAGATGGAATAATGAGTGTCACTGCTTACACTGTGCTCCATCACACACACTCACACACACACACATACACACACAGCCTCCATCCCCTATACAGTTTCTGCACTGTTAGAAAACACCCGTCTCCATCCATCATACAAAGTGGCAGTTGTAACACAAACATTCCAGCTCTGATTGATGAGTCAAAGCCATACAAACGACTTATACACAGTAATCCTGTACAAGATTTATGGTCTGAAGCCGATGCATTACAAATTTGCAATAACAGAATCACCAACAATAGCAGCAGCGGCTGCACCAGCAGCTAATGGTGATTTAGCTGTGGCAGCATAATGGTACGGCATGGCATCAGTAATAACAACGTTGCATTACGATAGTTTACACAGTGTGTCTGTAGCATGGGAAATGACAGCTGCAGGGCAGTTGTTGATGACGGTGACAAAAACAAGTAGGTGTAGTTTGATGCAGCGAGGAGCGTGTGGGTGTTATTTTCTCACATTCACATTCATGCAATAAAAAAACAAAGGGAGTGGCTTCACACTGAGCAAAACCTTGGCCTATAAAAAATAACAGCAATCTTCATGCACACATGCTGTACATGCAAACAGCTGGTGTGCGCTGATCACTGCCCCATGCCACATTAGTGCAGATTAAATGCATTAAAAAGACTAAAGACATCTTTTTTCTATTCCAAGTTGTTTGACAGAGTCTGCTGACAATCTGTTGTAATCCTCCCTCTCTCGCTTATTTAAGAGTTACAAGCTCTCTGCCTCGTTCCAGCGGAAACACCCTAACATGAAAAATGAAAAACTTAGAGTTAGAGGTGAAAAGTGAAACTTTGATGTCTTTCCACGTCATCAACAAATTTTAACAAAAGCGACTGCTGGATGTTTTTTGCCTTTTTAGGCAAATAAATTTATAAGCTGAGTTTTGGTGTAGTTTTGTCACTTGTCAACTGTACCACAGAAGCAAATTTTACACATTGAGGAGGTTATTGTGTTTTGATATGACTTGGTTTGCAATTGTACATGTACTTGATTAGTGACAAGACTATCTATGTGTCAATCTAACTTTTTGTCTGTTTTTCTATATCTACATACAAACACATAAATATATTTAATGCATGTTGCGTGTTAAGGCTAATTTGGCATTGTAGAGTATTAAATATACTTTAAATAGGGACGGTAAAATAATGGCTCTTGATTTTGGCGCAAATCACGCAGACTGTGCTGACTCTGTTTAAATACACCAAGTAAACAATGGCAAGTGTGCACTGGAAAACAGACATTAATTGTGCAAAAAATCATCATGTACTGAATGTATATAAATATGACTCATTAATGTGAAGTCAACTTAAAAATTCAGAGAAGCAGTGAACGAATAGTGTTCACTAAGTACTTCACAGTATGCAAGGGCGAGTGTTAAAGCTTTCTAGATGCTCATTTTTATTTTTAGTTTAGAGAAAGCAGACATGGTGGAAACTTCTTCACATGTTTGCCCTTCAGTGGTTGTGCAGTGTTTTGGCTGATTCAAGTGCAACTGCTGGAAAGTCTGCAAACAACTAACGTCTGAGTGTAACACATCAAAACAAATTTGGGGGCCAGTCGCAATTCATTATGCAAATTATTGAAGTGTGATGTGAAAACTTGAAGCCTGTAGTTTCAGTAAAGACGCAGAGATTTTGTGTCAAACACTTAAACTTATCAAATGATAAATATTTGTTTGTTCATTCTTGTTTGAGGAGTATGTCATACAAAGACCTTGAAGGACCATAACAGTAAATTTTTGACTTCTCACCATCAGCAGATGGTCTTCTACAAATGTTGTTAAAATTCGACCATATGTTTACTTAAAACAGGGTTTTAAGTAAAACATTGTTTTAGTAAGTTTTAAGTTAAAACAGGGTTTAGAAAGACTACAGGATGTTTGAAAGTTGCAAGGTATAGGTAATTCATCCTTCT
>JAQLOL010000012.1:10414923-10428751 GCA_029783665.1 Naso thynnoides
TCATATTGGCACGGAGAGTCTCACTGATTTGGATTCTGTGACACTGTCTTTTCTTTTGTAATAAACCTTTTTTACCATCTACAAAGAAGACGTGTCCGAGTGGTCTACTTCTTCAGCATCAACATCAAAATATACAACAATGGACAAAATGTAAACAAGTACGATATCTCATTGATTACGCTATTTAATAAAAATGTTTAGGGTTTGTGTAGCCCATGTGGCCGATGTTGCAAAAGGTAATGAAATATAGTGACACTGGTGTGGTCCTTTAAAGTAAAAAATTGTGCACTGTTGGGGGGACCCAATGTCGGGCAACACTTCAGTGGCACTTTGTCAAACAAGGTATGTAATAGACACCTTCATTTACAGTAAATCCTGGGCATATAAATAATAAACACAATCTAGGCAGGATGCCTAGATTGCTTTTATTGTTTTTAATAATATGCCAAGGATTTAATGTTGTCCATTTCATACCTTGTTTGATGTGCGTGTGCCTGAAGCTTTGCCTGGCATTGGAGCCCCCCAGCAGTCTGAAATAAGTTTTACTTCTGCAGCACCGCATGGCACTCTGGAGTGGAACTTTAATGTACAAGAGTGCTTGGTAAGTTTTCTCTCACTATTAAAAAATTGCGTAATTTTAAGTTTTTGAGGAAGAAAAATGGAGCAGACATGCCTAAATCATTATTCAAAGCAGATTTCAACATGTCAGGAGAGGATTTTTAAATTAAGTTTTGGTGCTTTCGGTGCGAACCAAAATGAAAGATAGCACTCACTTAAGTCATCACACTATTTTTAAACAACAATATAGGTGCAAAATGGACTCATAGAGAAACAACTGCAGTTGTTTTAAGAGCTGTTGTTGTTTGACTTCAAATAACTTGCATTTTTAAGTTGATCCAACTTACCTGTTCTACACAATGGCGATCATTCACTGTATAAAACACATTCTCTAAACAATGCATCAGCCTTTCTTGAATTAATGTTTGTTTATATGAAGATGTAATGGAATATATTTAACACATCCAGAGAGCTACAGTAAATGTATTCTTTAAACAGTCAGCTTAAAAAAGAAAAAGCCAATTACATCTTAAAACAAGACCATTAAGGCCATTTGAGGAAATTGCTGTCTCTCCACACAAATAATTGTTTTGCATCAATATGAATAAAGTGGCATAATTTACAACAGGTTCAGAGTTTTCAGCAGAATAAATCACAGTGGTCAAATGTTAGGCCAGGAGCTGAAATCACAGGTAGCTCGCCAGCAAATCATCTCTAAAATCTTATTCCTCTTTCTGTTTTATGTGACTTTTATGAAAATCTTTCCCACAGAAGTGATATAGAAGAGCAATAATGTCCAGCACTAATTTAATACCTTATTACCATAAGCCTGGTGCAATGCATGCATAATAAATTGTTGTATCTTTTACACGGCTCAGGCATATGGTTTGGAGACCGGATTCTCTTCAAACTGCACCAAATTTGCATGATAGGATGTGAGAGTTGGATGGATTTGGGGATTATATGAAACACAGCTTTCATTTCCAGTTCATTGTACTAAGGAGAGGTATCACATTTACACAGATGGCAAGGAACTTGGAAATGCACAGCTTCTGTGAAACACAAAATGTGCACTGGAGGAAAAAAATCACTTCAAAGACAGATCCTACACTGCTTTTTTCCCTCCACAAGAATATGTGTCTTTCAACATTCTGAATTTTTATAAATGGGTTGCAGCTTTCTACAGCTCAGATGGAACTGATCAATGTTGTTAACCGTCTTTAAACCACATGGTCACAGCCTCAAAATGTGTGTCATGGGAGGTTATAGAGACCCTGCCAAGACAATCATTATGTCTATTATGGTTAGATCATTCTAGAGGTCAGTCCAGGGAACATATTACTGCATGGCTGACTGACATCATCCAGTATTCTGACATTACTTCTATATATTGTGTAGGAAGAAATAGCCTGAGGACAAGAGTCTGTGTCTTAGGAGGGTCATTTTTTTATTTTTATGATTCTTAGGTTTTTTGTCTTAAAACATTCAAATATCATCTCATCTCCTTGTATTTATACCTTTATATATTGCCAGTCTGCAGCTGAAGTTAGCCCCCTACACACTGTGGAATTTTCAGCCATCTCACGCAAAAGATCTCTAGATACCACGATATCTTTTGTCATGGCTCCAAAAAGGTGGTGCTACGTTGCACAGTGACAGAGGGTCACAGATGGCTGTTTTCTTGGTCTTGAGACCAAATACTGCCTGAGACGAACTTCAGACAGTGTCAGAAATGTAAAATTTCTATTTCTAAACCTGATAGCTCCTACAACTCACGTGCACTAAGCAACCAATACAATCGCAGCGCTAACCTAAGTGATACCGGCACCTGACCCAAAAAACCAGAGAGGTTTAGCATGCTAATAATTATGTACCTGAGGCTCTCTTTACAAAACTGGCATCCCAAGTTGGATATTTTCCATTGCCAAGAACACAACCCGACCAGTTTATCCCACACTCATAAATGCTACTGTTGCAAGGGCTTGGTTCTCGTTCCACCTCAGTATTTTTATCTGCCACTAAAGCGTACGTGGGTGACACACGCTGATGCGGTGCACACTAAAGACATTTCATTGACTGGAGTTGTAGCCTGCGATTCAGTAGGTGTTATCTTCGCACAGACTGAATACATCAAATGAGACATTGTACCAAAGTTTATTAGATCAATGTTGCACAAAGTGGTTTGCAATAAACTTGTAAGACCACTAGAAATGCACATTGTGTAGCAGGCTTTCAGCGAGATTGCGCAGTTTATTTAAAGAGTAACTAAATCCCCAGAGGTTTGGCTGTAGCGCCTCCTCCCTGAAATTGAAAAAATGCATCTTAAACGTGATTTAAAAGAAAAAGTATCAGCTTGGGCAGCGCTGGGAAGCAGGACAAGTCAACACAGCTCTGCCAAGAGTTGACCAAGCTTCATCAAACATGGACAAAGATCGAACACATTGAATGTCGCCAAGCATGTTTGTTTTAGAATGTTTGATTGCCGTGCCATGGACTCAAGACACGCGCCCAGTCACTCTATAATGTCATAATCTTACAATTTAATGACTGTTTAAATCACTAACAAACTTGCTAACTGCTACACACAGCTATCACATTTACATTACAGTAATATATATATATATAATACCATAACTAACAGGCCTACTCCTCTCTTTGGTCTGCTGAAGGGAGAGCCGCTGGCTTATAGCAGGGGGTGGGGCAAAGATTTGGAGGCGAGTACTGGAGGGTTGTTTGTGAAGTACGTACATCAGCATGAACTCGATCTTCTAATAGCAAAATTCAAATGCAATAGCCAGATTTCAACCTGTGGCAGGCAGTCGCAATGCAATTTATAGCAAAATGTGTACATTCACATACTTTGCCCTAAAATGTCGAGTTTTGAGTATCAGTCAATCCACAACACTACTTAGGTCCCTTATAATTTGGTTTTAAGATGACAAAAGTGGTTGTATGGTGAAGTTACTTCTTAACTTCCATGCTGTCAGTCATTTGATGTGACGAAAGCATTGATTGCCTTTTTTATTGCCATATAAAAATAGGTTTATAGTTTCTAGTCAGTCATCACGGCTTGTGCATTTAAATTACAACTTTATTGTGGAACATTTTTATCACACCAAGCGGTAGGTTACGAAAAAAAAAACAAAAAAAAAACAACTTACTCAATTAACTCCCAGACACTTCAGATAGATTTTATCTCTGGGCTTGAGGAGCATGATCTTTACTTTGCCCCAGATTTCAGTTTAATGTAAAAAAGGCTCCCACGAATATGAAAGGCAACCTCTCTCCCTCATGCTGTCATTTTGAATCTGCTCGCTCCTGATGCCTGACTCAGAATCCAACCACAAATACCAGTGGCCAGGTAACACTGATTTGTAGTGACGTCAGGGACAGAGGATTAGCCGTGTTAATCAGCAGTGTTTTCTCCAGGTGACAGCAACGTGTCTCATTTCTCTGGAAAAGGTCAGACACACGGACGTGGAACTTGCTGTGGCTCAATTTGGTGTTTTGTTTTCCATCAGTGTCGTACAGACCTCTCTTCCACTGTCCACTGACTGTAGAGAGTCAAAGATGATGTGTTTCAATGTAAAGACAGGAACAAACTGAAAGCCCATATGTGTAGCCTTTATTTTAATAAATTAATAATAATCGACTCTCATTCCCTCAAGCCTTCATTTCTTTATTGTTGTTTTTTTCACTGCAAATTGAGTTTCTGGCAGCCCACAGAACTGAGACATCACATTTTAATAAATAATACATGAATTGCACATTAGAGGTCATTTCAATATAAGACATCAGTTTCTTTACAATAAGGAAAACATCTTTTAGATGTTTTTACGGTAAGAGATCAATAATGTTTGAATACTCTACACCATCTGGCTGTAGTCTGCAAATAGATGTGGCTTAAAAAAAATAAGAATGAAAAGGATGAATTGTACCCCTATAATATATATTAAAAAATCCCAGATCCTGATCACAGTTGCACAAAAGATGCATAAATCCTTAATGTGCTTTTGAGCTACTAACCAACAGTCCCTCCAGCGCCAAAGTTGATTCAAAGTTAATGTCATATTTCGTTATACTGAAAATCTCACCATGAGTAACACCATTTGTAGCTCACATCTTTAGTAGTTTATTGCTTACAGCAGTTGAATATGCATTTTCCTAAGGGTGTCAGTTTGGTTTTAACAGTCAAAATTTCCAGTTGTGTTTGTGTAGTGTTCGCTTTTTATCTCTAACGCATCATGCACAAACAGTATAACAGAGGTTGACCCTGCAAGATTTTTGCTTTTTTAATTATGTGTTTCTCCAAATAACGTGCCTTGAACAGGATGTATGTGAATTTACCTTTAATTTTAAAAAACCCGAATTTAGTTCAACCCTAGCTAATCCACATTCAGCACAAAAATGTATTTAAATTAATTAAAATCTGTTGTCCAAAAACCTTGTCTCTTCATATTTTGCCATTTATATATTTTTTCATAAATCAAAGCAACCTTTATGTCATCTCTGTATTTACATGTAAGTATATGACCATATATCAAGGCCAACTGCCAACTTTGATGATGCAGTCTTGTTGATTAAAAGACACAAATTTTTCACATCCTGAAATCTAATGGCTTTTGAAATCCAGCCAACAGCGACAATCCACAAAAAAAAGACATCACAAAACAAACTGATATTTAGCTGGCAGCTAATGTGCAACAATGCTTTTTATTTCAACAAGCTGTCTGTCAAGTTTCTCCAAACCTGACTGGAGATTCTTTTGTCTCTCTTTGTTGTTAAAGACGAAGTAAATCAAGAGTTCCCTTCCCTTCCCTTAATAACTGCTGCTTTTGACAGAAGTTCACATGCTCATCACATGAATTTATGGCTTGATTTTTACTCTACAGACACTCAACAAGGCTGCGTCATTAACATAAACTAGCTTTTTATCTGTTGGGTCAGACAAACCTGTAGCTTGTGGTGGCTCCTGATCAACATATCTTGATCTTTGTGGATCATTTGTGATTATTCAGATTGGCAGTTTCATTTCACATCTCTTCTTCTTGCCCATGCATCGGGGGTGGGGGTTGTCTTAGTCACATCTGTTCTAAATTACTGTGTGTAAAGACCACATAGGCATACCAAAATCGTCAGATTTAAAATTTTACATGGAGATGTTTGGTCTACATTTAAAAAATTATAAACCACAGAGCAGTAAGGAATAATACAGCAGTGTAAGTAACATCAAGCACATCTAAATATTCAGAACTCACTGCTAAATTCAAGGCTGTTTTCCCCTCCTCTTTCCACTGAGAGTGAGCATGCGACCATCATTGTGCGCAGCAGCTGAGTGTCTCTTTCTTTGTCTTTGTAACTCTGTTTCATGTATTTTAATTGTGTACTTCAAGGCCAATCTAAAGCACAAAGCCCTCTAAAATTACCTTGCCTATGAGTCATCTTTGAAACCATCCCATAAAGGTTACATGATTCTCAACAGTGGTAACTGCAATCAATGTCTGTTGACTAGGATGAGGGACTTAAACCACAGAGACTTGTGTGCTGTCGTGTTCTTTCACACGCTCTCAGTCAAACCTCATCAGGGTCTGTGAATGGACTCAGACGACTCATGTACCTTTAAAAAGATGTTGAGGGTTTAACATGAGTGCCTGTGAGTCAATGAATTATGCTATTGTTGTGATGTGTATAAGATCACAAGGAAACGGTTTGTTTTTAACCATGCAGGTGGCAAGACTCTGTGGATGGTAATGGGTCTGTCTACTGGTCATTTGGCTCTTCATCTTTTTAAAAGTGCACTGTGCAACTTTTTTAAAGGCCTATAAACAAAACAACAAGACAAAGCTCTATCTTTTAGCTCACAACTTTTAGATATACTACATTCATACATTTAAAGTGCTATGTAACATTTTAGCACCAGTTACAGTACAATTGCTTACTTTAATGTGGCTAAAAACTGTAGTTCAATCTGTTTCAAATGATGTGACGCAGTCCTAGTGTGATGTTCATAATATACAGGTCCCACGTAGTCTAGAATTTAGGTCAGCTGGTTTTCATCCAGGCTTTAACCAAACTCCTGGTAATGAAACAGTTTCATGTATTTCAGTTAACATTCAATATGCCAGCAATGCTAAACCTTTATGCTTCCATGGTGTAGCTTAAACTTGACACCAGCCTGTACATAAAATGCACATTATTAATTTGACCTCCATATAGAAATTGACCCATGGTGGTGGGTACTAAAATGTTACATTTACATATAGCACCTTTAAATTGTAATTACTTAAATAATCCTTTAAAGACACATTGAGATATTTCTGCCACTAGGGGTCCTTCACACAAAACAATGAAAAACAAAGGACATAATCTGTTGCAGTGAGGTAGTGTGGGATCAAAGGATTTGTAAATTTACTTCTACAGTAAATAGCTGCCATTGCAGTTGAATAAATATTTCACAAAGATATTGTTGTTTTATCTTTTATTGTAGGAATTTACATATTATGCATTTAAACGTTTGTGACCTCAAAAATTAATAACATTCCCATCAGCCTGCACTGCAGATTAGCAAATGGTAGCACACTGAAGACTTTCTAAACTAAATTGGACTCTTGCTATGTTACTTTTCTCAAAGCAGATTTTTATTTAGAGTTTTTGAGCACAAGAGATTTATTAGTAAAACGCCCATACCAGTACATCAGAGAAAATATTAGTAATCAGAGCGGGAACTGACAGGGAAAGGAGATATGATTCACATTCAGAAGATCTGGAAAGAGGCTGATTTTTGTTTAATAAGTTTTGTTTAACTGACTCATAAAGTCCTGATCTGGTGTTTTCCGTCCTCGGTTACTCCTGTTTAAAATTGAAAGATTTAAAGATTCAACATCTTCTTTGGAAGTTTTCGTTTCTCTCTGATAAACAGAGACTGGGTGAATCAAGAGTTCATTTGAGGATAAAAATATACATTTTTGCACATCTGTATGCTGCTGTGTGAACTATACCTTTGTTGATTTTGGGATTACAGATCTAAACATTCACCATGTGCTCATATCTGCTTTCTTAACACTGACAAGCAAAACAACTGTCCAACAGTCTTTAAAAAAACATTAGGAAAGAATGTGAACACAGCACCTCAACTTGCCAATGACGTCAGACACGTCCTCTCTGCACAAACAACACCAACATTACTATCACTAAAAAGACAGAATTTGCTCTTTCTATGCAGCATCAGTGAACAAAGACCTTCAGTACTCTTATTGTTTTGCAATTAAACACAAATTCAGACATTTCTGAAAGTACTGTAACACCTTTCAAGCTCAACTTTTGTTGCACTTGTGTTCATTCACAATGCGTTTGTTTTTAGTTGTGCACCTTCCCTTTTATTTTATTTTTTACTAAAAATGATGTTCCTGCAGCAGAGGGGAAAAAAGACTGACTGCATGAGGGTAATTCATATGTATTATTCATCTCTGCCTCTTCCATTTATACTTACAGTTGGCTGGAGTTGTATACAATGAAAAAGCCAGTGTACACATAGGAGAAGAGCAGCACTTATTATTCCATGTTTTGTGTTTTCATTTCCATGTTAGCAGTGCTTGTACTGATAACATTTATGATTACGTTTTATGTTTTGTGGGTTTTATTTGGCATTCAAAGGGATTTCACAAGACATACATTTAATACCTTTTTTATTGAAAAATGACTTTGCAGTAGTAATATAAGATGATTAAAAGGTAAAAAGAATTTTTTTGGCTGTGAGAGAGGAAAGCACATCTAGGAACAAGTGAATGCAAAGTGTTGCTTGACATGTATCTTCCTTGCTGCTCCTAAATGGTTTCTTCTTGAGCGTAATGTGGTGTAAATTAGTCATTGTTGTAGTTACAAAACAACAGTGGGACATGTCCACTCGTCCACACAGACTTGCAGAGAAAAGAGGTTGAAATGTTGCTTCATGGTCTCTGAGCCTGTCATGGAGGAAGTCATTTTTCTGCGCCACCATTGCTTTCAGATGTGGTCAAACGGCACGGTCTGCCGATGTAAAAAAAAGAACACGCATTTTCTGAAAATGAAGTGTTTCGAGAGAAATGAGTTGTGGAGGGAGAGTCCCTTCGTGGAGACAAGTAATATAAACTCACAGAGAGAAAGCAGTGTGGGAGATGAGAGCCAGTTTCATAAAGTTTGAAGTTTTCCATCAGCAGGGACCACCAAATACAGAGCTGACAGACGACCAGTTTGATAGCATGTACATTTGCAGTGAACTATAGTGCAGTGCAAACTTTATTGCTCATTAAAGTTGCATTGTATCTAAACTTCCACTCAGATTATAATAAAAACGTTTCATTGACAACAAACAGACTTTTTTTTTTAATATGAAGTAATGAAAATAATATTATTTGGCTGAACTACTCTGGAATATGAGTACTTGTTTTGTACCTTTTTTTACATAAATGTATTTGTTTAAACACTTATATGATTAACAGAACACCAAAAAAGTTCTAGCTTTAAAGAGCAGCCTGTTAAGTAATAATGAGAGTGAGAAATGCAGTGCATTTAAGTGAAAAATCCAATTAATTATGTATGATTAGAGGACTCTTAAAAGCTTTGGGGAGAGAAAGAAAGAAACTACATAAACAGAACATGAAGTCCAGAATAGCTGGATGGATACCAGACGTGAAATTGTAAATGAACCTTAAGTATACAGGTGACTGAAGAATGATGAGAAATATTGCTTCTGCATGGCTGGACACTGCTGACCGTTTGTGTGCGGGTCATGTCACACTTTGTACTGTCCATTGTCTGCTTTTTTTTTTTTCATATCAGTTTTGTGTTTTAAGTAGCTTTCTGGACATAAAAGTAAAGTGATTCTTTCTAGTCAAAGTAAATATTTTAATAAATATTTTTTAAAATAAGATGTGTGATTATCATATGGAAATTCTGCAAATGTCCCTGCTTTCATTGTTTTTTTGTTTGTTTTTTTGTTTTTTGCCTCATGTTATTATTGAAAGAATATAAGCGGTGCAGTGAAAACACAAGATAAAATAACATTGTTTGCCTCGCATATTTTCTTCAAGCTATGTAAGTTTTATCAAAGAATAAGTCACAGAGCAGAGGTCATTTTGCAAATATCATTTCAGCTGGAATACATTCAGACATGCAGGTCATAGTACACACTTCAGATTACTTCTTCAGATCTATGTTGTTACTCTCTCCCTCCTCTTTTATTCTTTCTGCCCCTCTCCTCTCTTCCTCCCTGTCAGTGGCAACGTGCATCTTTTCACCTCTAAAGTGATTGTACCTGATTTATATGACAGGCCTTTAACCCTGCGTGTGCTTGTCCATCAGCATCAGGCAGAAAACACCCAAGGGCACGTGTGAGCAGGACCGAATCTGGCTCTCTGTCATTCAGTGGCTGTAACCTCCAACGAGAATGCACTCCAACAAATCACATTTATTTCTGCACTGTTAGGATGCAAGTCAATCACACAAGGTTAGAAGTGCTGTTGGTTGAAAACATCCAAAAATATACTTAAACCTCATAGCGACCATCTAACTGACTTTGTTCTTGACAAAGTACATCTATTGATATGTAAATAAGAGCAAAAGCGTGTTGGCCTACAATGAGACTTCAATGTCTGGCAAAAACATAACATTGGTTAAATATATTGTTTCAACTCTCAGACTAGGATAGGGCAAGCAACAAATGTTCTGTAATTAATTTGCAGAAAATATAGTATACCTGCATGTTCGAAAACATGGATATATAAAATATTACACTGAATTCTGAGAGGACAAGAAAGAAAACCGAAAATGTCTCCATCCCCAGTCAGTAGATGGCAACAGAAGTAAATGTATTACTGTTGTAATGGCCCCACTCACTGGTCACAAGTAGTAATGCAGGCTAAAATAGTTGCAGCTATAAGCTTGAGGGGTCCTGGCTGCTGCTGAGGAGATGGATGTCAGAAGAATATTATGGATCTCTCAGTAATACACCCAAACCCAGTTTTCCTAAAAAGTAAAGAGGTAAACTACCAGCAAACAAAGAATCCAAATCAGAAGTATCTATGCAAAATAGCCTCATTACAAATATTAAATGCATTTTGTCAGAGCTGGTAGAGATGAAGCACATATCACCTACTTTTTATTCTGGTAGGCAGTTTCATTTATAATAGGCCTATTGGATTAAAATTTATAAACTGATGTTTAGCCTAGCCTAATTGTTTGTTTTTCCTATATAATACTCAGAATAACAGTAACTAGTTGGCCTAGGTAGACTTTCACTGATAAATTATTGGGTTAAAAGTACTTTTTTTTTTTCTTTGAACTGTGTTGCCTTGGATGCACATAAGATACAACATAAGCTAGGCTATATAAGGACTCAACGTCCTACTCAATCGTACAGCATCTATTGATGTTGTTACACTGATAGAGACAATTGGTCCCCGTGCTACTGTCTGTTTGTATACATATTCTGTCATTTCCTCAGTCTTTCAAGCCAAAGACACTTGGACGTATGTTACATTCAACAGCTGATAATATTTAATTTTGCTTAGATTCTGTGTAAACCGCTGTATCAAAATATGATTATATACACTTCCGTTGTCTCCGGAAATAGATTTTTTTTAATTCCAAAGATTTCAAAATAGAAGTCATCTTACTTCGTGATCACGTGACTCCTCTGTTTACAGGCATCCGGAGAAACATGGAGGACACCGCTGGCAGTAATCCCCAATCTCTCGGATTTACAGAGAAATTAAAGTCTTGGCTCTCGTGGTCATGGACTTACGTATGCTTCATTTGGTTTGGCATGGTGCTGATAATGATATACGTCCTGTGGAGCCCGCTGAAACTGCAGGAAACTCTTACCTCAGGTGAAATAATGCAACCGCTAGCTAGCTATTGTTAGCCTTCGGGCTAAACTGGCAACAGCGGGAGCTGTTGGTTTGACAGTTTGTTGTCAACCTGAGTCAAGCTCAAACAGATGCCAGTTTTACGGAAAGTTTGAAACGTGTATCAGTTTCTTCGGGTCACTGAATTTTCTAATAGTATCTTGCATAGCTTGTGGTTAAATAGAAGTTTATTATTGTGTTATTAAACGTGCTGCTTTGGTCGTCATGTAAACGAGATACTTTGGCTACATGTCAGCTGCTGTACGAGCGTTAAAACTCACTTTCATGATTTTCTGTTGGAACGTCCTCCACGGTTTGATTTCAGTTTTGTCTTTACACAGTTATGGATTTACTAACTTACATCAGAAAATGTACTGTTTCCCTTTTGTCTTCTTTCAGCCTCAGTGTTTTTGAATACACTGACCCCCAAATTCTACGTGGCTCTCACTGGAACCTCCTCTCTCATCTCTGGACTCATCCTCGTGAGTTATCATTTTAGTTATTTCTGCTATTTTGAACACACTTTTAATAGTCACCCTTATCAGCATTAGATTTGCTTACCGGCTGCTTAGCAAAAACTTTTAGCAAAATCTTCCTCATTGTCAAATTCTTATTAAAGAACCAAAATTAGACACATGCTGTTGGTGGAAGCTGTTAAATGGATTAAAATATTTCCAGTACATGCTGGAATATCACTAACAGACCTTGGTCATTTGCTGCGGTTCCTAAACTTAGGGGATGTAAAGCTACTTTAGGGGTTGAGAAAGTGAATTGATCTGGGCTCTCATCTTTCAAGGCTATACAGATTCAGTCAGGAACACTTTGGATGACAGAAAATTTACATGTAATGTACAGGAAGGACAGAACTTTGAAAAGAAATTAAAGAAACAAAAATGTCGGACCATCTTAGTCTTGAATTCATTGTCATTACAGCAGCAGAGCCCTGTGTCACTGTTTTCAGAAGTAAAGTGACTGCATTATTTCTTGCAACTAGCAGAGGAGTTCACAAAAAAAGTTTAGGAAACACTTGCTTACTTTAACATATTGTCATCATATCTGTTCTCAGATATTTGAATGGTGGTATTTCCGTAAATACGGGACATCGTTCATTGAACAAGTGTCAGTGAGCCACCTTCGTCCTCTTCTGGGCGGAGTGGAGAGCAGCTCCACGACTGGTCTGTTCACATCAGTTAATGGAGAGGCAGAGCCCAGGCCCAGTGTTTCAGGTAAATATAATACAAACTATAACAGCAATACTACTTGTATAGCTTTTAGCACTAATCGCAGTATTTTATTTTTGTAGAGTGTAAGGTGTGGAGAAACCCTTTGAATCTGTTCAGAGGAGCAGAATACAACAGGTATGTGCTGTTTTAGAAGCGTAACTCAGATTTAGCTGTGCAGAATGCATCTGATTAAAAGGATGGCTCGAGATGTGAAAATATTTATAAAGATGCATACTTTCTGAAAGGACCATACCAGTGTTACTGCATATCATTGTCCTTTGTCAACATTAGCCACATCGGTTACAAAAAACCTAAATTTTTCTCAAAATATCTTTTTCTATGAAATGTTGTGTTTGTTTACATTTTGCTCATGTTCCGTAAACCTTACAGAAAGTACTTGAAAGTGTATGGCGTTATTTTAAAAGTATGTCTGTGTCAAAATCCTTCTTCACACACAGGCATAATAACTTAAGTCTCAGCGGCTCCCCTCTCTCTGTCACTCAGGGCGAATTACCTTTATCTAGCAACTTTCATGTGTCCTATAGTGTTTTTATACCCTGTTTCAAAATTGGTGGCAGTGAATGGGATTTAAAAATGCAATCTGAGATCCATTAAAGTACATGGTAGAATTTCATTATTTGTAGAAGATAGGGGCGATCTCTGCTAATGCTGAGAAGTCAAAAATAGACTGGTGTGGTCTTTTAAGCATACTGCGTCTTTTGTGCAAGACAGTATGCATTGCTCTGGATCCTAAAACTCTAACAAACCGTCTGTACGCCACTCTGTGGACTGCAGGTACACCTGGGTAACAGGGAAAGAACCCTTAACATACTATGATATGAACCTGTCTGCTCAAGACCATCAGACCTTCTTCACAGGAGACACTCCACAGTTAAGGCCAGAAGATGCAGGTGAGTTTTGTACACAAACTAAATTCCCAGTTTAGTACAGAACACAGAAACTTAATGTTTTTCTCTAATTTTTTTCATCTGTTTCATCATATCCCTCAAGTAGAGATTCCTCTGGTGGAAGTGTTTTCTTTAGGTGGTGGAGCTTTTGACTTTGAGGACAAGGTTCTATTCTTGGTCCAACATTGTTTTCCTTATACATGCTACCACTTGGGTCAATTATAGCAAGACACGACTTATCCTTTCATTGTTACGC
>JAQLOL010000012.1:10431181-10441220 GCA_029783665.1 Naso thynnoides
ACTGCCAAACCATATGGATAAAGGTACCCATTTTATTGCTTGAACAGAACCCACAATAGGGATCATCTCTAAGCTTCTATTTTGTAAAACTGACAGTGAACAATTCATGTTATCCTTCTTTCTTATTTGTCCTGATTATTTTTGACTGAGGTTGCTGTCATTCTGTTTGATTTCCACGCTGTTTGTATGTTAAAGTATAACTTCAGCCACGCTGCAAGTGGTTGGCTAGATTTTTTTAATCACATTTTGTCCGTGGTAATCTGGTCTAGCAGACCTCACATGGCACGCAGAATGATAAGCAAAGCATGTGGACAGATAATAACCAGTCAGATGATCAAATGTGAGTTATGTCAGCAGTAACAGGTTGTGCGACTATGAATGGAGTTGTTTTCATCTGCAGGCATGCTTTATACTGGCTCACCAGCAGATGTCAGTGTAGGTCTTTATACAATAGCTCCATAGTCATTTTTACACACCTGCAATATCAGATTTAGACACTCAATCCTTTAGAAAAATATAGATTTTTCTACACCAGTGATGTCTGTGATTATTTTATTTATGATAAATCAGATATGGCCACTTAATGGGACTCTGTTGTATACTTGATGGCTGTATAATTGATCACAGTTACAAAACAATACATAATTAAAAAAATCATACATGCCCTATATGTGTACAGGTCATTCAGTCATTTAGAGAGCAGCTCAATGTGCGGCTGAACTAGACTGAACGTGGGACTACAGCTGGATGTCTCTCAGGTCTTTCGCTTCAGTTCCCACAGGATTAAATGTCACACATGCACACACACACGCACACAGAGTCATACACACATCTAGTTCCAGCAGAGTTTTGTCTCACTTTTGCCTTTGTAGTGTGGTATTGTTTCATCTCGTGGACTCTTTTCTAAAAGAGAGAAAGAGAATCGCGGTGTGTGTTTTTGTGTGTGTGTGTGTGTGTGCAGAGGGGCGTTAGCCAGCACTTTGATCCAGCCTTTGATTTTAAAGTGAGAGCCCTCATCCTCACTGTCTTTTCAACTGCTCTTCTCCACTCTGCACAGAGGCTGCCATCCTCTCTGCTCTCATCATGTACCCTCATCCTGTTTCTTATCCTCTCATGTTCCCTCATTCCCGATCATCCACTGTTTGAGCCAGAGAGTCTGATGAGTCTTAATCAAAATTACTTGTTTAGGTGAACAGCCAAATGCTGTTACAAAATTTTTCAACACACCTTTTGCAAAGGATTATTGGTTGGCTGATCTTTCAGCGTTTGACTGGCATCTGTGAGAAAAGAGGGGGTTGTTGCTTTGCTTTGTCTGGGATATCTGACTGAAGAGTGCACCTGTGACTGTAGCCTTTTTGGACACAAGCTAGCTTGTTTTTCGCCAAAGTATGCTGTGCAAAGGGTTCAGCTCAAAAGTCTCTTCAAGCTTAAATTCCTTTTCTACCGTAGATTTAACATAATGTTCTCAATAGTGTAGAAACTATGGCATTCTTTCGCAAACTTTCATCTTCTTCTCTTCCTTCTTCATTGGTTTCATCTTTCTCTCCTTGTTCTTCATCCTCTTCTCCTTTTTCTCCTTCTTTCTGCTTACGTAAGACACCATCATGTAGTGCTTTAAACAAGCAGTACCTTTAAAGTGGTTTATCTGTTTATCTTTTTTTCTAAAATGTCAAAGCTTTTGAAAAATTACTGTCACTTTAATCAGTTAAAGCAAGAGTTTGACATTGTGAAAAATGTAATTACTCCATGATCATCATCAAGCTGCCATTAGCAGCAGGTGATTTAAGCTTAACAGAAAGACAAGACTACCAGCCAAACTGTATAAACAGCATGTTGTGGGGTTTTGTGCTATTTCATTTTTATACATAACCCTGCTGAAAAACACAGCATATTTTAAACTTTATGTTTTTATACAATATTACACATTAACTAGTGAGCATGTGTAGATACGAGTGTTATCCATCTTCTTATCTGATTCACAAAGAAGTGAACAAGACAAATTTAAAGCTATTTTTTTAAAGTGACAATGAGGAACTTTCAGTTTTTGTTGATTCTAGCGGCCTCTTTGGACAAAAGCGGTAGTGACGCAAGCACCTACTGTGGTAAAGATCTTTGCTAGCACGTGCCGGGCACGCGGAACTTGGCATAACACTGACAACATGTGCTTTTGTTTTGGAAGTGAGTGAAAGAGAGACTGCAGGATGGATCGCAGTGAGGTAATATATTTATATGTGGCAGAGAAATAAGGTATAAGGCAGTTGTACAGCAGTAATGTCCCCTGAGACCTATTATCTACTATCTGTTTTCTGTAGGCTAATGTAACACAGCCATTTGCATTAACGTTATATGCTAAGGTGCAAACTAACAGCCAAAGGCATAGAATATCATTATGTTATTGTCATTGCACAGGACAACAGATTTTTTTTTTTTTAATTGTTTCGTCTGAGTTAGTGGGTATTCGGACCTGATCATGTGCATTAATAGTAACTGTATTAAAATAGCAGTCTTTTCACTGAGGTTCTAGTTTGTTTTTACAGGAAATTTGTAAACATCAGGGGAATCATGAGACTGTTTCATAAATACTTAAAAGTTACTTGTAGTCACTTTGAACTTTAGCACAATTTTGCAAGCCCGAAGCCACCAGTCAAATTGTATGACTTCTACCTTGACTGCAAAGATCCTTGGCAGTTTTCAAGGGGTAGCACTGAGTTCAGTATCATTTTAAGTTATATTCAAGCAGCACTATCATAAAGAACTAATAATTAAGCCATGTCTGTGTGAAGTGGCAGGAGGTACATCAAAGTTAACTTAATAACAAAGCCTGAGTGTGTATTTGTTGCTATAGAGAAGCTGCTGTTCCAGATACCAGTGTTGCACTGAAGTGGAGCAAGCGGAGTAAAGCAGCTTTGGCAAATCCTGAGTCTGCATGGATTTCACTTAATTTTTTTTACCAACATCATTAATGTACTAGTCGACTATGATCGGAACAGGAGGTCGGAACAGGAGGGTGCTCAGTTGAACTGCTCAACAGATCAGTTGTACTGATTAGCTTCCCGGTGTGAGTGTTGTTACAAGTGGAATAGTGAATGAACAATGTTGGGCCAAGCATTAAGTGTGTGAGTGTGTTATTAAGCATGGCAAGCCAATTATAAATGAATATCATGCTTGGCTACATCAAATGAGCTCATTCAGACTGCTCAAAAAACCCATACACACTAAATCCACATCCAAACACACTTTGCTTCACTCTGTTTCAGTGCTGCCATCCTCCCACATGACCCTTTCCCCTTTCCTATAGCTTCCCTCTGTTTACCTCTTTCTCCTATTTGTTCACATCTATTTTCCACTTCTCCTCATCTTCTTGTCCTTCTCTATTATCCTCATCCACTCTTTTCTCCATCTGGCTGTCCATTCCAATCAGCTTCTCTACCAGCCAGTGGTTAAGAAGTGACAGTTTGCCTGATGCTTGGATAGCTGATCGAGTGTTCCTGCTATCTGAATCTGCTGTGCATTTGCATTAACTACCACTTTGGTTCTGTACATGTTCATTTTAAAGCAGCGTGGGTGACCTGATCCCGTCTACCTTGCTAGTTTACCCCACTTTGGAAGGCAGTTTCTCATCTCACCCCATTCTGGTGGACGTGCTCTCATCCAGCTCGTCTGTCAAGGCTTAGAAATGTGGACCTTTGCTTAGTTTACCTGTGAAATTGGCTTTTTGGTTGGTAAATTGAGACAGAGCAGCAGTTCTGGGTTGGTTGAGAATTAAGATGGATGAGGTCTGATTCGGACGAGGAAAATCGAGTGGTTATCCCAGCCCGCTTTGGAATAAATGCTGTGAGATTTCTTCCACTTTCCACTCCCTCTTTAGGGGTTGGAGTAGCTAGTAATGGTGTTTACTGACTGTATGAAATTCTTAATCTTTGTTTGGGTGTCTAACCCCAACACCTGTTTGTCTTTAAGTTCTTTACTGTGCGTGTTTGTCTGACCCTTATAGATTACTACAAGGCTGATGTCATTGTTGCCTGTGTGTCCCATTGTGAGAGGCAAAGTGCTGCAGATTAGAATCAGAAGGCAGCTTATGAGTTATGCTCTGGGCTTATGACTGCCCAAGGATAAAAGGAGAACACATGAAACTCAATCCCTTCATCAAAGAGGCGACGGGGAGTGGAGAAACAGACTGAAGAACGAGGGTGAGGGGGTGTAGGCTAGCACAGAGGACTGAGGTGTCACCAGGTCTAATGCTGTGGCATGCAAGGAAGGACAGCTGAGCAGCCAGCCTCTCTAAATGGTTAATCTTAAAACACAGAAGATTCAGATCTACATGGGTGCCATACAGTATACTGGTCATTTATCATCATCAACAACAGCCTAATGTAGAGGTAGAAATAGGTTTTTAGCAATATCTGTTAAATCCTCCCCAGGGGGCAGCACGCTGGCTTAGTGTTTAGTACTGTTGCCTCACAGCAAGAAGGTCCTGGGTTTGAAAGGTTGGACCTCTCTGTGTGGAGTTTGCATGTTCTCCCCGTGTCTGTGTGGGTTCTCTCTGGGTACTCCAGCTTCCTCCTACAGTCCAGAGACATGCAGGTTAATTGGTGACTCAAAATTGCCCGTAGGTTTGAATGTTAGTATGTATGGTTGTTTGTCTCCATATTTGCCCTGTGATGAACTGGCCAGTTGTCCAGGGTGTACCCCACCCTCGCGCAATGTCAGCTGGGATTGGCTCCAGCCTCCTAAGTCAGAAAACTGCAAAAGTGCACGTACTAGTAGTAAGAAAAATATTTGTAACTCAGGTGCTGATGATGATCATGTGATAAATTTGAGAGTACTTAATCTCAAGCTAGCCTAGCAAGCCTTTCAAGATAGCTTGCACCTGCTAGATGCACATTACTATGCAAACACTGCTGTGCATGAGACAGTCAGATGGGACAATCTGGCAAGTTTTTTTTGGGTGGCTGTAGCTCAGTAGATAGAGCGGGTCGTCTACCAACCAGAAGGTCAGTGATTCGATCCCCTGCTCCTCTGGTCTGCATGAAGTGTCCTTGGACAAGATACCAAGCCCCAAATTGCTCCCACTGGCTGTTCCATTGGTGTGTAAATGTATGTGTATGATTTTCTGATGAGCAGGTTGGCCACCTTGCTGTTAATGTGATTGTGTGTATGAATGCTGACTTGTGTTGTGATATCACTTTGAGAAGTTGAAAGACTGGAAGAGCTCTATATAAATACAGTCTATTTAATTTTTATCATACATATTTCGTTGTTTTACAAATTGAAGTAGTTGTTTTGTGCTTTACAGGCCAGAAGTGGTAGGCTCCCTCTTGAATCTGGCTGGCTGTCTCAACACTGATACTAGGGGAAGCTAGGCTGTGCACAGAGGAAAGGAGACCAAGGGGTGAGAAAGATGAAGGCAGACAGTGAAATGTCTTGGCTGTAGCAGAAAGAGAGCAAATTTAAGTTAAACAGACAGGATCAGTGAAAAGGGCAAACAAGCAGCCTCTGGGTGTCTGTAGCTGCCGATCCTTATAATGAGTACAGAGAGTGTTAGGATGGAAAGAGGGGAGGCTGGAAAAGAGCACAGTCTACTGGAATGATTGAGTAAAGTGGAGAGTTTACAGCTGTTGGTTGGTCACATACTTAATTTGAGCATTTACCAATGAGGGTGAGAGGTTCAGGAGGTGGCAAATGCGGAGCAGACATCAGATTGGTGAGGTGGTCCTGGCAAACCATGTGCACAGATCTTATTATACAGACATTTTTAATAAATATGGCTGCATTGTTGTGATAGTTAAAGCCTAACAGCCTAACTGGTAGCCTAACATGAGGGATAAGTGTCCCTAGAGGCAGTAGATGGCAAATTTGTTAATTTTCCCGACAGACTAGTTGTGCAGAGATGTTGACAATAATTTGGTTTGTGTGAATCCAGAAGTATTAGGCAGTTAAGAGAGAAGAGGAAAAACGAAAGAGGATTATTTTCTCTCAAAAGCCTCCTGTGGGTAAGTGTTGAGATTAGCATGTGTGCGAAAACACTCAAAGCATCTGGTTCATCCAATGTAATTGTTATGTCCATGTCAAATAAAACCTTTCTAATCCAGACTAATTGCAGATTGGCTGTGAAGTATCTTTGTTGAAGCAGTGGGTGGGATGAAGAGATTGGCAAGTTCTAAACAAAACAAAAAGTCTACAGCCATGGTAGCAGCTCTGTGTGGTTAAATGTAGATGTAGCCTTGTGCTCTTGAGTTAAATGCTAATATCAGCTAATATGCTGATACTGAGCAGATATAATGCTTGCCATCATCATGATTTTAGTTTGGCTTATTTAGCATCCTTACATTAAGTAATTAGCACTAAACACAAATCTCATCTGAGGTTGATGGTTTAATAGTTTTGCGCCTAAAGGATAATAGGCGTTCTCGGACCTCGAGAACCATTCCATAGTTCTTGGAACTTCGTTTTAAGGACCCCCTGTTTAATTGCATCTGCACCACAGGAACTGTGAACTGTTATAGTTCTTAGAACCATATTTTGAGAAACTTTTTTAGCTCCAACTCCAGGGTAGGTACTTTCGCAACACATGAGGAACTATAGTGATGTAAATCTATGTTGATTGCTCGAACTCAGAAGCCAGCGTTGGCAACTGCCATTTGGAAAAACCCGACAGCTGTATTCACAAGATGACACAAAATATGAACCAGTTCTTGTAACAAGATTGCTGTTGTTTTGTTGTTGTATCTTCACTGAGATTTAATGGCATTTAGCTGGAGATTCATGATACATTACCGCTATACTGGAAATGCAGTAATGTTAGCCTTCATCTGTTGTTGTAAAGTTATGCCGCAAGTCGCGTAGAAGTGACATCAGTATGCCAACTGCCGGCTAGTTTACGTAGTTTGCGTGGGGGAGTTCCCATTGGCGGTGCGAATGCCAACAGAAAAAAAGCCCTCAAAGGTGTTAAGTTCCCCCAGGAACTCCGCAGTGGACAGTTCCTCTCAAATAGTTCCTTGAACTGTTTGGTCCATAAATGCCTATTGTCAGCATAACAAAGTGTTTACACTAAAAGGGTAACTAACTATTAATTAGAGGATTTAATGTTTACCATGTTGAACATCTGGATTTAGAGTGTTAACATGCTAAAATTTATTTCTGGTCTGCTGTCTCAGTCGTTTGTTTGTGTTATTGTGTGATTAGGTGAATTCAAACTATCCCTTAAGAAGACCAAAGTCAAACAATAACACAAACAGACTAACCCATCAAGGCAGCAATAGACAAGTAGCTGTGCTCTGCACTTTAAAAAAATGGGGTTTTTTGTCAAAGCAGACTGGTGGCTTTGATGTATGCCCAAATGGATTTGACAGCATCAATCTAAAAACAAAATAAAGCTGTAAAAATATTCCACTTATAGCATACGCTTAAACTGATACAGACTTTTTTTTAATTGGGCTTATTTTTCTGTGCGGACCAAAGTGATGACCTGACGGAATATAACTGACAGACTGACATTGAAGATGTGAGCTAGGTAACCAGTCTGAGTCCTGGAACCTGAGCTTGTATATTGAAAGCTGAAGGAGCAGGTAGGAGAGTTGGAGAAAGATAGGGATTATCCTGGTGTAGAGACTGGGCAGGCTGTGATCTTGAGGGCAAGAGCAAAGAAAGAAGGTAAGGCAGGTGGGTATAGCGGCACAGTCTGACTGGTTAGATGGATGGATGGCTGGCTGACTGAGCCTGTGACCATGGAAGGGATTAGACAGGATTAGCTGCGGGGTAACCTTCCCAAAGTGTCAGTCTGAGATCCAGAGTGCTGTGAAGCTGGCCGCCTGGGAATCCAGCCTAGGGGGCCCCAGCACTGTTCATGGGTTTTGTTGAACTTAGACCTCTGCCACACTGGGTACCACAGACATAAAGATTATAGAGTGACAGGTTCATCAGAGTCATACACACATTAATGACTTATCTTTATATCTGAGCGCTAATTTAAGATATATATTGCAGAAAAGCAGCACACCTATATATATAAATATATATATGACACATCTAGATGCTCATTCCTCATTATTTTAGTAAAACATACCTGTTCTATTGAATGTAACTCTGAGATGTGGGCCTTTGTCATCACAGTGAACTGACTGACTTGCTGGGACAAACTTACACAGTAGGGAAAGAGAGGAGGGGTGAGCGGAGATGTTATACATTCATGGAATGACTGTACTGTACTATAACAATAACACACGCTCGAAGAGCTTTGGAAAGCTTTTCCCTCCCGCCTTGAACAATTGCAAAATAAGGCTGTCAACAAATACATCACATGAAGAAAATATGTGTTCAGTCTGCAGGGAGTTAGCCAGAGGGAATTGCACAATAGAACAGAATAAGTGAAGTGCTGACTGAGAAACAAGGAGAAGATGTGGACCAAACCATTAAAGCTGCATTAATTTATTTTTGACCACAAGGGGGCAGTTTTCCTTTTTAAACATACACCAGCCAGATTTTAACAGATGGTCACATTTTTTTCACCAACTGCTGAGAGTGATGATGGAAATATTCACTGTTATTTTAGTTTTGGTTTGGTGAGAAAAAAATTGGCCTCTTTTGCTTGTTATTTGTACATTATCACAGTTTTTGAAAGCAGTATCAGATGCACCTCTTCCAAACACTTCTGCTGTTATTTACAACACTCAGCTGCTAAAATGCATCCATGTGCTGTAGTGTTTACTTACCAGACGTTTTATATTTTTCCCCCTTCTTTCTCTGTAGTACTTATTGGAGATGAAGAGCCTGATCCTACCTCCAGAGCACATCTTGAAGAGGGGTGACAGTGAGGCAGTGGCATATGCTTTTTTCCACCTGCAGCACTGGAAGAGGGCAGAAGGAGCCTTAAACCTACTACACTGCACTTGGGAAGGAAGTATGTATCACTGTTGATTCTATTTTTGTTGTATATAATGTCAACTGATTTCCCATCATTCCACTCCTGAGAAACTTTTTTTTCCTTTGGTTCTGTTGAAACTGAATGCACACCATTACATAAACCCAAAGCATCTTATTTATGCTGCCCCTCAGTTTTAAATTGTGTGTCATAGGTCTTGAATGCACAGCACGCCCACAGATGCTCTGCTAGTGATTAAAGAGGGATGAGCTCACCATTCACATGAAACAGGAAGAATGTTATATTTTATTTGGATGTTAGTATCTTGTCACTTTGTATAATATTTGGCTGCTTAAATTATTTACTTAAAATTTTGTCAGCTGTTTTAAACAGTCAATTCAAGCCACAGTTTAAAATACCAGTGATGTTGTTTGAAATAGTTTTTCACATCATACCATTTAGCCATACTTGGTGTGTTATTCATCTTAATTCAACTTCAATTTGCACCTTTTTTTCTGTCTTTACAGCCTTCCGGATAATTCCCTACCCACTAGAGAAGGGTCACCTGTTTTACCCCTACCCAGGATGCACAGAAACAGCAGACAGGGAACTGCTGCCCTGTAAGTACAGTAGCCCAATTGTAGTGCATTACTGAGCATAATTGCTCCCACTGTGACTGTATATAATCCTCTACTGAAACACACATCTCTTTTCTTTTTTATCTGTTCAAATTGTGACTTGCCCTGTTTTCTCTGACTTTTGCCACAGCATTCCACGAGGTGTCTGTGTACCCAAAGAAAGAGCTTCCATTCTTCATCCTCTTCACAGCAGGCCTTTGCTCTTTCACTGCCATGCTGGCCATGCTCACACATCAGTTCCCTGAGCTCATGGGTGTCTTTGCCAAAGCAGTAAGTACTTCAACTACACATCTCAAATTCATGTCTTAACACTGCTGATTCAGATAATCGACATTTGATCATAACTTATGTGTAGTTCAGAATTATGTGAAGTTGGCGACCAGTTACAGTACATCTTAGGTTCATTCGAATCAGGTCATTTTTCTTTTTATGTTTTAAATGCATGTAATGTATTAGGACTGACCAATATGGAATTTTTGGGACCCATGCTAATACTGATATTTGGGAGGAAGAAAATTCTTCTTTCTATCTCTCTCTCTCT
>JAQLOL010000012.1:10441320-10460947 GCA_029783665.1 Naso thynnoides
TATATATATATATACATGTGTGTGTGTGTTGTGTGTGTGTAATATACACATTTGCTGTATGCGGTTATCATATACTTATCTTATATTGTAACAAACTTTGTTCCAAGCATCAATGCACTTTGCGTTATTTTGAATGGCCAGTATCGAATATACTTATTACTTAATATCAAGATTTTAGGCTTATTTTAGAATGTTGTACTCTGTAGTCAGTCAGTATGTCAGAACAACCACAGCTACAACACAGCTGGTAAACAGAACTAACGAATGAAAGAGCTGAGAGAACAAGGAACTGAATAAATATAACACTTATAAAAACACAAAGGCTTAGCTTGATCAATTAAGTTATAACTAAGATCTCAAGTGAAAAAAAAAAAAACATCACCCTCATATTTAGGTTATTATTAGTTATCAAACAACAGACCCCCTGCTGAATGATTACATTATTACACCATTTTAAATCATTGCTCAAAACATTTTCTCACACCTTAAAAAACTGCTTAAATATTTGCACATATCAGAGACCATATACGCCAATCCCGATATATCAACTATAGGCAAACCAATGTATCGGTCTGGCCCTATTATTTATAAACTGAACTTTTAACTCCCGTGGTAATTTCTGCCTTCCATCACTGTCAGTATCACTGGAGGCACATGGGTGTCAGATGCCTGTAAAGTCTGTTTCCCGCCAAAACAAGCTCTAGTCTATTTTAAGCTATCACTGAACAAAGCTTTCTAATGCAAGCTTATCACTATTGCAAACACAGCAGTGTCACTTACGGCCTTAAAAAACTAGAAACTTTAAAAGTGTGCATGCCCTTTTTTGCTGTTTATTTATTATAGAAGTGTTGTGTTATCTGTTTTAGTCAGTTTGGCAAAGTCTTTACTTTGGCTAATCCTTTGTTTATGGTCAGCCTGTTTATTAGTGCCTGTCTTTACATTGACTCATTGACTTGGAGCAAAAACAAGGCCACATAGAACATCTAGTGCTCTTCCTTTTGTTATGGGAACGATTTAGCGGAGATAGGACTTTTACAGCAGCCCCCGCAAGCCTGGTTTGTGTAATGTTCAGACTGAGTGCATGAAAACCAGCAAGTGAGGAACACAGAGGTCCTCACTGCCTTCTGAGGAAAAACAGATTTCTCTGAATCTGCTGCTCTTGAACAGAAGATCCAAGCAAGGAAAGACAGTGGTTGTGGTGGCAGTCTGCCTTTCCTTTTATTTATGGATACCAGACATGTATAGCATAGTAGTTGAATATGTTTCATAAATTAAATGGGATTAGAGGAGCGCTTGATTTGCACTTGTCTGGCCAGGCTGATACGTCCACTTATGAGACTATTAAAGTGTCAAGTGTATCAAGAACACCTCAAGTAGTTTCAGAGAGAAACCATATCGTAATATTTTAGGGGACATTTCACTGTTACCAGCCCATTTAAATCACTACCATGTGCATTTTAAATACTCTATTATACACATACCTAATGCACTATTCTAGATCATAATCTTAGATTTAAGTGGGTATACTCACTGCTGCTGATCATAAAAAGCAAGTAGTTGAGTTGCTCCTTTTTAGGTTCCAAGTATAAAGAGTACATGTCAGATTTGTTAGAATTACAAAATAGAATTATGACATTGTTTTTGCTCCAGAAAAAATATAAATAATTTTCAAAATATGCTGCCAAAAACATTCAGCTTACTTGACTTAATCTAACAGGGTAACAATAAATCTTTCAGTGTTACATTAATCTAACAGTGTTTGATAGATATTTTTTCCAAATATAGTCTCGTTAAGGCCACTTAATGGGATGGTTACTGGCTGCACAGAACATCCAGTAACCTCCTTAGAGAGCTCACGACACAACATCATTGGGTTATTCTCTTATGCAATTACACACCTACTGTTGTCTTAAGTGGCCATTTGCACAGCCTAATGATGCGTGATAATGGACAAAAATTTGCAAATAATAGTAAACTATCCAATATCTGTGATGTTGGTAATATTAGTGTATTACTACAGAAGCAGATAGAGTATTTTTCTCGGTAATCTTACAGGGTCCCTTTTTAAATCATAACCTGAGGTGTCAGATGTGGGACGTTGTCCTTGATAACAGTTTGGGAAAGTGCAGGTGCATTCAGACTGGACAAATCATCTATAACTGTCAATGACATGCTGACTTCAATCAGTAAAAAAAAAAAAAAAAAAAAAGACGTAGTAGAAAAGCATGGCTAGCAAAGTTCAGGTTAAGGTTATCTAACAAGGATGAAGTTTAGTAACACTGGCCTAAACAGCACATTGAACATCATGAGTAAACATGCTGGATGCCCTAAACACTGATGTAGCTGAATTTTTATTTATTTTTTTTTTTATTTATTTATTTTTAGTTCTTTTATTTATCCTTATCAGTTATAACAGTGAGTAATTGTTGTTTTTCTCCCTTTGTTTTGTGCGTCAGTCAACATGATGATGTCACATTTGATTATGGAAGAAGCCTGAATTAAGCGTAGTTGATTAGAGAAATTGACAAAATAAATAAAATCTTAAAAACTTAATAATCACGAGAAAATGAACTTTGCTATCCTGAGATAACAAGATAATGTGACTCTTGGTCTTGAGAAAACAGAGGAAATAAAGCAGAGCAAGAATCCATGTTAGCTTTAGGGTTTCCGTACTGTAGCACAGCCAGTCGGTAAATCAAACTTTTGAGGAAGCAATAACAAGGAAAAGAGCGAAAACAAGTGGAGTTTTATTGCTGTTGTTTGCTCATCTATCAGTTAAATAATCTCCAATTCTGGTATAACTGATGAACCTATAATAGCATCTGTGCTAACTTGTGTAAAAGCAGCCATTGTTGTTTTCAAATTAAGAGTTCCCTCTCTCGCTGGTCTTCACACCTCAAACACACCCACAGGTGCTTGTGGTTCTCAATACGATGCTGACTGATTTGAACCAGTTTGGTTTGGCCACAAGCACAAAGCTTGAAGCCTGGCAAGATGGATTTGTGAGATCAGGTCATCACATGATGATCTCACAAATCCAGCTGCCTCCTAAGGTAAGTTCACTCATCCATCATGAATCCTTTTTAAAGGAAAATAGTCATTATATTTTGAAGTCTTGCCTTCCTTTCTCAAATATTGTCTTTTTATTCCAACATTGTCATTGTATGAATATGACTGAATTCCCTTCATAGTTTTGTCACTTAGAAACTGGAAAAGAACAGAAGGAAGGAAGGAATGAACATGATTGATTTGATGTATATAAGTGTGTTGACACGTAAATCGTGGATAGTATAAAGTTTATCCCGAAATCAAAAAAGTGTATTTAAGTGTCAGCACCATTTCTACAAACTGAAAATGTTAAATAATAATATTTGGCTAAAGATGCTGAAGATACATGAGGAAATCTCTGGATTAAATATATAAATATGTCCAGCTGTGGACGGCTCAGCTGCAGCTCAAATGCAAATTATGCTTTGCATCTAAACTACTTCCAGTGACCTAAAAAAAAAAAACCTTGCTCCTTGCCTCTCTGCATCTTGTCTGTTTAAAAAAAAAAAAAAAAACTAAAGCAAGGTCACACGTGTCGTTTCCATTTAGACAACAGTTGAAGGAGTCGAAGGAGTCATGTCCTAATAAACATATCAGAGTAAGGTTCATGGTTGATAAAAGTATTTGTTTCAGTTTGGAGAGCAGCATCAGGTTGGGTTTTTGTGCTTTCTCCTGATGAATTGAAACAATTCTTACTTGAATCATTATTGAAGTAAATGAGAAATGTTTTACCCCAAAATGTATAAGCTTCATAATATTGTTTCAGTGAAATTGTGGACTATATAAAAGTTGAGGATTTAAGTGTTTTGCTTACACATAATTTGAAAGTGGGTGGTAAGAGGTTTTGCTGACATTTAACTGAAAGCTCATGCAGCTTTTTCTTCCTTTCAGTTCTTCAGCACACTCTTTGCACCCCTGGGTTTCTTCGCAGACAAGATGGAAAGCTTCATGCCGTCCAGTTTCTGGCACCAGCTGACTAGAATCTGACCTTATCTCACACACAGACATACACACACACGCACACACACACAAACACACACTCTGATAGACCCTCAGACAAAAAGTGTTTGCTCTCCTGTCTTCAGCATTACTGTCCACTTGCTGCATTGTTACTGATTATGTTGGCTGAGGTTGTATCAACATAACAATACCACTCTTTAGATGCTCTCCCGAACCGCTCCAGTAGGCCGTGTTTTTCCAAGACCACATTTAGTGAATACCATTTGCAATGATTTCACAGGGGTCATTTGTTTTTCATCATTCTAGGACTGGGTAATTTGAAGAATCCCACAAAGCTCGACTGCAAATTTAGAACACAAATCAAATTAGGAATCTTTCAGAAGTACTTCTCTGTTCCATCACCAAGTAAATTAAATCACAAAAAAGCTAAAACTGCATGTTTTTAAATTTTCTTTAACTACTGCCTACTCTGGTGAGTTTCTTTTTTCTTGCCATTGTGGTACTGACAACAAAAAACAGAAACATGTACATGATAGATGTCTTTTGCAGATTTTTGTAATGATATGATTCATGTTCCTCTCTTTCCCCCTGTTAATTAGTTTTGGATATCAAAAAAAGAATCAAGATAATCAAGATATTTAGGATGGGAACTTATGTGTCTGATCCCAACCCTCATGGCCTTGCAGAGATCCAGTCGGGCAGCTTTAAAAAGTCTGTAAGGCTTCCTAAAAACAGAGCTGTGATTTACAGCTTTGAAGTGCCTGCAGTGTATACAACGCCTCTGCAGTTCAACAGTTGTTACCATGGCATGACACCTCAGCACTATATCACTGAGGCAACCGCCGCCCCCGCAACATCATGATGTAAATGTGGTCATCACCGGTCACAGAAACGCCTCTAATGGCATAACTCAATTGTGCTGATTGCACTTCAGTATGATGCAAGGTAGCCAGATAGTCAACTTCTGTCGTTGCCAAAACAAAGCAAAAGAAGTGCACATTGCTGTACTCATATTCAGGATCAGCTGACATAAACAATGTAGCTAAGCCTGTCATATACAAAAATACAGGAAATCTAAAGACAGTATTTGAAGTCTAAGGTTAATACTGACGAATCCTCAGTGAGACAATTGGGGAAAATGGGCAAAATTAACAGACATACAGATGTTTTGTACAAACCAAGTATAAATATTTCACTTTCTTTGTACAAAATCTCCAGCCTTTCACTGTGTCTGTTCATTTTGCAGGAGGTGTACAGGTGCTGATTTTACTGTAGCTGGTTAGATTCTGACATGTTTTTTTCCTCTGTGAAAGATTTTCCCATCTCTGTTCTAGCAAACTGAATAATATGAGATGCCAGTACTACCTTGTTGTAAAGTCTAATGTAAAAACTTGCTAATAATGTAATAATCTGTCACAAACAAATGTGCCTGGTTGGAAGTTGTAATAAAGCCTGTAAATATAATCAATATTCCTACTGATCATTCATGAGAAATGTAATAATCGAAGTTCTTCAAAAATAATAACAAATCAAAATATATTAACCAACTTGAAAATTTTGTGGATGTTGATAATACGATTCAATATCATTCCAACTTTTTATTACATGAACAGGGTCACATTTGAAACCACTTACAGGTCCAGTGTGGAGGATTTAGTGACATCTAGTGGTGAGGTTCCAGATTGCAACTAACTCAATATCCCATAACTCACCCTCCCCTTCCAAGCAAGTAGGAGAGCCTATAGTGACTGCTGTTGCGAGTGAAACTGTAGAAGTCCCTCTTAAGAGCCAGTTTGTCCTTCCAGGGTTACTGTAGAAACATGGCAGGCTCTGTGGAAGAGGACCCTCTGTAGATATAAAGCTGTCATTCTAGGATTGAGAAAACAAAATTATTCTTATTTTATTCTTATTCTTTATTAGGGGATTATACACTAACATAAGCATACTTATTCCTTTACCGTCATATTCTACAAATAGATCCTCCCTTAATCTTCCACACCGGACCTTGAAGGCAAACATGTTCAAAATACGTTGTCAAGTTATGCAACCTGATAGTTATTACATTATTGGCAGCTAAAATATAGATTTCATGCCTCTGGATTTACTTTAGATGGCATTATACTGACAACTTTTCACTCCACACTAGAGAAAAGTGATAGTAAAGTGCCTGTACATACATCATAGAAATTTAACAAACCAATTTGGTATTTACTAATATTAATGTGAAGTTAAGTGGCGATTCTGTTGAGCTTTGATGGATTCATTTTTAAAAGTACATGTCTTCAACCACTGGAATTTTTAACAGAATTAAGCAGCCACGTAATAATGACAAACATACTTGTGAAGAAATCAGAAAACACCAACGTGGATGTTTTTTTAGAGTATCTTGCAAAACTGGGCAATGTGTAAAATAACCCTGATATACTCTGAACTACAGAGGTTTTTTTCATATATTACTCTGGCCTGTAATATTTGTCTTTTAAATTAATCACACTTGAAATTTCGTAGTGTGCATCGGAAATGTAACAGTACATGCTGAAGACAGGAGACTGTTTGAACAGATGTAACCACCCTTGGATGAGTTTAAAGCAAAACTCATAATAAATTGCTCTTTCAGTGCATTTTTCCTCTGTGGTATTTATTTATTTTTTCTTGTGGAACTCTGTTGCATTATTGTATTAACAATGCTAAATTGGTATTTATAAAATTAATGTTTAAGTACTGTAAACATAGTGTGAGTTGTTTGTACTTGCATTCAGACAAAATAACATGGAGCTGAAAGAAAATGTTTGTCTGATCAAAAACCCCACAACAGTTTTTAAAGGCTCAGACAGGCAGTCTTCAAAGTCAACTATTTTCAACAGGAAGTGGAAGACATATTTATATAATACTTTTCTTTTGTACAGTGAATGTCATTTCCCTTCATCTTTTCAAATCGCTCCTGTATTGACAGGGAGCCGGTATCTTGTTCAAAGACAAGCGACTCACTCTGTCACCCTGCCGCTTCTCCGTAACTATATAAAGCCGAGTGTCATCATGCCCATCTTTATGATTATACCACTTCACCACCATCAGCAGATGCTTGTATGTGGCATGTTCCCAGTGAACCACTGGTGCCATAATCATACTCCATACACTCATACTTGAAGTGGTGAGCAGCAGTAATGAAAATCGCTGTCGAGAACTGTTGACAGGTGTTCAAGTGTTTGCTATCAGTGCCAGGGCACGGTTTCATTCTGCAATGTGAAACATAAATTGCTCATTGACCTCTGTAGCGAAGTGCATCATAGTCCGGGTAACAGCAGAGCAAAAAAGAAAGAATTCAGAAACAGAACAGTTTATCTCCTTGTGAGATGAGACATTTACAACAATTATGGCCGTAGCCAGCTGGGTTAGTAAGAAAAATAAAACACTAAAATGACAATGTGAAGAGTGTACTGTGTAGAAATTCACAAAAGTGGCAAATTATGTCCAAAACAGACACACAAACGCTTAAAATCTGATGCAGTCCCGAAATATGCAGTGGTGACAGTTCAACTTAGTAAGAGTCTTTATATGGTAATACCCTGCTGCAAGCACAGGCTCACCAGCACAACTACTAGCTGGCTGGCCAGGTCTTCTGACCTACATCCAATCAGGCAGGTCTAGGACGTGACATCCAGGCATGATTGAAGTCCGGCAGGACATAGCCTACCCCAAAATGAAATTTTACAGGTCATCATTAGTATACAAAGTTGTTGCTGTGTAGTGTGCTACATGAGTAATTAGAGAACATTTGTGGCAAATAAAAGTACCTTTGCTGACAAATGACCTGGTGATAAGCATATGTTTTCAATCTATTATTATTATCATTATTATTATTATTATTATTATTATTATTATTATTGTCTCCAATTGAAAAAAAAATTACCATGTGCTGTTATTTTGGCCATACTGTTTTGATGATAAAAATATTTACAACCATTTCCTTAAATGATATATTGGTAATGTTTATATGTAGAGAAATCATTTTGGAAAAATAATACATCTACAAAGTATTTTGACAGGTGCAGAAATAAAAAGTAAAAAGTAACCCCCCCCCCAAACACACACAAATATGACTGTGTATTTATTATTACTGTGTATTAGTTATTTTTTAAAATGTGAGCTGATAAAACAACATTAGTACAACTTCGTATCTCTGTGCCATCAGTGATCAATATTCACAGACATGATGTTGAGGTTGCCTGTAGGGAATTTTAATTTCTTGAAATATTGTTGTAAATATTATAAATAAATATTAATTATTAATTAATTACTACAATTATATATAAATATTGTTTTTTATAAGCATTCAGAGACTTATGAGCTAACAGGCAACATTATTAAAATGCTTGGGTCAACGAAACTGCAGCCTTTATATCTTTGTCCAACACATTAACTGTCCATCATATCTGACTCTCCAAAACTCAAACAGAAGCTCTTAAATTTTTGTGCACTCTGCAATGTTAATAGCCTATTCAAGGTGTTTAAAACAATCAAAAAACACACAAAATGGAAATAATACATAATAAACAACAACTCACTTTAAGGGAGATGACACTATTTGTGGCCATCCTTCGAATGGATTGAAGTCGAGTCAGATACGTTTTGCCTAAAAGGACTTTGGTCAAGCTAGCTGGTTGAGGCCATATTTCAGGTCCTGCACCATCGCGTGACATATTCTACCGACTGGTTCTCAGATCAAATGCACCCTTTATAATGGGGTGGGCTATTTAAACAGTTGGTCAGTGCTCTGCCCACTGTTTAGCTAACTGTTTTTCTTGTCTGTCTGTCCTCTTCTTCTTTTTCTTTTCTTTGTTTGTTTGTTTGTTTAGCTAACTGTTACCGGCTTGCTAACTAACATTACACTTTGAAAACCCAGCTGCTGCAATGTGCGTTACAGCTTACCTGCTCACAAGAAAATTCAAACATTTTGCTAATGTTAGCTAACTCAAAGTCATAAACTAGCAAAATGGCATTCTTTCTGCCTCTCCTGCTGGAATTTAACTTCTGGAATACCATTTTAAGGAGGAATTTCTGTTACAATTTCAACTATGGGACTAACTGCACCATTTTGCAAAGGTGAGATGCTGGTATGTATTGGCTCTGTTTGGCTGTTTCTATGCTTGGTGATTGGTAATATTAATGATATCTGACATTGCTGATGCTGCTGGTTATCCTTTTGCTTTATTTATTTATTTGCTAATTTTTGCCTTTATGCTGCTGTCATCTTTTTGGGGGCACAGTCAGTTATGACAATTTCATTCTGTTTTGAAGAAACTACTGGTGCACACGTTTTTTTGAATCCCATGCAGTGTGTTTCTCCCCCGTCTTCCATTAAGTAGGTATTAATGTATATTAGCATTAAGAAACATAACTGTTCACTTAGACACTACTTTTTCCCATAATTTCTGTCTAATATACTCTTCATGGTGAACACACATTAGGCCTTTAGGTCATCATGTTCTCATTTTTTCCACACACTTAATTATCAGCAAACCAATAAAATATAAATTCAGGTCAAAGCAATGTGTTTATTCTATTATATTATATATTCTTACGGCTAACCTGCTAACTTGAGCTCTGTGCTATGGTTTATCATACTTTTAGCGTCAACAGCCTTAAGTTTAATCCATGAACTAATTTTTTTCCCTTCTTATCTGTGTATGATATTGTAAGAGAATACTGTTTCCTTAAGTCAGAATTTTTTCAGTCAGTTTAATATGATAATGTTCATAATTATCTACAGCAAAACTTAGCCTGTGTAATGCTTGTTTTTGCTGCATATCAGGTGGGTGTCTGGTGGTAAGTTTACAAGCCGATGTATTCCCTTGTTATCTGCAGTGCCTAGTGGTAAAGTAGCCACACAGCAGCTTGCACTTGTGGTGTATACAAAATACATTTCACATAATGGTTAGTGTCAGGCTGAATGTGACTTCTAGAGGAAGGTTTATATCACCATTCCTCAGCCTTTGTTGTGCTGATCTTCGTGAATGGTTGTGGAAAATGAAGCAGCGTCTAGTATCCAAATGTAAGTTCTGTATATTCACACAGTAAATCCACTGTGTGTGACTTGGCTGAATAAATTTAAGGATTATGCATTTGGTCATTTATTAACATCCCATGTGCATCAACAGCTGTGTGCCTTGCTGAACATTTTCTTTATTGTATATCACAGGGGATGTAAGTATCAGCTAGACCGCCATAATGTAATGATTTTGAATTATGTGGGCTGTAAAAAGATAATTTACATTGTATATTCTCTGGTTTAAGGGAGTTCTCTCTTTTGCCTATGCTATAGAAACATACTGTATATGAGATTTATAGTTGGATTTTATCCTTTCTCCCAGTAACAAATGGGTATGATGTCACTTGGCAAGGACAGTAAATACACTACTCTCTAGTCAAGTCCAATTTCACGTCCACACAAAGCTCTTAATTACTGCTGATAGGGTCACAAGGGCCATCTCCTCTTCCAAGTAAAACAGTGAAACTACTGGAACATTTTGCCAAACATTTTAACACTTTTCCTAAATAGTCTAGAGAGCAACAATTTCACAACGTGTACATATTAACATGTTGCCCATAGTGCTGTACATATTAATCATGTAATTAGCTGGAGTACATTGTTTTGGACTGGAGGACCAGTCAGACAAGTTCAAGGACAATATTAACCGTGTTTACTTATGAACACAAGACTGAATAGTTTTTGACTCATTACAATTTGTAAGCATGGATTGCAACATTTCTGTCTTCTGGTTTCCCTGAATGTGAAACATCCATGTGGACCACACTGTTAGTCTCTCCCTTGGGCCAATTTTAGCTCTGAAATGTTGTTAAATTGAGATGCCCATTTGATATCACTTTGATGGCAGGGAATGCCTGCGATGCCGCTCCTGTTATTTTTACAGAGTTCAAGTGGATCACACATTGTGGGGGACAAAGCGGCATGGATACTGTGACAGATTCATAGATCAGCGCAGTATTTTTAATGTGCTCTGTATATGTCCAGCTTAGATAATTGCCTGATTATGCTTTATAAAAAAAAAATAAATAAATAAATTCACTGATTTTAAGATTCCCTAAAGGCAACATTAACTTTTGAGAATGATTAATGTTGTAAATTTTTTTGCTCTCCAAGTCAATCTGGCATTCTGGTTACATTTCTGAAAAATATACTGTGGGATTACCTGACATTGAACTGACTGAACTTTAAAACAACAACATGGTTGGCTGCAGTATCTTTATCCTTATCCACAACTGAATCAGGGATAACACGCAGGAGACCATGCAAGCTGGAGGAGAACGAAAGACTTCTAATAGGAGTGACAGAGGGTGGATCAACTCGGTTTAATATAGAGCCTGTAAGGTATTTTGGGACCTGCATTTCAAAAGGTGCAAATACCCCCCTAGATAGTCATAAAACTAGGACACTGGTGCACCAAACACCAACAGAGGTAAAGAATAAGCTGGATGTAAAAATGAGGCATTGCCCTTAATTGAACAGTGAAAAAATTTATGGTATCAGTAACTGTTCCAAATACATATTTGTGGGCTGAATTAAAGCTAAATTATACCTGAAAATTAAGTCCTTAATGCTATGTTGGAGTTGTGAATAGACCCAAATGAATTCATGTAACTACGACATTCACCCTCAACCAATATAAATCCATAGTACAGACCAGTACAGGCTCAGTGGTTTCCATTGTGGATTTAGGCATAAAATGTGATGTTTCATAACAGACTGAAATCACAAGTGTTGTGCTTTATTACACTCAGTCAAAGTGGGGAATAAAAATATGGCTTTTTGAGGGCTAGAGCAGCACTGGCCCAGGTAGGCCCCCACTGTGTTTGAACAGCTCTCACCTTTCTAATCGTTAAGAAAACACATCCAACGTAGTCTTCATTTACATTTAAAACAGGCGCTTTTGTTTGCAATTAACTTTTGACTTGTGAACTTTTGACATGGTGTGTCACTTGGCCTTGTTCAAAGCACTTTACTTTGGCACCCCTCCTCCTTACATGGACTTGAAAAAATGCCTTGCCTCTCGCATCCCCGGCTTGTTGTCAGATTCATTTAGATCTATAAAACCCTCTGAGGGTTGTGTCCCTAATGGCCTAACATGACGTCTGGCTGCATTACCAGATGTTGAAAAGTTAAATTCAGGGTCTGCAGCTACTTCACTGCTCTTTCTGCAATGTCTTGGCCCAGATTCATGAAATACTTTCTTACAAACCAGTCACAGCTAGTGAATACACAGTGTGTGTACAAAGGACTGAAAGCCTGGTTGCCTAATATTGCATTATAAAAAGTGTTCTGTCACAATACAATGACGGAAGAAACATGCTCCACTGGCCTTTCAAATAAAGACTAAGCAGTGATTAAAATAAACATACATCCTGTAGATCCAACCCACCACTGAGATGCACACATTGGAGACAGACTGTGTATAATAACTGCTTCAAAAATGTTGACAAGACCTCATACAGATTTTAGCCCTTATAAACATAAAGTTTGATCTAGAATCTCATTGTATTATCGGGATTTTCAACTAACAGTTAATATCTTGATGTTTTAGTTTGGATCTTTGCAAATTGGGCAGCAATGGAATCTTGTGACATTTTTTTATTAATGTACGTAAGAAATCATTATTTAAAAATTCCATAATAAAATTTCAGCATATTGTAATTCAGGTGCTCTGAAAGAACACTAGACTTCTGCACCTCTCCATGGCTCTGTATTTAGACCGGGATGGGGTATTTTCAGCCAATTACTGTAATTTCATAGAGCAAGTGTTCCTGTTGGCTGCCAACAGGTGACATGACTACGAGCTGATTGGCTGTTAAAACAAGTGACGTGTCTTACCCGCTAAAACTGGCCTCTGCTGACTTGACAAACTGAGTTGCAGACAACACCATTAGCTGCTGCTGCAACTTTCTCTGCAACCGTTCCATATGTTTGTGAATCTTTGGTGCAAACTGGCCTTAAAAGAAACAAGTAATGAATAAAATGCGAAAACAAGGAGGGTATGGTTGCTTCTTTTGGATTCTCATGCTACAGCTAGCTTGATTTCCCAATGTTGCCTATCCCAGCTTCAGGTATTTTATGTTGTAGAGCAAAACATAAAAAAATATCTTAAACCTGTGTTATCTAACCAAAAACCCTATTCAAAAAACCCATCGACTCTAACAGGAATGAACCAATATTGCAACAGTGAAAAATCATTTTCAGGTTTCAGAACTAGCCTAATTTATGTAGCATTCTGTACATCCTTAAAATCTTAAAAATAATAATTATATGTGTCTCACACCCAATCATCAGTGGCAATGAAATAATAGTTCCATCTGATAAAGTACTGTAAGATTTCCCAAAAACATTTTCATTGCAAAGAAGTTTATTGCCAGCAAACTAGAGACTTTAGAAGTGGATGATTGAGAAACAAGTATGTCCTAGGGGAACTGGAAGTAGCTAAAACTTAGCAAACAACAGTGGCTGCAGGCTTTGTAACTAACTGTTTTTCAAATCCAAAAACGACCATGGATCTGCGTTGGTGAGGGCATGTCGTATAAAGTACTGATGATATAAAATACAGGACTCATTTGAATGAAATAATGAATCAAGGAGTCTCAAGGCTTATTATTAATGTCCAAATCACAGCACAGCATTTTGTAATATGGCACAGGATTTGACAGCTTTGGAAAGTCATCATGTTCCAAGTAATTTTACCCTCAGTTAAAAAGTAGAGGTTTCACTTTGCATTGAGTACACATTTAATGTGCACTTAAATGTACTTTATTGACCTATACAGTGCTTAGCTGAAAAAGTACAATTTATTGCAGCAAAACTTGAGCTGGATTACCAATTTTACTGCAAAATGCAGCATTTTTGCAGCAGTAGCTAAACTGAAATGAATAAGTGGGATGTTTCTTTTAGATTAGTTTTTTTGAGGTGCTGCTGTCTTTCTGTACATAAACTACAGATTGCTTAAAGCTGTCGTTGCAGCACTGAAGCGTGAAAAATGGAAACAAGGACAAAGTACCAGAGGTAGAAATTAGAAAGTTTTCCATTAGGTAACACAACCAGAATATGTTAGACCAATTGGAGACGGTCCAACATTCGGGATAGTGTGATTCTGCCCTGCAACAGGTGTACTGCAAATTTAACTGAAAGTCACTGCTTGTTCTGCCGTTTGTGGTTCATTTGCATTCACCATGTGTTTGTCTGTGCTTACTAGAATATGAAGTTTTTCCATACAATTTCTCTGGTTTCTTGTTAGTTTATTAATTAAGCAATAATTAGCAGCAACTTTCTTTTATATTTTATATGATTTGTTGCAGTACCATACAATGACCTGATATCATTTTAAATGATACAATGTCAAAATATCTATAAATGTCTTTCCAACTTTCTTTCTTTGTCTCTCTCTCTCCCTTATTACCTTACATCCTCATCTTAACCTTGGATGCATTTACAACAGTGTAATATAATGTTCAGGCATTTTGTATCAAAGAAAACCTCCAAAAAATGTTCTTAGACACTTTGAGCAGCACAAAATCAGTAACTGGGTGTAGTTTCCAGTTTAGCAACAAGGTCTTTGAAGTCTCTGCTTCAGCGAGTGTCAATGGATCGAAAGCCAGAGGTATTATAGTTAGGTAATCCCGATAATATTCCCATAATAAATGCAGTCATTAGCACTAGGGTTAATGAGTCAGTTTCAGCTGTGATTGGTCAGGTGTCCTCGTTAGGTTATGTCCAGCCAATCAGGTCTTTTGTGGGGCTTGCAGGTGTGAACGTCCACCACCTCCTCACAGTCATTGCACTCCACAGCGCAGCACCACTTGAATTTGCACTCACACTTGGTGACACGTTTGACACGCATTGTGTCATAGCCTCGCCCACAGCACATGACCTCACAGCCGTCAGTTCCTCTTGAGGACTTGTTGCACACTCTGCCAGCTGTGCCCAAGGAGCCTGTAGAGAAGTATATGTATATGTTAAAGATAAATCTTTAAAATGTATATTTAAAAATTGTCATTTCTGTGGGACAGCTTACACATTTATGTTATTTAACAGCTCTGCGGCAATCGTTCACAAAAACATGTCACCCAGTAATTTTTTTGTTTGGTAAGTATGTAGATTCAATATTCAAATAGGAGAGCATGTTGAAGCTTGATTGGAAAGATCCAAAATATTCAAAAAAGAAAGCAATGAAAGTTTATAAGTTCAAAAATCTACTGGCCCAGTCAAACAGTAAGAGTACCTGCTTGGTGCTGAAGGTCCTTTTCTACATAAAGTCCTATTTTTCAGAGTTTTCATCCAAGACGACAGGAACAAATGATTCTTACATAATCTCAAAGCACTTTGTAGTTATTTTTAATTTGATATATGAAATTTATTTGCAAACACTTGCTAATTTACAAATCCAGCAGACCTGAAGCAACATTAGTGTTCATTTGAAGCTTTTTATTGGTTCCCACCAACTCCAAAGGGGGGTATCTCATTCTTTAACGTGGAAATGCTCTTAGCAGGTGGCTTTGTCCGGAGGTTTTTGTTGAAAGATAAATGCTGTTGGTGCAAATGATGTTGTTAATAGCTGAGTATGCAGGTCAGAAAACCAAAACAATGAGCTGAAAGACGCTGCAATGCTCTTCAGAGCAGAAGATTTATCGGAATATTCTCTCGGGGCTTTTCACCGCAATGGACCATGTCTCACATTACATTATTATTAAATTTAATGATAATAGTACAAGTTCAAGTCTTTTTTTAAGTGGGAACAACATGCTCGTTTTCTATTGCACATATAGAACTACAGTCTGCAGTCATGTCCTTCAGTGGTTGGGTACTGGTTGTCTTAGTTGCATATCAACTCAAACGTCCAGTGTTGACATACTGTAGATGTCCACAGGAATGCTCATGCCGGCAATCCAAAACAGTGGATTTTTTCATGCTGAAAACTGATGTGACTTTTTCCAAAGAAAAATATCACTTTTCTCACATTCTTTAGCCGGGTACTGGCTTCCAGTCACACTGATAGAATAGTCTCAGAGGCAAACACAAAGATGCCCATGTGTAAGGTGTTAAATCTAGGCCTAACATGATCAGATGCCACATCTAATAACAGAGCATCCTCCGAGTAAAGAGAACAGGATAGGGGAAGATATTCCCCTCGGGCTCTAGGGAGTGGAGCTTAATACTGACCAAAGAAAGGATTTGAAAAATAAGCCTGTGTGTATCCTTAGGCTGTGAATTCCTATACAATAGAGATTAGTGGCAAGGAGGGTCATAAGCTTATTTCAAGATCACCTTTTAAGAAGGAAAGACAGCATTTCCTTTGAGTGAACGCACCTTTATTATCCCTCAGTTGTCAAACTGCAACCAAGCTAACAGCAGGGCACGAGTGGGAGAGTCTGATAAGTTAGTACCATCGTGTCCTCTACACGCATGCACTATGCTATCTTACCTAACCTATTAACAGTGGGTTAGTGAACCCCTTCATGCTCTACTGAAGGGGCTGGATTGAAGGAGAGAGACAGAGCTAGACAAGGCAAAGAAAACACTGGGAATTAAAGGAGATGTTAAAGGTCAAATCACTGAACTTTAAGCTGTAAAGGAATGCAAGCCTTCAGTGGATGAGTCTCTGATTCTCATGGATTTGTAAAACTGACATAGGACTAGAGATGCACGTGTTTAGGCGGTTAAACGTTTTAAGGCCCACTCCCTTTGGCACTACAAATACTAGTGGGGTGGTAATTATTCAATTAACAATGTAGAGCGCTGATTAACTGTTGCTTCTCAATGTTATTCTGTCAGCCTCCACTGCAGGCATTTGCCCCTCCCCCCGCCTGCACACTTCAACAGGTAGAAAAATTAAGTGAGAAAAAGAAAGATGATGGCTCGGAGGAAAAACAGCTTTGGCAGTATTTTGATGAAGAAGAAAGTGATAACAAGGTTATGTGTCTGCTGTGTAAGCAAAAGCTCACACATATTCATTTGGACGTAAAATTGCAAGGAGAACAAGCTAACCTACTACTAGCAACACTCAGCAGACAAGCATTACAATGTTTGCCACTCCAACCCACAGATGTTGTGATGCTGACCAGTTAGAAAAGACAGCGTGACTCATCCCTGAAATGACTGTCCGTGATATGCTGCCACTGTGTTTTGTTGAAGGCAAAGTAAATGCACTATACTGAGCCTGAACACATTGTGCCATGTCACACAGTGATAATGTTCCAATTGGAGCTCAGCCTCATGTTTTCTAATGTGTGCATCTTAATAATAAACGGCACCAAGTGCCGCTCAATACAACAGAAGGAGGATGTTTAAGCTAAATAGCTCCTAAATACATGCAAAATTTGTGTTAAAAACATTTCAACCTTATAGATTAGTATGTGCTCAATGAAGATTGTTTTCTGAGTGTTTTCTTGCTTATAGACTAATCAACTATTCACAATTAAATTTTCTGCTTAACCGGCAAGGAAATTAGTCACCACGTACATCTCTACATTGGACCAGCCACCTGCTTGACCTCATAACAATATCCTTAATTGTCTTTTAAAATGAAAATTGGAAATCTGGTGTTGCACAATTTTTATGCAAAAATTCTAAAAGTAACACTAAAACGCTACACGCTAAAAAATGCCTTATTGACAGTCTGTAGAGACTGTAGATTGATGATGATTTGCTGATATCTGCATCAGTCCACTACTTTTTTTTACCCTGAATCTGAGTACCATGTATCCTACACCTTGACATGACTGCTTTAGCTACCATCTTAATTCAAATCCTGATTGATAATATTAAATTATGAAGTTGATTGGTGTAAATTTATTATTAATACAAAACTAAAGGAAGTTGGAGAATTGAACTCTTGAAACAGAGAAGACTATCAAGCTGTTGGACAAATGCTTATGCTATTCGCATTTGTACAGACATACCATGTAAATACAAGAACATATTTTTAAATGACCCCTGTTACTAGCAAGGTCTGTCAGGGGAAGCTTTGTACATTAACCTAAGTTTTCATGGAGTTTATTAAATAAAATATTGTGGTGCTTTAGGTGCCTAGAAAGTATTTGGATGGTTGCAGAACTCTGATGGAAAACTCAGAAGCAGAGCTTAACAATAAATCTACGAATCTACCAAAATATGCCAATATATGTTTTAATATTGATTTATCATATGATTGTATTGGCATATAATTGGAAACTGCTAAACCAAAAATCTTCCAGAAATAGTTTGCCCACCAGAGAGCATTGACAAGTTTTGAAAGTGTCCTGCATAGTATGTATTGTACCATGATCGGAATTCGCATAAAACAACCTTATTGGTTCCTGAATTACTGCATAGTGCACAGGAACATTTTTTGTGCAAATGATTTTGGTGAATTAACTCTTTAAAAATAATCAGCTTGGATCATTTTGCAAGTCATCAATCATGTACAATACAGCCACCCTTCCTCTTAAAGTCTTTCTCTGTTCACACAGTATGAAATTGCCACTCTTTACAAGGAGTCCCCTAATTGTTTTCCCTTTGTCAATACATAATCATACATAATCATACATACAGTGTCAAAAACATAACTCTCCATTATCCACTCACCTGCTGTGCGGTCCATGAGACAGTAATCTGGTGAGTTCTCAACATACACCAACTCATTCTTGGTGCTTCCCTTGAAGTCCTTGTCAGCCACCATAAAACCGGTCCCGTCCTGGTTCATGGTCACCTCAATGGCGGTGTTGTACTTCTTGCGAAGGTGGTCTCCAGTTCGCCTGAAGTCAGACATTGCCAGCCAGCAGGTTCTGAGAGAGCAGGAGCCACTGACCCCATGGCACTTGCACTCCAGCTTCATAAAGCGCTTCACTGCCTAGAGCGGGGGTCAAAGGTGACAGAGTGTTAAGCCTATAAAGTTACCCATGGCATGGTGAAGGTGTGATCAGCCCTTTCGCACAGTTGTTGTATACATGTTCTTTATATTCATTTTACTTTCAAGTTATTTTTCTGCAGAGATTTTTTGAAACGGCTCAGCTTGTCTTCTTTAAAAAAATAAAAAATCTACAAACAAAGGAAAATTTATTTTGTCTGCTTCTCTATTGCAATGTTTTTTTTACATTGGACTGGAGCCGCAATAATTAAGTCAACTCATAGGGCTGGGCAATATGGCCTAAAAATAAAAACCCAGATTTTTTCACACCTAACTCGATTTAGGATTTTAATCTATTTTTTTCTTCTTCTTAAAACCAAACAAAAGCAAACTGAATTTCCCCTCTGGGGTTAAAATGTAAGCAGCAAACTTGTCTTTAAAAGTGCACTACCTAGTTTCAGGGGAGGACGAGTTGTTTTCATTTGCACTGAAGCCTGCAGTACTTTGATAATAGAAAAATCTTTTGAGACTTTCTTCAAGCAAAAATCACAAACATTTGATAGTTCCAGCTCTTTGAAGTCGCTGCTTTTTCTTGCTTTAACATTATTATAAAATGAACATTTTTGAATTTAGGACTGTTAGACAAAACAAAATACTTAATTTTTAGGAATTTTTAGGAATTCTGGTGAGGATCCTTTTTTATTATTATTTTTTTGAGGTTATATGGTCCAAAC
>JAQLOL010000012.1:10511598-10530720 GCA_029783665.1 Naso thynnoides
ATTTTTTAATTTAACCATCGAGAAATTGTGCAATAATATTCAAACGTATTTGAATCTGAAGCAGTTGCCTCCTTATTACGATTCAACAGGTTTGTTTTGTCAGTCAATGACATGCAGTGCCCTGGGTCCCTCAAAAAAGCTTAATCCGGCCATGTTAAATATGGGTAAATGGGAATACTGTTTTATTAAACAAAAATGTTACTATTAGCTTATCCTTCGTTATGTATTAGATTACAAGTAAGACACTCAGCAGCCTTTATTCCTAACTCACTATGAGTGATCGATAGAGGTAACTGTAAGGACTGAGCAGCTTTAGCTTTGTTTCTTACATACAGTTGTTTTTTTCTGTCTAGTGAAGCGATACAGCACCACGATACTATTGACCGCAGCCAAAGTGACAGGGTGGGTCTGTCTCATGTGATGGCAGAGGGAAGGAGGGCTGATGACACCGAGCTGGCACGGTAAGCTCAGGGAGACGCACATTGTACTTTGTGCGAGGGAGAAGAAGGCGCGCTGCTTCTCTCCATCACATTTCACTTTACTAACACTGACGAGGAAAACAAAAGAAAGCCAGGATGTAAAAATAAAATCCAGCCGGAAGACGTCCACAAATCCCACAATCGTCAAATTTCTTCTGAGTGTCAGCGTGGTTTATGGAGCGGTGAATTTAGCTCCATCACTCGCGTTTCGTGCGCTCTGCTCGGTGCCGGAGTCTGTCGACCGACCGACGGGGAGGAAAGGTACCGCTTGCCGCTTCATCCCGCTGAATGGGTCCGAGCTCTTCTTTCATTTCTGTCTGACTTCTTTGCAATTTCTTTGACTTACTGTGTTTGAAAGAGTTAGGATTCTGCCCCCCTTCCACTTTTATCGGTGAGTGTGTTTGTGTCTGCTACCTGTTTCTTTTCACTGTATTTAGGTGTGAAAACAAGTTTAAAAAAAAAGATTTTTAAAATAAGCTTTGTCATGTTAACCAGTGCATTTCCTTTAAAACATCTACCTGCATGGGGGAAAAGTATTTTCTGTAGCGTATGTAAATGCACAACCTAAACAATTTACTATTATTTAAAAAATTATTAGTAATTTTTTTAAAAAGGTGATAAAGGGTTATTTCTAAAAATTATTTCAGTATAATGTTTTTAATTTTTTAATTTAACCATCGAGAAATTGTGCAATAATATTCAAACGTATTTGAATCTGAAGCAGTTGCCTCCTTATTCCGATTCAACAGGTTTGTTTTGTCTGTCAATGACATGCAGTGATTAGAACAGATGGGTTTTTAGTTCTCGTTGTGTCTTGACTTACCCTACTTATGCTGCTGATGTTCATTTAACCGACTTGCTGTGCATCTAACTGTAGTTTTTCCTATTTGCTGCAAATGTGGGTTTAGGTATAAAACAAAAGCTTGTTTGATTCACAAATGCAGCTCAGAAAATTGGTATCAGTTAGTGTAACAGGCTGTTACACATAAAACAAAGTATAGGCTACATTTCATGTAAACTTGCAGTTGCTTTAGTATTATGTTAAAACCTCAACATAAATGAAATTAACTTCTTTAAGCTGTGTGCTGGTTGCTGTGCACTTGTGCTTTAGTTTTTTGCCACATAACAGCATTTTCCTAAAAATTGGATGACATTTTGGGCAGATTCTGCTGGATTTGACTGAAAGCAGGGAGTGACTGGAAATTTAATAGAGATGAAAAGTCATTTGGAACTCAAAATGTCACAAGCTTCATGCTGCTTTGTTTAGTGCCATGATGGCAAAACCTGATATTTTGGTTGAATATCCAGTGCTACTGTTTTTCAGCTTTATGTTTCCTCTTTTTTGTTGTCATTGTATCCCTCAGATGTCAGTTGATTTTGGGGAAAGTCGTCCCTGAAGGTGAGGAGGACTACTTTAAAGATCCTGCTTCGTGATGGCCACAGGAGTTGCCGCTTGGCTCCCTTTTGCCCGGGCAGCAGCCATTGGCTGGATGCCTGTTGCCAACTGCCCTATGCCTGTTGCGCCTAGAGACAACAGCAAGAGACAAGATGAGCTGATCGTGCTAAATGTCAGCGGCCGTCGGTTCCAGACCTGGAGAACCACTCTAGACCGCTACCCTGACACCCTGCTGGGTAGCTCTGAAAAAGACTTCTTTTACAATGAGGAAAGCAAGGAGTACTTCTTTGACCGGGACCCTGATGCTTTCAGGAGCATCCTTAACTTCTACCGGACAGGGAAGCTCCACTACCCCCGCCACGAGTGCATCTCGGCTTATGATGAGGAGCTGACCTTCTTTGGAATCATCCCTGAGATCATCGGTGACTGCTGCTACGAAGAATACAAAGACAGGAAGAGGGAGAATTTAGAGCGCCTGCAGGATGATCAGGAGGAGAACAAGGACCAGAGGCTGCCCAACATGAACTTCAGGGAAACCATGTGGCGGGCCTTTGAGAACCCCCACACCTCCACCATGGCCCTGGTCTTCTACTATGTCACTGGTTTCTTCATCGCTATCTCTGTCATCACTAATGTGGTGGAGACGGTGCCCTGTGGTTCTACTGCCAACCACAAAGACATGCCATGTGGTGAACGCTACACAGTGGCGTTCTTCTGCATGGATACCGCATGTGTCATGATATTTACAGTGGAGTACCTGTTGCGCCTGTTTGCTGCGCCCAGCCGTTACCGTTTTATGCGTTCAGTGATGAGTATCATCGATGTGGTGGCCATCTTGCCGTACTACATTGGCCTGGTGATGACCAACAATGAGGACGTGAGCGGCGCCTTCGTCACGCTGCGTGTGTTTCGAGTGTTTCGTATCTTCAAGTTCTCCCGCCACTCACAGGGCCTGCGGATCCTGGGTTATACGCTCAAGAGTTGTGCTTCAGAACTGGGCTTCCTCCTTTTCTCACTCACGATGGCCATTATTATCTTCGCCACAGTTATGTTTTACGCAGAGAAGGGCTCCAGTTCCAGCAAGTTCACCAGCATCCCAGCTTCCTTCTGGTACACTATTGTCACCATGACAACACTGGGGTGAGTAATAGACATATGCTCACCCACGTACACAGACACACAGGTAGATACATTAACACACATTTGCACATTGTAAGCATTCTGATTTCACTGCTTTACTGTTGGTTAAAAAGGTAAAAAAAAAAAAAAAAAAAAAGATCAATGATAGTAATAGATGCACTAGATGTTTCTCTTCAGTTTTTTATACAGATTGAATAATTTATGAAAACTGCTTTGAATTTCAAATAAGCATTAAGACAGCCTGCCTCCATACTTCAGTATGCTACAGCTTATTTGAGGCTGCCAGGGTGATGAAGGGTGGGCAGTGTAGCATTTATCTACCAGCACAAACACTCGTGCCATTATGTTTACCTCACTAAGAGCTCACCAAAGGAGGAGACAATGGTTGAATGTTGACTACTAAAAAGATGTGACACAGGTTTGTGTGTAAACTAAGGACTCTGTTGATGATGAGCTACTTTTAGTTGTTGTTTTTTTTGCTTTATGATTAAATGTTTCCCTTTCACTTTTAGCCTTTTGAGAAGATGATGCACAACTTGTAGCCTGAACCATTGCATAAAACCAAGCTGAACTACAGTGATTAAAATGATCCTTGTGTTGGAAATAAACAGTCTTAATTAATCAGCCAATTCATAACTTTCAAAATAAATAAACAAAACTTTATAATAAAACCACCTCTGCAACCTTGTGACATTTAGATGACGTGGCTCCTTGCTATACTTGGAGGAACAGTGGCTCATTTTAAGTTGTTGCAGTGAAAAAACAATATTTACTCTAGTTATGCATTTTTTTCATTTAATTGTGGCCACACTAGAAACACATATTTATGACCCATGCATTCAGCGTAAAAATGCTTTGTGAGGAATTAATTAAACTGCAAAATAAAGGCGGATCTCTCTGCTGTGTGCTTGGAGGCATTAGAGATCCTCTGTCACCTTTATTATGATTTCACTCCACTCTTAATCTTTCAAGCTCGCTCGAGATTCAGTGCCTTGAATGGCAGGGTGAACTTGAAAGTTCCCCCTAAGTTTGGCTGGGTGAAGAACTCTTTCATGAAGGCACAGTGGAGGAATGGTTAGAAATTCCTTAAAATCCATTTTTCTTCTCTCTGTATGCAAATTCAAAACTGCCTCTTGGAATAACATTAGATTTGGTTGATTCACTTGTTCAAATAAGTAATAGAAAAGTATTTCTGAGGCAGGAGACACATTAAAAGATAGGTTAACATTTTTTGAGTTTTGCTGAAATGTGCATCAAAAAGCTTTATTAATCGTGAGAGCATGAATTTTATATAAGTGAAGTGAAATCCAAAGGTCTTATGAAATGTTAAAATGTATCACAAATTCAATGCAAGCATGCAATTCCACGCTGGGCTACGTGAATTTGGCATTACATATGATGCAAATCAAGGGATGCAGCATCCATTACTTCATCACGTAAGCTGAAAATATTAAACTTTTCAGGCAAATTCATGTGACACTGTGGCGTGACAGCCAATCAGTGTTGAGATTCTCAACTGATGTCCCAATATCTTAATAGCACGAACATCCCAACTGAATCAGACTAAGCGGTCAAAACATCTATTGCATGTGAATACATAGTGCTTTATGACATGACTTTATACTCCTCCAGGTGATGTTATGAACCCAGACACCATGTTGTAGAATGTCTTGGACCTCCACAACTAACATAGTGCAGCAATAATGGTCATATCAGCCATAGTTAATGACAGAAAATTGCAAGTCCTCCCTCTCTTATGAAGGGGCTAATATGCATGTAATTCCTTCACTCGTCTGAACACAAATTTTTATCTAGTGAAGTAACGCGATGAGTTGCTGGCGTTACTTGCAAGGAAATTGCTATTGTCGCTTTCTGTCTGACCACACCTGAAGACACACTTGAAAGTAGGAACCTATCCATTAACTATAGATGAGGATCCACATTGCCATAAACTGTTGAATAAAATATCAGTTAAGATTCTTATTCGCAAATAAACCCCTACAGATAAGACCACGAGCCAAGAGCTTTAAAATGTGTTTATTTTATATCTAAAGTGCCTTATATCCGACAGTGTTCATTATTGGGAGTGAAATGCTCAGAGTCTAGAAAACTGGACACAATAACCTGTGTGCTGTCATGCTGCACTTCATCAAGATGTGACCTTGTGGCTTTTTTTTTTTTTCAAATAAAGCATGTTTTGCTTGAGAAGTGACATGTTTGACTGGTAGAGCTGAAACTTTCTGTCCTTTACGCTGACATTACAGTAGTTATTTCAGACTTGTGGAAGACCTGTAGTCTTCTGATTATGGTCAGTGTGTCAAAGTTTTCGACTCAACTTAACCAACTTAAAAAGTCAAGCACAAGTCTCCAGACATTAGTCTCTGTATCAAGTAAGGCCTGAAATGATTACCTGACCTTATCTGTGCTACCGTATTTGCGTATGTGTGTGTGTGTGTATATATGTATTGTAAGTATTATAAGAGAGTCTTTTGTACCGCACATGAAAAAGGATTGAAATGCCAAGGTGAAAGCATTATGTAAATTGTGAACCCCTAACAATGTGTTTGAGTGTGGAGCCATTATGTCCACACACAAAAGGCAGCAGGACTGAGAGTCTATCAACTGCTCCGACAATAGTGATCCTCATTGCGAACCAAGGACAGTCATTTGCAATTATGTTGCATGTTCAGGGCTCACAAAATCATTTGGATGTGTTCGAATGCAGCACCTTTCCTCTAAGCAGACACATGGTTGTGTCATGATCGGAAAAATCTCTCAGAAGATATTACAGTATCACTTTACACAGTATTAAAAAATTATTTTCATTAGTTAGGATAAACCTCAAAGATGAGATGTTTAAAAGTGATTTGGGGCAGTGTATCGCACGAGTACCCTCAAACTGCTGCTCAGTATACTATTTGCTGTAGTTCTTCTTGGCTGTTGCTAGTAGCTGCCATTACCTTGTTACTTCAGTTAACCGTGCAGCTAGAGGTGGTATTAGTACATCAGTCTAACTGAAACAGGAGCTTGGAGCACCGGATGAATGTTCGTGTTCGTGGTGAGTCCAGCAGCTTCCCAGTTCTCTCCCTCCACACTTTTCTCGATTTTGTCAAGTTTGATAGAAATGTGTTTTGAGATGAGTTAATAAGGACATTACGCTGGACACAGGACAGTCTAGCAGGTTAGCATGCTAACTTCAGTGCATATTTCTGCAATATAATTAGCTACATTAATGTCTGTGACATGAAGTCAGACCTTTTATTTCTAGCCAAATGTTGCACATTTCTGTTATTAGAATTTTACAACATATAATGCTTTGACAGAAACGACATTCAATACCATAGACAGGCAGATGTACGTGGTACAATAACTGTCAATTTTCATACTGCAGTATTCTGGAACTGGTGTTACACCACCTCTGCAACCCCAACTGTAAGATATACAATATTTCATTACCAGATAGAAAATATCTAAAATTTAAAAAAAATATATATATTTTTTTATTTTATTTAAAAAATTCGTACTGTAAATTCAGACTTTCTGTGTTTTTAGTAAGAAAAAATGTTTTTGTTTTTCCAAACAGAATCTGACCGTATTTTATCACGGAAGATTCATGACTAGACGAAACAGTTTAAAGAAAAGTTGCAGCAGAGTTCATCTCAGCTTGACCCTGATGGTAGTGTCGCCTACTTTTACTGCAACCTGATTAAACACCAAAGAAAAAGTTTTAAAGACATCATTTTAAACTGACAGTGTTTAAATTAAGAATGTACCCATTTTTTATTAACTGAGTCTAGTCTTGTTTCTGTTCTTTCCAACATAAATCTGATTATGATCTGTACAGTATTCCACCTTTGCAGCACCATTCACTGTAACCTAGATTTGAATAAAAAACAACCAAAACGTAAGCTTCCTCTCATTAACTCAATATGTAGAAAAAACACAAAAACAGATACAGCACAATTGTTGTCCTTTTGAACTCCAACCCACACAAGCAAAACAAAAGCATGTAGGTGAAAGTAAAATATGTTTAACTACTGTTTTTTTCTTCAGCTTCATTAACATGCAGTAAGTGAGACTATTCTTTGCGTGGTTACAACTGGAAGTGAACAGCCAGCAGCCTTTCAGTAGTTCCTCCTGCTTGTATCCTGTCGATCGGTTCACCTGCGGAACAGACATATGCTGAGGTGATGAGGTCACCAATAACCCATCTGTCAATGCACATAAAAAGCCACAGGGGAAAAAAATAAAAACTCAAAACTACAGTACACTGAGTGAGGCAAAAATAAAAATCTCTTTCAAGGCTTTTATCTGCTGGTTTGGCTGCTTGTGCTGTGTGTGTATGTGTGCGTTTATGTGTAATGACTAAATTTGACACGAAACAAATCACAGCATTCATCTTGGTCACAGGAAATGCATTTGTCACCATGGACTGCCAGTTATCAGAAAAGCCTTTGCAGAAAAAGACACAGTCATTTCTGGCATTTCTGACAGTCGATGAGTGTTTCAATATAACAGGTAGTAATGGAACAGGAAGGAGCCACAGTGAGCTGCTGAGGCTTCAGCTCCCCAGCATGGTTAGACTAACCTTCCCCATTGAGTGGAGGTGTACTCCATAATTTATGTCCAAACACCCTTTTGCATTTAAACACACATTCACAAACAGACAAACACATACATATTGTGTGTGGATGATCAGTTGGACACAGAATATAAACATGCTTGATGACACTCTGCAACAGTGTGAAAAGTTCTGACTATGACAGTTGACTGTCAAGCCTGTCAACGTTTTAAACAGGTGAATATTTATTCCCAAAGACCACATACACACAATCATGCTGATTCATCCCCCCCTCCAGACACACACACGCACACACACACACACTGTTATTGCCTTTGATCTTGTCTTGCCTTTATGACCTGCCTCTCTACGTCCTCTCCGTGTCTGCATGAGGCCCAGACAGCGCAGCAGTCCTGGGTAATGGGCTGGAGCAAGGGGAGATGAGGGGAGGAAAACTGATGAGCGACTGACTTGCTGGCTGTATAATCAGCCACTTTCACTGTCCAGGAACAGGGGTGTTAAATCAACCTCAGGTGGCTGGTAAAAGGATCTGGATTGAATCTCAGCGAGCGTTGCTCCCTGCGGCTGCTGCTGCTGCTGCTGTTGCTGGAGCTGGCTGCATACACAGTCATTGGCATCAGTGGGACAGGATTCAAAAGATTGATGGGAAAGGAGAAAGCCCTCTCTCTCCCCTTCTCTTTCTCTCCCTAACTTAGCATTCCCTCCCTCTTCCTCCTCTCATCCCCCCTGAGTCTCCCAGGGGAACAGCTATTTTGAGAACACAGGCTGTGTGTGTGAAAGGGAGTTATCTATTTTAACCATAATCTGATACACGATACAGGCACAGTGGATCAGAGCAGTCGCTTTTACCTGCCTGACAGGTGCACAGAAAGCAAGCCGGCAAGTCAATGGCTCTCCCAAGTCCCCCACGCCTCTAAAAACATTATTAACCCAATAATGAGAGAAATATTAATGAGGTCTGCATTGAAATCTGACTCTGGTGTTATAATTAGAGTGATTCTCCCAGTTGTAGAGTCCTGGTCCTGGACGATGGCTTGTTCTGTAGCAGAAAGTGAGAGAAAATGTTGGTATGCATGTAGGTCATGTTCCCATCTCTGCCTTAATCAGTGGCTATATATAATCTGCTTCTTTCTTCAGAGAGACTTTTAGCTCACTCCCCTCTGTGTTCTTCTGCTCAACATCTCTATTAGACGATGTGGACTGGGCCTAGGGGCCAAAGGCAGGAAGAGAAAGGTCAGACGAGTCATGCTTAGGGTTCACAAGAAGTCTGTGGTGCTGGGTTGGTCCAAACAATAAATAAGTGGCAGAGAAAAGCCAAGTAAAAACTTTCTTTAGCTGTTTTTTTAACTGCCTCAATTTTGTTTTAGTGTCTACACTCATGAACTAGGGCCCGAACGATATATTGGTTTGCCACTGTTATTGGCTGATATTGGCCTATTGCAGTTACATCAGTATTGGTGTATATGTTCTCCGATAAGTGCCGATTTTAAGGCTGAAAAAAAATTCTTGGACTAGTGATTTAAAATGGTGTAATCACATAGTTTGTCCAGCAGAGGGCAGTCTATTATTTAATTGGTATTAAGTGAAGTGTTAACTGTTCAATGCAGTGATGTTCGGAATAAGTTTGTTAGATATCCTGCCCTCATTACATATCTTTAATCGCATGTATTTGATAACCACTTTAGAAATATTATATGTAGAAAATTGGCCGATATATCAGATATTGGAATTTTCTTACTCCCTAATATCGGTATTTATTTATTTATTTACTTATATTGGATGTTGACACTGAGGCCACTGGCAATTTTGTTGTATTTCTTTTACAATGACAATAAAGCTTCTATCTGTCTATCTATCTATCGGCATTGGCCACCAAAATCCCATATTGGTTGGGCTCTATCATAAACCACTATGTTACACATATGCACATGATGCAAGGAATTATTTTCTGTACAGATTAATGTGGTGAGGAGTTTTTCAGAGAGTTCAGTAAGATCAAATAAAACTTGCTACATATAGCTACTAGTTTGCGAGCTGAATTTCATGACAAAGACATATTCTGTTTTTTGGTTGCAAAGCTGCGAAAGGAGAGGTGCTGAACCTTCATTCATTACCCAAATATTTTAAAATCTGTGAGGCAAACTATGCAACCTGTAACCTTTTTCTAGAGCACTGTTTTACTTAGAAACTTAAAAACACTGAATCCCAGAGCTGATCCATTTATTCTCGCTAAACAGCGAGTACAAGCCAAAATTTTGGTTGGCTCTTAAGCTTGTTTTTCTCCTGTTTTTTTCCTGACTGTTTGCAAACAAATTGGCAGTGTGCTTGACAGTGTTAGTTAACATTAGTCTGCCAAGTCACCTAAACAATTTTTTTAATCTTGTGCATCAACATTGCTGGTGTTAATTTGATCCTCTGTAAACTGGCGTCTTTCAACAACTGATAAGTTCTGTTTGTCTGTGCTTTGTCTTGAGGTTTGTATTCCTCATGAATACTTTAGAAGATGTAAATAAGGTTAAAGTCTAAGTCGACCACCGATCTGCACGGCACTGTGAAAGTATAATAAGTACATGAAGAGCGGTGAGTCTAGTAACAATAAAGACAGCAATAATCTAAGGTCTTGGTCTGATAAAAGGTTCCCTTAACTGCTTTCTTAGCTCGGCACGCAGCCATATGTAAAGGGATTAATTAACATTAAGTTGAACAAATCCTCACATGTTGGGAATTAAGTCTGCTTGAGTATCTCAGGTTTTTCAGCACACGTCATTGAAATTACCCTTTGCTTTTTTAAAAGCTCATTGTGTGAGATTAGGGTCATTTCTTGCCTTGACATTTGCACAAGTTGTAACTAGTTCTATATTTACCTTGTATTCACATGCTTCATAGATTATGTTTTCAGCCTTGAAAACAATGAGTAACTGGTAACAGAAGTGAGGAGTTCGGATGGCCAATTAATTCTGGAATGACACACATTGTTTTGTTAATAATTTAGGATCTTTGTGCCATGCTGAAACAGAACTGGGATATGGAGCTGCATAGTTTTGTAAGTGTGAATGTTCTTTCACACAAATCATCAGAGGTTACACATTGTGGTGCTTTTCTTTGGCAGCCTGCTTTCACATACAATTAATGAGCTATTTTGCTGCTTTGTTGAACCCCTGGGGTCAAAACGAGTGCAGCTAGTAGGAAATTAGAAATATTCCTTCCTTTATCGGGCCAAGATGGCTCTTGGAGCCAATTTCGAACACAAGGCTCTTTAATAGAAACCTTTCTAATGATAGCTGTGGAATTTAATTTAGCTCCAACACGGGTTCATTTAACACCTAAATTCATTTAAAAAGAATTAAACTTGCAAAGGATCGTGGTGTCTGGAAAGCTTAACGACCTCTGTTCTCTCTCGCTGTTTCTTTCTCTTTCTTTTACTGGTGTGACTTTGTCTCAGTCTACCATCTTCGCATGTACACGCACACACACACACACACACACACACACACACACACACACACGCAAACACATGGTACCCTTCACATACACATATGCACATTCAGTATTAACGTGCACGTATTTTGTCATATGCCAACCTCTAGAGAGATCGACTTCAGGGTTCAGTCTTTCCTTCTTTGTTCACACTGTGTTTACAGAATCCTGCCATCACTAACCTCTTTTTGGTTGAGCAGCACAAAAATCTCCTGTCAAACCATTAAATGACACACAGTATAATAAAAAAAACAATCACAAAATTCTGGCCTCAGTTTAGCCTGCGATGCGTTTTAGCAAACCAGACTGGTATCATCCTTTTTTTTTAAAGAGACTTAGCAGGTGTGCAGGTGGTGACTTACAGTGATTATGTCAATACTACTCACACATTTCATCAAAAGAATTTTAAAAAACATTGCACAACATCTGATAGAGCATTTTCAAAGTTCAAATATAGATTTTTTTAATGAATGCCTTAAGGCAGCATTTGACAGAGGATGCAATAGCTCTGGAAGCTCCTTCTGAACCTTTTAAACATCCAGTTTCAGTGGTTATGTGCAATGATTTCTATAACATTTCACAACCTGCAATCTTACGTTCACATCCACTTCACTTTGTGATTGGCCGGCTGTGTGAAGGTGAGAAGGCGGAGCTTAGGAGAGCTGTCACTGTGCGAAAGATTTAACATTTCACAGTCTTTCATAATCTACTTCAAATCATCAATATACAGTATAACATTAATGGTGCAGTGTGTAAGACTTAGAGGGGTACACTGTACTGTGTACTGACATAATATGTCAGAAATAAGATCATTTTATTCATAATCAGCGTATGTTTTCATTAGTATATAATCACCTGTAAATAAGAATCATTGCATTGTCATTACTTTCTTTTGAAACCTTAACATCTGCAGGGGAGCAGGTGATCTTTCACAGAGTCTGCCATGTTCGCACAGTAGCCCAGAGCGTACAAACCAAATACTCGCTCTAATAATGATCCTTTGCAATTTTAGCAGGTACTTTATGTTCCCACATGGACAGGGATATTCGGTGGGTTGCAGCCAAAAAACTCACAGCTAAATGTAATTTAATAACTGGACCTGTAAGTAAAAATAACAGTACTGCAGTATAAAATACTACACTAAAAGTAAAGGTTAACATCGAGGTTTGCAATCACCATATGCTTGGAAAAGGAAGGTGAGTAGACTTGTTGAAGTCTGCACCCTTACCACAGATACCATTATAGCCTACACTCTGGAACATCAAAACTATGGTAGCATTTTATACAATATAAATAATTTGCAAAAGCTAAAAAAAAAATGCTTTTGCAACTTGATCTAACAATTTATATTTTACCCCATAATAATTTTCTCAGTGTAATAGCTTGGGACGTAATTCCATCAGTGAATTCTTTAATGTTCCCATTCATTTGAAACAAGCAATTTCCTCTTCACTGAATGATCCTTTATCAATCTTCATAGCGATCCAGCTTGAAAAGGCCAAACTGTTTTCTCTGCTTTGACTGACTCCAATTTTTTTCTTTCATCTTTTTTCTTTCATCTCTTCTCCTCTTTCTAGCCAGTATAATTTAGGGCCCAGATTATGCCAGTATGGTATAATTATTAGTTTTAATTTCTGACTTGCAATAACAAAGCACTGAACACATTGTAAACAGGAACAGCTTTGACAGCAGCACCTTTTGATTTGTATTAAAAACTTCAAAATCACTGAAATAGTTTTTCTTTGTTGCTCTGGCAAATCGTATATTAGTCCTTTTACTGTGATATTGTCAGAATATCATAATATAATGGATAGCCCATCAACAGTTTATAAAGTATTCGTAACATTTAAACAACATATCAGTTGACATACGACAATGTCACTGTTTCACCTAACCCTAAAATATCCTCATTAGTTAACCATTTCATTAATCTTGATTGAAAATTCTGAAAATGTTCAACTAATACGCTATTCAACAATGTATATACAAATATTCAGCAGTTAACCAATTGTTAAGTTGTTGAAATGTAATAAATATAAACTATCTGTAGGTAGACTATCTAGATAAACTGCAGCCACAAAACTAATGGCAACAACACTGGGAGCATCAACAATTTTTTGCAGGTAGGCTGGATTTTGTTTCATGTCAGCTTTTTTGCAGAAGTTGTTCTGCTATAATCTAGAGCTGTTACCTACTCAGATCTCCCGTCTTTCTTCCCACATCAAACGCCAGGAGAAGGATGCAGGTGTGAGTTTGGCAGGGAATGCCAACTTTTTTTGCAGAAAGAAAGGAAATTTAACTTTTGAGGGACACAATTGTCACATTAAGCACCTTAAACGTGCTCGCTTTTTTCAAGTTGTCTTGTTTGGTGACATAAAGCTGTAACAGTTTGGTTTACTAATATCTGAAATCCTCTATGACATTTTTCTGAAGTCTCATGTTTGATCTCACCCTCAGAGAGAGTAGCGGGCTGTTTTGCCTTGGAGCGGTGGCACCAAAGCTTAGATGTGTGTGTGTGTGTGTGTGTGTGTGTGTGTGTGTGTCTGTGTGTGTGTGTGTGTGTGTGTCTGTATGTGACTGAATGTGGCACGCTAGTGTCAACAAGGGGAGAACTGAGGGAAGATTATGTAAAATTTAGGTTAAGGGAAAGTCAAGGAGAACAAAAACAAAGAGGAAGTACACAATTTTTCCAATTTCATGACACAGAAATATCTTAATGTGATAGTGGGAGGAAATGGAAAGACAGGAGAGAAGGTAAGATTAAAAGTCAAGCCGATAGTAGGAGGGAGGTGAAAAGAAAGTAAGTGTAGATAGGTATAAAAAGAAAAGAGAGAGAAGATGTGATGCTATCTAGTACAGTTTCCAACATGCTATCTTAAGATATTTGTATCAGGGCACAAAGGAGAACCTTGAACAACACGGCATGCTATGTACCCTGAATGGGTAAGTTATTTTTAGAGAGGCCAAGCCCTTATCTTGCTACACAGCTGGCCCTCAGAAATGTAAAGAAAATTTACTTAAAACCTTTAATGTGTTGTGAAGGAGGATACAGATGAGAAAATGTGTAGTGAAACTGTTTCAGTTTCCAAGATGATGTTCAAGGTTAATTGAGAGCTCAGTAAAAATGTAGCCCATAAAATATGGATCGAAACAAAGAAACTTTTGGTTTAAACCAGGAGTTCCCAGCTGGAGACCCAAAAGAGAAATTTGGTGTTTTCATGGGACCCAAACTTACAAAAGTACTCAGTGAACTGCCATAAACTAACCTGCCTGTTAAAGAACACAAAACACCATGAATTCAGAATGAATATTAAATGTGTTCATTTCATTGTAAAAGTACATCACAGCAGGGCCTTTTTGATGTGGGATTTTGGGGGCTGATGCTGATATTGATATCAGAGAGCAAGAAAATTCCAATATTCCATATATCAGCTGATATTACATATATTTTTACCACTGTATGTGTGAATACTCTTTTCTGATTGGCTGATATCTGTGTGACAAAACTGTTTAATAGCACAAGTTTAATCACCATTCAAAATTCATCCGCTACCCAACCTGTAACCATAGCAACGTGTAAACTTATTGCTTAGTATTTATATGTTAGTATGTATCCTTTTTTGCACAGTTATGCTGCAGGCATATGAAACAGAAATCTTCCTGATGAAACTCGAGCCTGGTCAGTCTCAAAATGTTGATTTGAGAGGCTAAAAGTTGAACTCTGTTTCCTTCGAGGAGTTTAACAAGCCTACGGCTTTTCAGAATATCCTGTCACTTGGTGTAGTCAGTGCATTATCATTTAAACACCACCCGGAGGCTTGAAACGCCCAAGCATCCCTCCACCTGTTGAGAGGTAAAAAAAAAAGAAAGAAAGAAAGAAAAGATGGTAGACTAAGTGTCTGCTGGCTAAACTGTCTGATCTGAAGTGATGGCTAAGTCATCAATAGGTGAGTAACCCCTGTGTTTGATTTAAAAAAGGTTGGTAACTGAGTCTATGTGCGTTTATTCCTCTCTACAGCCCTGTAACGTTGTCCACGTACGCTGGGGACAATGACATGACTGGTTAGCAAGGTGGACTTGTTCTGTGACATGCTGACAAGTTGTATCTACTGTTTGACTAGTCAACGCTGCTGACTTTGAACCTTGCTAGCATAACGTTAGCTCTCATTGAGCCTAGCAGCTGGTTCAATGCGCTGAGCGGACTAGTTTGTCTCCTGTCGCTAAGTCGTATCTATGGTCCGTCCTGTTTACTAGAGTGGTGAACTACTTTTTCATTACGTAAGGATTATATAGGATTGTAATGATTGTTACAGGTATTAGTCAAACCCTCAGGTGTTGCTAGGGAAACAGAGTTATTGCTTGTTTGAAACTTTACAGATTCACCGCAAATCTCGTGAAAATATGATTTTGAGTGCAGAATTTTCACCAAAACTTTGTGAATGCTTTCTTTTTAAATTGTTGACCGTGGTATAAGTTGCATAGTTCACTCTGTATGCGTTAAACAGTTTTGAGGCACGACATGGAGGTGAAGAACCAGCGGAGGGTGGTTTGCCTCCGCGCCATGCCTCAAAACCGTTTAGCCCATGCCTCTTCATCCACCATCCTTTACATAGTATTAGCTGAATGTGGTTATCAAATACTTGTTACAAAGATGTGTAATGGAGGCAAGACATCTTACATTTGAACAAACTTTATTCCGAACATCAGTGCACTGAACAGTTATCACTCCACTTATTTATTATTAAATAATGGACCTCCCTCTGCTGGACAAACTACCAAGTTACACCATTTTACATCATTACTCCAAGCATTTTTTCAGCTTTAAAATATAGTTTTAATATATCAGAGAACATATAGGCTGATACCAAATATTGGACAATAATATCAGCCAAATGATTTATCGGTTAAGACTCTTCATCACAGTAGTAATTATATTCTCTCAGTGTAATCTTAAGTTTCTCACCACCTCACAATAAACATTCTCTATGAACTTGTGCACTGAAATGAGGATGACCATTAGGATCATAGTCATAGTCATTTGCGGGTTATAATTTTAGGTTTCTCACCACGTCATAAAACAGACTAATGCAGCAAAAAAAGAGTGCACATTTTCACTTTTAATTTGGAACGTGAATTCAAATATCAGCATTGTTGTCCCTTCTATTTTGCCTATTGCAGAACAATAAAAACAGGCCTACAGCCCAGTTTGGGCCCCAACTTTGAATTAGGAAAACGCTGGTCTAAACAAATCTAGATGGACATAAAATAACACATTTCCCTGCCTGTGTGTGAGTGTGTGTCCTCTAGCTTAGCCTGAGATGCATACCTGACATTATAAAGAATGCCACCACATTTATTTATGTTTTCCATTACAGTTTCAAATGAAGCGCTATGATACAGTCCCACAACTCTGATTTTCACCCCACGTTTACGATAAATATCAATTTATATGCAGCAAGGGTTCAGCAGATGTTTAAAAAAAAACACCAGGTGTAGACTTTCTTTCATTTGAATGTTTTTCCTTCCAACATGAGAACTGTAAGTGATGATGTGGTTTTGTTTTGCTTGAACAATCACAAAGCAAGAAATGAGATCTATTTACTAAAATGAGCTCTCTGATTAGACGCAAAAGCAATCAACATTTGTGAGTCTGTCATGATAATAAAGGTGCTCAGTGCATATTCAATGGGGCTGTTTCATTAATTAGTGTGATCATCAGGAAGAGACCAACAACAGACCAGTTCAATTGACCTGAGCAGCATTTTTAGTGGCAATACACAAGTAGTATTAATTTTGTAATAGGCTGGCATCATCAAAGACAGGAATGTTCTGACATTATCACATCATATTAAGTTCTTTTGTAATAAGTTTTTATTTCTTACCAGTTTTAACAGCTGCTTGTGGTTTAGTAAATGGACAACTTTTTTGTGGAGTCCAGCTGGAAGGTTTTGTATCCATGATCATTATTTTCTTGATACTATCGAAGTCTTTTTTTTTTTTTTTGCATCATTATTATTATGTGTTTCCTGGAGAACACTTCACAATCGGGGCTTATCAAGGTGATGTTTACTGCGACGAACAGTATCTTCCCCAGGCTTAGAAAGAGAATAATTTAAATATAAATTAGGCTTTTTGAATTTAAAAGCAGCTGCATGTACTGTTAAATTTTTAATATTTATGATCCTTAAGTTTAAGATTTCCTAAAAAAAAAAGTATGCTGATTCATTTACAGCTGCCATAAAATTGAAATAGGATGCCTCCAGCTGTGCCGTTTTCTTTTCTGTTTTGTTTGGTTTTATAATAACTGACTGTGAGCCATAAATGGAGAAACAATGACACTTATCAACAGGAAAAACAGACACAAGTAAAAGGTACTGGAGAATGAAACTGTAACTGAAACTGTGGACTGTAGTTAGCACTGCAATTAAACAGGATCAAATTGAAGACAGCATTCAAACTGTTTTGGATTCCCATAAAACTTTTGATCTTTTTAAGAAGAATTTGTTTTTGCAGTTGAGAAATGTTCCTTGATTTTTTTTCAACCAGTATATAACTTCATCCTTCACCTTCTTATACCATATTGCTTTAAGAGATGCACAAAAAAGGATTTTTAAAATACTATCTGCACTTTAAAACACTTAAGGCTTAACTTTATTAATACATTTTTAGGTGACTTTCTTTTTTTTCACCGTTTTGTTTTTTTTTTCTTTTTGAATCAGCTTTTGTGGTCTTTACAAACAGACCTGCTTCCATTTTAACCTTTTAAACCTTAAGCTGGTAAAGCTTGATAATATCTGTTGTCTCTATTTCTAAAGAGCCTCATGACCTTAGATGCCTTATAAATACACTTTATATCTTTACTGCAAATCTTAATATCTGAAGGCACAGTGTCATTAATGAAAGAGCCTATTAGTTTATGCTGCTGTCATTCAATGACAAATTTGCTACTGTGGTCGAGTGTTTGCTTGTATTGCAAAAATTCCACAGCGATAACGCAACTAAAAGCAAAAGTAAAAAAAAATGTTTTCACTCATTGCCATTCTGCCTGATTCAAGGCGGATATAGAAGGTCTATTCAGAATTGTTATTCTCTATCAAACAGGCACATCTTTCTTGAAGTGAATCAGCAGCTCTTGGTGCCAATTATGTTGACATCTCGAGGCTATGCTGACCTCTCAGTGTCCTCGCAGAATAAGAAAAGCCTCTTCCAGGCTTGTTATGCTCACGAGTGCGGTCTCCTTCTTCTCTACTGTTTCAGTGTTTAGAGTTTGATGCTGGTAAAGCCAAGTGCACATAAAACAGAGTTTCTGTTTAGCCACTGTGTGACTTAAAGTTTGTATTCTTCTTATATTTTATTTGTTATAGGGCTGTTAACTTCTTGGGAATATGGGCTGCCAAATTAAAATGATAATGTTGTCTTACTCCCTGTTTGGTTGTCTTAAAAACATTTAAATATTTAATTCAATGTTATACTTGTTTGTATCTAAAAATGTTTTGTACTTCTTTGTTTAATCTCATAAATTAACCCTAGTTTAATTTGTAACTTTTTGTTTATGTAATGTTCCGTCAGCGTTTCTGCGTCCATAAAGTGCTTTTCTCTTGCAACAGTCAAATCAGTTGTGCTATTATTCTTACTGTAGCAGTAATTAAACATTCATATTCTGTAACACTCAGCATGTACGAATCTGGATTTATGTAGAATTTGCATATTTCCACTTATGTTTAGGGCTGGGTATTGGCAAGGACTTTACAATACATGGGTTACAATACAATTATATAAAGATACATTGGGATACAATGCATATTGCTATACTGTATACTGCGAAATTCAACATAGCTCACTAAAATGTAAAAACAGAGCTGAAATACAAGTTGCTGTGTATGATCTGGGTGGTCTTAATACTTCACTTCATATTATATTGATAATTCAGTGGACAAATTGTGTCAAAACAATTTAATTCTAATTTCCCTTTCCAATTTATTTAAACTGTATGAGCAAATAACTAAAATCACTGATGTAGCTGCCATACAATCAAAAAGAAAAATTTA
>JAQLOL010000012.1:10551892-10568197 GCA_029783665.1 Naso thynnoides
ATCAGACATTTCTAAAAAGAAATAATGATGGTATTTCAGTATATATTAAAGCTGAACGGACAGAAAAAAAAACATCTATGGAAATTAAAAGGAATAATCTAGAACAATAACATTTGAGCAGGTTGAAAATGAGGCTTGGTGTACTTGCCTTCATCAGTTATACAAACAGTGCATGTCGACACAGCACATTCTTATCCCCACTGGTCAAAAAATGCCCTTTTGCATCATATACAGATGCCATGGATGTATTATTTAAAACTGGACGCAAAGATGGACGCATATTCAAATCAAGTAGAATTGCTCACCTAGCGCGTCCACCCAAAATGTTTTCTGGCTTCTGGGTTTATCTCCTGGTTATGCGGCCAACTGAATATGTGCAGTGGAGTGGAGTTTCATGTGACTATAATCATGTGGTAATATGCTAACACATGATATGTTGGTACAAATGTCTAGCATATTAGTGATAAAGCACTTCAACAAATTATAAACCGTAGCCTCTTGAAGCTACAAGCTAAGTATTTACGATAAAAGAGAAATGGGTTAGAAAGGCCCATGCAGAGTAAAAGCAGAGAGGCATGAAGCCGTCTTCATTCTACGTATTTAGGATCAAATTAGGTTGGTCACATGTCCATGCTACTACTAACCCTTCTGCACTTTGAAAATTCTAGGCAAAGAGAGTGAATGGAAAAGAAATAGAGTCAAATGAAATACAGAGCGGGTGAGAAAGTCAGGGAAGAAGCAAACATTGACAGGAAACCCACAAGACTTAATTTACATTTTGTGTTATTCACAATTGTGTCGTACGACCTACATATGTTTAGCTTGGCAAAAAAGGGATTCCTCCATTGTGTAATTAAAAAACAAGAAAAATAAAAGTAAATAAACTGTTTTTCACTGGCATAGAATCCCTGCATTATCACCCCCATTGAAAATGTCAAATATAATTTATTCTGCGGCTGCCAGGTAGCTTGGGGAAGCTTTGCAGCCTAATATTTAAAACCTATCGCAGCTGAGCAGATGTTTGCCCAGGGAGACTGCCGTGGAAATATTGTTTGTTTAATGGCCTAGTACATGGAGAGACAAACGCAAACAGATGGTAATAGTCTTGAAATAACCTAAACATACGCCTGAAACTGACATAATAACAAAATCCTTGTCTCGGATGCAGTTGTTCTGCCTCACATTCAGCCAGCTAATGCCTCTGTTACTGATGGGAAACGTCTGCTGCTATCACTGCTGAATGACCTCATCTGACAGTGCAGGTTCAGCTCAGTTCTTTGATCTGTGCTATTTAAGGACAACATGCCCTGTGGAATCCAGATTTATAAGACCTTTAACCCCCCCCATTTTGACAGACCTACTGCTTCATAAATGCATTTTTGCATTGACAGAGCTGCACCATATCTGACTTTTCCTGAATGTTAAAATGCTAATAACATTTTAATTTATGAGACATACATTATTCTGCTCCAACTGTCATTGTGAACATCATTACCTCTGCTTTCGCAGTGTTAAGTTACGGTTATTGAATCTTAAAGCAGTCTAATCTGATATATTTAACAGTTTCATTATAATTAAAGTCATCTGAGAATATGACCACTGCTGGAAAATCCAATTTGTTCCAGCCTTTATCACCAACTGTCGACAGTGTTATTTTCAACAAGTTATCAGAACAGATTGTATGCATTGCACATGAATAACATACACTATCTGCAAGGACTGTGTAGTTAAAATGTAGGTTTTATGCATACTTACTCTATGTTTTTACACAACTAAACAAAAACAGAGTGATTCAGATGAGAAGAAGGATGAAGATGGAGATACAAAGATCAGGTTTAGTTATCAAACTCCATTATATGGATGGAAAGGCGTACGGTTTGGCCATAAGACTGAAAGCAATATTACAAAATTACTGGATATGAAAAACATGTGCAAAATTACATATAAAATGTTTAAACACATGTTCAAAGTGATTAACTGCGTTAAACATTCCTGAACTAGATATTTTTAAAACAAATGCTACAGTAGCTACTTTATGTTAGTAGTATCTGTTATATTTTAACCACAACTTGCTCCAAATTATAATTGGGAAAATTGAAACTTGCCTAATTGTAACACTCCTATCTGCAGATGAATTCAAATATTAGAAAATGAAATAACATGACACCTGAACAGCATGACAATCGAATGCCTCCAAAAATATGTTAATATTGCATTACACAATCTCAAAATACGGAAGACTACATTAATTTTGCCAGGTAGGTGTTTGTGCAGATTTCAAACAGAGGAAACTCGGGCTGGTAACCTTTAGTTTTGTTTGTTTGTTTTGACTGACAGTAACATGGCCCCCCTTCAACAGACTTTAGCCAAACCATCCTTTCTTACATCAGAGACGTATAGGTAGAAAGCGAGATGTCTCACTGACCGTTCATTTCCTGTTTATGTGTCACATGTTTTTTTGTCACGGCCCCGTCCCTTTAGGAGACTAGAAGCAGTCTTGAGTCTATTCCTTCTTATAGGGAAAATGAATGTGTTCACAGATTATGACCAATTCTTCTTGCCCCATCATCACCACAATAGATATTGGACCCATTTTTCAAAAGACACATATCATCCGAAACATTCTGACACAGAAATGGCTTTTTTCAGACACACAAATCAGGAGAAAATTAACTTTGTTAAATATCTGTCTCTGTCTCAGAAACTAATCCTGACGAGGTTTGGGAACCGGTGCTTCCCGCCTTGCTTCACAATGGACATAAACGAACATTTGATGGGCTAATAGATAAAATAATAAATTGAAAGTAAAACTTACACCAAACAAATATCATGCGATAAAACATCTATCTGCTTTAATCCATTCACATAACGTCATAACACTTCCAGACGAGGCGGAGGAATGGTGGTTCCTAACTGTCTCCATGGGAGACATGTCTCCGCCCACTTAGGAGGTGGAAAGTGTATGTACCATTTTCACACCATTGGCATAGCCTAGGATGAGGAATCTTGTGGAAACTGACTATCTTTGATTACATTTACTCTCATACTTTAAGAGGAAGTTAACCATTCCCATCACCTTTGAGCTAAAGGGCACATGTAGATTTTCATAGGAAACATTAACTCCAAGGGGCAAAATCCTGTGGGGAACCTCTTATCCTCACACACAAACATAAGAATCAGTTAACTCCATAGCCCTGGTGAAAATCTTTAACATGTTGAGAGCGGTGTGGACCACATGTCCAAACAATCCATGAATGAATAAATACTTTAGCAGTCTACATTTACAAAATGTTAGGGAAGCAAAGCCCAACTTTTTTTGTTTTGTTCCCCAATGGAAATCACAAAATGCCATGCCAGATGAATGTTTGTTTATTTTACTTCTACAATAGTTGTCTGTGGTTGCAACAATTTTAACTACTGTATTCAAAATGTAGCAATGCATCATGTTTCATAGGAACATCATGTGTTTATAGCGTTGCTGCCCTTTGAGAACCATGAACCTGTAGAAAGTCAACATTTAGCTTTGTGGCAATGCATCTCCAGTTAATCCCAGTTTTTTTAAATACTTCATTTAGATTAAGCTGCAGAAGTTTCTCAGCCAATGAAGATACATAGTATTCTTCAAATTTATCTAAAAAGGAATTAGATGCAAAATCACCGGATTTAAAGATACATGGTCCACACTGGACAGAAAGGGTATGTGAGGGTTATGTGTTGGCTCTGAATTGTAATCTGTGTAGTTAATAATGATGTGAGACAAATGCTGTAGAGTAAAAGTAAAGACAAAAAGATATGCAGCGTATAAAATATTAACTGCAGTCACGTTTCTTCTTTATTTGGTTGTCCATGTTCAAGGTTTGCATATGAAGGATTTGTCACAGTATGTATCTCCTAAAATATAATACATTGAAAGAAAAGGAGAAAAAAAACATTATTGATGTGTATTAATACTATGTTCAGTGTGTCTTTTTCTTTCCTCCTTTCTTTCTTTCTTTCTTTCTTTCTTTCTTTCTTTCTTTCTTAATCTTGGTGCGAATTCAATCAGCCTGAGAGCTGTGAGACATTGCCCAACAGTTACTGAACCAACAAGGGAAAAACAAAGATGCCTTAATTAGGAAGATCAGAGAAAAGACCGTCATTTCTGTGTTGAATGAGCTTTGTGGGGGCCTGTGGGTGGGGTATTTTTCCTTATTAAGACACAGTGATAAAAAGAATTTGTTCCATACTCAATCACACAAGATTGTGTTCATGTTCTGGCTAATTAGAGACATGCATAACCCAAATATCTCGCTCTCATTAACCAGTAAAAGATACCAAAATCTAATTATCTTTAAACCCTGTCTGTGTTTTTGATGTTTCATCATGACAGTATTTATGACTCATTGTGTTGAAAACAAAGTTAACACGTTTTTTTTTTTAAATATTTGGCAAATAAATTAAACATGATTTCACAATTTTTTGGGTGCTTGAAGTGAATCAGTTTTCAAACATTAAATGCAAATGCACTACAATACGTCGTATCATTAAAAATGTGCTCAAAGTTGTTTTTACAATGGAATTTTCAAAAATATTTTTTAATTCTTTTTTGACCTCTGTGAGGTTAGCTAGTTTCTTTTTTCCTTTTTTTGCATGCATGCATGTATGCATTCATGCCAAATGATGTTATACTATTTTCAATATTTTCTTACTGCAGTTGTGAACCAAAAGCCAGCTGTTTTTTGTTACCTGGTAAGCTGTATAAAAGATCAACAGAACAGTGTAAAAATAAGAATGTGAAGAAATATGAATTATCCTTTTCTATATATATAAAACCACCATTGTTTGTGCAGTTTGAACATGATGATCTTATGTCTTTGAGTCCAAGTAATTCTGTTCTGTTTTGTCACTCATAAAGAAAACAACTAAGCAACTTGTTCTGTTATCTTTTAATTAGATTCTATCTTTGTCGGCAGAATTTAATTAAGATATCCTATTAAAAGACCTTGCTGAGTTTTATGTTGGTGCTAAGTAACATAAAATAGATGCATCCGAAACAATGCTGTTTAGTCTTGCTGTTATGATTTATGTTTGATCTGGAATACTGGCTTTAGAAGTTCTTTTTCCCGAAGGACACCTCTACTCGGGCCTATTTATGCCTGGTTACTGTACAATCCTAACATCAGTCTCCTAACAAAAGATGAACCGGCATACCTCACCCCACATTTAGAGACAGACAGCAGCGAGACAGAGCAGGAATAAAACAGAGTGATCACACAGTTAACCTTTCCCGCTTCGCCGCTTCTGGAAAGATTTGTAGTTTCTGTCATGGATGAGCACAGAAATAACTAAAAATGAATTGCCCAAATTAATATTTATTTTGGTGAGTCATACTATTTAGAACTTTCAACAGCAGTGTGTCTTTGGTAAGTAATTAAAGTTACCATGGCAGTGACTTGTCCATTCAACCTTGTCATTGACAAAAATGTAAACAACTGCAGAAACAGCAGCCATTCTCTTTATCTTGAAAATGTAAAACAGACTCACTTCACTTTTTTGAATTCTTCTTAATATCAGCTGAATTTTAACTTCACTAGAGCAGAAGTAGGCCTTGGCCAAACAGATTGTTTTTCAGTTACTAATACTCAGCATAAACTGAAATTACTGTATATACTTTTGTTGAATTGGTGTTAATTCTTACGTAGTGGATGACAGAAGATGCATTTTGCAAGTAACTGCATCAACATTCAGTGACAAAGACTTTATTTTTGCAAATTTAAAGAATCAGTTTCAAAGAAAACCTTAAGGAGCATACCAGTGTCACTACACGTCATTGTCCTTTGTCAACCTTGGCCACATAGGTTAAAGAAAACCCCACACATTTTTATCTATGAGACGTTTGTTTACATTTTTTCCATATCCAACAAATGTTACAGAAAGTACCTGAAAATGTGTGACGTTAGTCAAAAAGAACCTTGTGTCATAATACTTCTTCACATCTGTAATCAAGCTAGGAATTCATCATTTGTAAGGAACTATTTTCCCAGGCATAATAACTTTCATCTCCATTGCTCCCGGCTGCCCTCTCTCTCTCTGTCATTAGCGATTTTTTAAACAAATAAACACAGACGTTCTCTTTAGAAGGCTGAATTACCTTTACAGAGCAACTTTCACTCGTCAAAGTGTTTCTATACCCTGTTTCAATATGAATGGCAGTGAATGGGGTTTAAAAATGCCTGATATCTACGACAGTATACACATGGTTGAAATTTAATAACATTTGTAGAAGATGGGGAAATCTCTGTTCATAAAGACAAGTTAAGAATACACTGGTATGGTCCTTTAAAGTGAATACAGCTTAAAATTATAGACAACAAACCATAAGGGCCCGTGTCCACATAATTTTTTTTCTTAACGCCAGCATCTTTTTTCAGTTGTTCTTAATAAGGAGAGAGCATCTGCAGCAACAGGCGCCAGCATGAAGAAAAGGTGCAGCACCCAGCATTTCTTTTCCAAGCAGTTCGCCTTTTTTGTGCAGCCACTCTGACCTCTTTGAGCACCTCAAAGTTTAAAATCTCTCAACTTTTCAGAAAAGCCCTGGTGACTTCACTGGCACTCTTTTCAGTGAGCAGTACATGGCTGTGTTGTGTCATTGTTTCAACTAGTAGTAGATCTGAAGGGACTCAAAGATGGAGGAGAGGCTGGTGTTGGAAGTCTCCGTGTAACTAGAGTTGTACGATATGTCCAACAAAAACTCATAACAAAGAGAAGAAAGCCTGTTTGCGTGTTTGTGTTTGTATGTGTCATGCACCCACGTCCTCCGTGATCCAAGTCTGTTCACTGGAGACATATAATGGGTCTATTATCATTGTTAAGCTCATCATTCAGACAAAGTATAAGGGGAAGCATCCTCCATTTGATCTTCATAGTAAAGAAAAGATTTTAAACAGAAAGCAACAGAGCAGTGTTGATCACACAGCTGTCCTTGTCAAGACATTTTTTAACAGATAATAATAATTTTAAAAAGCTGGTGACCATCACTGCATCGCTGTCACATCACATGTAAAATTAGTGATACTCAACATGTTTTGTACTTAAATTTAAGATTTCCATTAAAAAGATCTTCTTTATTACATCATGTATGGACGCATTGGATGATTGGAGCTGTGTGGTACTGTTGACTACAGGTGAGTAAAGCTCCATTTTTGATGCCTCCTACTGCATAATAGCATGCATCTGCTGCCCCACTCAGGTAGGCTGTGTTATAATCTATTCCATATTTTATGCTATATATACTTTACAAATTTTAATACCTTTTATGAAATGGGAAAATGAAGTCATTCACAGTAGACATGAAATGCTTTAGATTAAATGTGTTTTAATAGTTTGTAGAATGCTGAAAATTTGTCCTGAAGAGAGAATACTTTGATGTTTTGGAAGTATTAGTAGTGACACAGTGATACATGTCCATTCCAAATGATGTTAAAAGAAAAAGAGTTTTGGAGGTTTTGGATGTTACATCCATCCATCCTGTTTAGAAGTTTCAGCTCGCATTGAATGACCTCTGTGCTCCAGGATGCATTTGAGCCCACTTACGCTCTACCTGCTGCATCACAGATATCGCACTTGTATCCGTCTCTTCCTGTGCGCTTCTTAAGTGGGATGCCACTCCTCTCGAGTGATACAACAGTAGCTCCTTGGGTCTCCTGAGCCTCTCTGACAGCCTACTTTCTCTTCTAACCTACTTAGGAGGCTTTTTAAAAGATCCCAAAGAAAGCATTTTCATTTCTGTTCTCATCTTTCGCTCTCTAATGGAGCCAGATAGGGAGACAGCTGATTGGAGGTAGGAAGTGAGGAAGGATACGCCGTCAGTAAAGACAGACCCATGAGAGGGAGATCAGAGGAAGTATGTGATTAGACACTGGAAATTTAAATGTAAACAGCAGTTGTTCTCTATGAGGAATATTGTCAACCGACGAGGTCAAACAAGACGTAACAAAAAAATGTTTGTCCTGTTATATGCCTCTAATAATTAAAGAAGAGCTATTATGCTTTTCTGTCTTTTCTGACCATAAATGTTGTAAAAACGTTGCTTACTCATGTTAAATGAAGCCAAAGCCTTGCAGGCTGTTTCAGTTGGCTCTGTGCGCTGTGTTTTACAGAGTTTTTTCTACAGTGTTTTTCCAAAGACGTTAATGCATGCTGGACTTCCTTATATGGGCATGCCAGCTCGTGCACACAGGACTGTGCCTGCCCCCTTCCCGCTCTGCTCAGACACTGCTGCGCTCTGCTCCCTGCTTCACGGATTACTGTCAGCACTTTGTTTGAGATGGATCCAAAAAAGTGTTGTTGTTTTTTTCTTTTTTTGTTTTTTTGATGAATGACGGACAGTTAACCTTGTAAAACCTTACTAAAGAGGCCAGCACCAGACAGAAGTTGCTAGTGTTCCTGTTTCTTGTGGATTTATTTATTTCCTCAACATGAGCACATGAGCTGGATTAATGGCAAAACTGCTGCTAAAAGACCACTGTTCCCACATTTCTTGTGTTGAAGAGAGGGAAGTGCAAGCTGTAAGTAACATTTTATCAGCTGTATTTATTTTCAGCAAAGTAAAGGGGTTGAAATACAGAGGAGTGCAGAGGCACGCATGAAGAAAAGGGGGAGGAGGAACCAACACAGATCGTTTTCAGAGTATGCAGAAAATACAAGGAAGAGAGCGGGAACAAGTCACAATTTTCTGAAGATCTTCAGACTTTGCTGAGTGGTCATTTATGTCTAGCTGCTCTATAGGAGTCAAAAATTGAAATCAAAGACCCAAAAATGAGTATAATGCGTCTTTTTAAAGTGAACATTTGTTTATGAGACAAAAACATTGTGCAGATTCTACCTCCTTTCGCTTATAGTGATCAATAACAGTAACACCTCTGCACCAACCCTCATTGAACCCTTCTGGCTCACCAAACTAGACGTCTTATCTTCTGTAAAGCTGCTTTTCTATTGCAGCATTCAGTCTGTTGCTCCTTTATTGCCCATCTTCGCAAGGCTGTACGATTTTTCAGCTTTCATTTTTTAATCCTCTGTTTGGGTCTGTTGAAACTTGCCTTCAACGTCATCGACTGTGTTCAACATTCCATATTTTGAAGATGAAATGTACTCGAGCAGCTGTTTGGAGTCTTGTCCAGAAGGGCGGCGATAACTCAGTAAACCACTCAACACATTTGTGTGATCAGCTGCATCTGGTTGACCATCTGTGGTGGATAACAGGTTCCTGCTCTCCCGCTCATATCATCTCATTTTCCTTTTTTTTTTCCTACCAATTCATCTGCGCCCTGTGAGTCATCTGTGTTGAATCTATGTTGCAGTAATGCAGCTAGAGTGGCTGTCTGATAGATTACCAAAACTGCTGTTTTGAGAAAGAAGCTTGATAATTGGTGATTAAAACTGAGGCAATGTCATAAGAAATTTTAGCATGAGACCCAAAGATAACAGGATTTCTTTTGGAAAGTATCTTTGCAGCCTTTCTGAGAGAGTTGTGGTCGATTGTTAGTTTATATCTGAGAATTGTCTCAGAAAGGAGTGGAAATAATGAGTAACCTTGTCTCCTCTCGAGAGTTAATCATAGCCAGCAGTACAGGAGCACCTTCCCTCAAATATTTCTAACGCTTGTGTGCAAGAGGAACGGAAAAACTGGGACCTCCTGACTACTCTCCACCATAACAAGGAAACATATTTCAACATGGGTACTGATATTTGAATGAAAGTTGCGACAGATGACAATGAAGCACAGGATGAATCCTCATGACTGTAGTAATCCTCCAACTTCTCTTGTATTATCGTAAGGCTGCAATTTTTTTGTTTTTAATGAAATGTCAACAGTCTGAGACATTTGTTTCCCCCTTGTTTGTGTTGAATACCCACAAGAAAATTTTAACATACTGTACTAATATACTAAAGTAAAATATAAACAATTAAATAAATTGTAAACACTGTAACCGCTAAACCTCAGAATGGTATCTTTGTCATTGTGAGCATACTAGTATTCCTTTAGTAATTCAAAGTACAACTCAGCCTAACCTACAACCTACAGCATTGTAGACTGTCAGTTCTTTCTTTAATTTACTGATACATTAACAACGGGTGTTTGATTAATTAATTAAATTAATCAATTATGACATCATCAAAAAAAATGCTCTCCATGACTACTTAACTGTTGCCTACAGCAGCAACTAGTGGCAAAGGTAGTTGACCAGCTGATTAGTTGGTGAAAGCCCTATAGTGTATGGAGAGTTTGGCCAGTGCAAAGGCTTTCTGCATGACCCTGAATGAAGTGTGGAAGTAAATTAAAATGGGCTTTATTCATTATCAGAGCAGTTGAAAATGTATCTTACACTCTGGTTGTCAAAAGTATTGAAATATCAATACACATGGTTATTGATACTACTTATCTAAAATGGTTTCCATACTCACTTTATTCAGTATTGATACTCCAGTAGCTGTTTTTTTTTTTGTTCTTCTTTCCAATAGCAGGTTGTCACATTAAACTATGTAGTACTTATAAAGTCCCACCTCCTCCAGAATTGAGTAACTTTGATGCTGCTGTTCATAACACACAGTACGCCAATACTGTTAAGTTTGTCTTTTTAAAAAAATCTGAAATTTTATGCCCATAATATTGTGTCAATTTTTCCCTGTGATATCGAACATGGTATTGAATATCAGTATTTTGCAAAGGTATTGTATCAAAGTTAGAAATTCCTGTATCATGACGACACCATGTCCAATTCCACACTACAATTTGGGACGAAAAACGCCCTGTGCAAACACAAGCAGAGACGAAGCTGACGGAACCTTTGACGCACTTTCTGCACCAGCAGTGAACTTTGTTTTACTAATTTCTTCAGTGTATTTTTTTCTGGCTGACATCGTGCTTCCTTCAAAACTCACTGTTCATGTTAAATACTTTCATATAAAGGTCACGTATTATTGCTTTGACATGTTATATCCGGTACCTCTTTAATATTGTGTCAGTTTAATTCGGGCTCGCTTGTCGATGCATTTTGTTATTGATGTCGTGATGGAGCTCAGGCGCAGATTTGGCAGATCGACCCATTAGGAAGGTAATGACAGAACAGGACTTTGTGCTTATTAATTGTCACATTTTCATTTCCTTGCCCCTGATATGACAAAGGAGGCAAGTCCCCCAGATCTATTGCTAATTGGTTCCACACTATAAGAGAGGAAATTCAAGTACTATTGATCAAGAGCTGCGGCTCCTTCTACTGAATACACCCATGATGACAGAGATTAAGGTCAGGCGGAAGAGAAGCGGAGCTCAAGCAGAGATCAGAAACTAATTGGTTCGGGGTTAAATCCTTGGCTGCAATTATGCTCCTCGTGTCCAACATTACCCTCACCAGTGTTACATATTCTTGTGCTGGAAAGTTCACAGTCACATCAACTGCAGTTAGAGTCCTGCGAATAGTTCTTTACTGTAGGGACATTTCAAGTTAGAAAAGTCATGTGTGTGATTGCACTGTATTCAAGAATGATCACCGGGAACCAGATTTTTGTGATGCATTATTAACGAAAAATTATTTTAGACCATGCAACAGGAAAATGTAGCTTAAATATATTTACCCTAAGCCAAGTTTGCACTTTTTATACTTACGGATTCACAGATATACTCATAGCTTTTTGAGCCAAATAAGCTGATTATTCTTATGAAGTGCTGGAATGTACCCTTGAGTGGAGTGACATAATACAATTGAAACCTTTGACAAAAGGTCTAAATCATCATGCAAGGGAAAGAAATTTGAAGTATTTTCACTCAAATATTTAATGATTAAAACACTTTCTGGGTCCTTGCAAATATTTGGTCTGCTTTGCTCAGTATTTCATCATTTGGAAACACTCTTAACACAAAAATGTTAAGAAGAAATGTTAATTATTCAGCCCAGATAAGTCTGTCCTACAGTTCACTGCAAATCCTCAGTTCACAGAGATGGGAAATTTAATTTAAAACAAAGCTAACAGAACGATGTATTTAATAGCTGTTTATAATAGACTCTGGCAATATTCTTATCTGCATCCACTGAAATGCAAGGTTTAGTAGGCTTGATGTTTAGTGTTGCCTTTTTATCACAATAAAATGCAGTCAATACCAATCCTGTTGTTTTGCTTAGTAGTCGCACACAGTTGGTCCTGAACATTCTACTGCCCCGGCACTTCTTTGTGCTGCAAACACTGCTACATCTCTACGGAAGAGTGAAACACAAAAGACAAATATGAATTTCCTGTCACATCCTTGGGACGCTATGCTTCATTACTTCAGATGATTGCGTAGCTGAAATTGTCAATGAAACCTGTCTGCCAGCACAGAGAGGAACTCGATGACGAAACCTGTGTAGCCTTAACAAACAGAGGTAAAGAACAGAGAGCAGCGATTCAGTGTGGAGAGGAAATGGAAATACATACAGCTTTATAATGATTTTAAATTATGTGACTCACTTTGTGATCCTTTGAGAAACACGGATTGACCCTTTTACAAAATCAATTTCAAATTTTTGTTTTAAATGCACTATTTTTTTTACAATCTAGACAATAAGGGCACAGTTTCTATGATATATTAGCAGTTCCATAAAGGAGACATTTTTCTTCTGTGCTTTTTTTTTAATTATAATTTTTAAAGGTACTTTTACTTGTTGTGCAGTATTTTTTATATTTTTGCATTTAACCATAAAATTACTAGGCTACCGGTTCTTATCTATTTGTGGGTAACATTAGTAAAGACAATCACTGAAATATAAAATGAGAAATTTAAAGATATAGGGCTATATTTTCATCGGTCTGGGTGCAACACAGACGCAGGTCTGAGTTCTGGGTGGAGGGAGCACAGGTGTTCCCTTTAAGACCGCTGCGAGGCTGCAGCGTATGGTCAATTTTGACTAAAGATGGATCAGACGGGTGCCAGCCAAACTTTATGCAGGTGAAAACTGACATATGGTACTTGCTCTGGAGGTTCAGGCTCATGATCGCAATTTATTTACAACTGACTGATGAAGAGCAATGTAATCCGACCATCACTGATGTTGTGGTGTAAATAAATAAATTGCATTGGGGCTTTGATGTGCATATTTACTTTCCAGTGATTAATTAAATGGCCCAAGCTGTTGTGTGTAAATGACGGCAGTGTCTGACATTGTGGGTTTGCATGGCTGGGTGTATTTGTGAATTAGAAGATTTTTGAATTGTTACCCCTTCGTGTAATGTAATTGCAATTTAGGAGAATTTATTCTTAACCCAAGTCGCTTGATGTAGACTAGAAAACAACAGTATAGAAAACAGATGAAAAGTTTACTTGAAGATGGGAAAAATACCCAAAATAACTGACTGAATGCAACCTTTTTCATATATAAAAGAATGCTGACTCTTGTCTATCTAAATATGAGTACTTGTATGTCAGCTCTCCTTAAATCCTAGCACACATGAATAGAGTTGGAAAATATTACAGTTGTCAACATAATGTCACCACAGAGCTGCACGGTCACAGAAATAAAGGAGGAGAGTTTAAACTGACGGTAGTCTCTATAAGGCAGGGTAAGGCGATCTTAGTACCAGAAAAGCCTTGGTTTCCGGCTGTAGTCTTTTGTAGTCTGCGTAATTAATGGCAGACTGTTAACTGCTAATGGCGTGTAAACTGGCTACTTGTGAAAAGATCTGCTGGTAGATGTGGTCTCTCAACTCCAACTCCATTGTCACGTCGGACTGTAAACAGTTGGACTTAAATAGTGAGCGGCACGCGGAGAAGGAAGTTAGAAACAGAAATTCACCCTCTCCAGTGGTAGCCCAAGAATAATTGGGTTTGCCCCCAGAGGCTGTATCGCAGTCTACCGGTAGTCAGACGGCGAATATAGCCGATGGTTTCCGAGATTGAACTGATGGTGATGCTAAATCAGTATACAATAAGTGGGAAACAATGTAGGGCATGTGACAGAATGTGACAGAGATAAACAAGGAAATATATTCTGACTGATGCAGTGACTTACATGAAAAAAACTGAGGCTGCTGTTCGAGTAGACTAATACTTATAAATTGTTCTCATGCTAAAAATAGTCATGCCATTAAAGTCTAAGTATAAAAACATTGACCAATCTCTCAGTGATATTGTGCTGATATTTATTTAATGCTTATTTGTATATTGACAAGTATATAGCATAACTAATGCCACTTCCTACAGCGTTTATAGCTGAAGCTAATGTGCAATGCTCATCCCTAGCTGGACCTTTAAAATACAACTAAACAAATGCATAAATATAAAATTCAACAAATACAAAAACATATTTGTTTTAGACTCAATATACTGGCACAGTTAAAATTGAAGTAATTTGTTATTAATTAATTAATTACATAGATCAAGTTTAGGGCTGCATGATTTTGAAAAATATACATCTGATAATTTGGACTGGTGTTGCAATTTGGATATTAGATTGAATGGTCATTTTGACTGATTCTCATTTTCACTGAATAATTATGTTGTGATTTTTGCAAGGTTTACAAAACAAAAATCTATTCTCAAGTCTGTAGAATATGATGTTTAGGCCAGGACAACCCTATAACAAAACAATATTTAAATTAAAATATTATTTTGACACACACATTTCTCCTTTAACATAATTGCGTCCCTTGGGATTTATGATTTGCGGTAGGCCATATTGCCATTTCTGCTACATTTCGATTGATTGTGCAGCCCTAATTAGGTTCAAGGAGGACAGTTAGCTTGAAATCTCAGACCAGCTGAAAAAGAAAAGGATAGTTGCTGCAGTGGGCAGCATGAACGCTGTGTAGCTGTATGAATATAAAGCACAGAGTGGAAAAGGATCGTGCATGTTTGCATCGTACCCTGTGCAAATGAAGGCTAAGAAAAATGTCTTATATTCAATGTTTTTATTTTCTGCTGTATGTTGTGCAGCTGTTGGTCCCTCATACATCATCCTCTGGCCAACACTGGACAGTTACCTGCTTTATTCATGCTTTTCAATGAACTCGCTGTTGTGGCCCTCTGTGGCAGGTTTGTTTGCCCTTGATGTTACTCTCACTGTTGAGATGGACCAGCCTCTAATTTAAACAGGAGCTCACATGTGTTGTGATAGATGGTGCTTTCTTTCCAGTGGCAGCAGGTCACATGAACTAATATCCCACATCCCTCACACACTTCTGTGTGTAACAACAGACATCAGGTTGTGTCTTTTCCTTCTGTTAAATCCCATCCCACCCCCTCGCCCTTTCTCTCCTCTTGTTTTCATTGTTATCAGCCCCTCTCATCCTTCCCCTCAGTAGAAAAAGGTAAGATTCAGTGTAAAATTCAATGCAGCAGGTTGTGGAGCCCTGCTGTCCCCATGGAAAAATGGTCAGGTCAGCCATTGCCCATGTTACTTTCTTGAGGTGGAGTAGAGTAGATTGTTTTCCGTGTTAGCTCTGTGCTGATGAGAGTAAAAGAGAGGCTTATAAATATATCCTGAAGTGTGAAAGAGAGCAACAAATACAACCACAATGGTGCTGCAGGTTCTGCAGGGAGGTGTTGGACCTGTAAACACAGCTTCACTGTCAAGGAAAGGAAGGTGTATGAGATGATATTTAATTTTACTCAGATACAAAATCCAGCAGCAGGTAAAAGATTTTATTTTGCTCAACTCTGAAGAAGCAAATGTAAAAGAAAAAATAAATAAGTGTGCTGTTCTCCCACCATTTTAATTTCAGGAATATATAGCTAGCACAGCAAGTAAGTTTGTTCATGTGTAGCTGCTAAGTTAAAGCAAGTTTGTGTCCAGTATTGGTATTATTGCAGGGGATCCCAGACTTTTCCCAGCCATTTGCAAGATGTTTTTAAAATCCAGTTTCACCTGGTTCTTCAGCTGAGTTTTTGTCAGCTGGGCTGTTTTTTTGTCTGCTCATCAGATCAATCTGTTTCAAAATGTGTCATTTTTTTATGTTAGCATCAAACAAGCTAGCTGGTGTCAGTAGGCAGCTTCATGGAGGGTGCAGATTTTGCCAGGTCAACAATGACAACTTATGTTGTATGGAATGGTAATTTGACTGGCAGCCAGATTGACATGGAGAAATCAGAATTTGTAATAATTCACATGATGATAATAAAACTTTCATTTTATTCTATCAACTTCTTTTTTAGCATTTCCCCTTCATTTCACACCAATTTGCTGGATTCCATTCTCAAATAAAAGGCTTATAGCAGGATATTTTCAGTTCAACACTGTATTATGGAAGACGACAGGAGTCATGAAAATAGCAATAAAGTATTTTGGTAATTAATAA
>JAQLOL010000012.1:10568297-10578833 GCA_029783665.1 Naso thynnoides
ATAGCAATAAAGTATTTTGGTAATTAATAATTGTACTTGCAAAATAATGTATTAATATACCAGTAAATGGACTTAATTACAAAGAAAATCATTATTTGATATTTAAATGGTCAATAAAAAGAATTGTGAAAATGATTTCCATTTGAAAGTGAAATTTTTTAAAAAAGTGAAATATTAAATCATCAATAAATAGTTCAATTTAGAAAGGGAGTCACCAAAACAACATAAAAAATTAATAATAAAAAATTATTTTGCAAATATATTTGTTAATACCAAAGTACTTTATTTGTCTTTTCATGACTCGTGAGTGAGCCCTGCATTAACCTGGTAATGACATCAAAAAGTAATCTGACAGGGAAAAAACACAAGCAGTCAGATAATCATTCAGGTGTTAAAGCAGTACGAGCCAATATTTTTACAGTGACAACAGGTCAAATGACTTTGTGTAATATAAAAGGGGTCACAGATAGTTATGAAAAATCACATAACCCTGCAGTTATCCTCAGCTCTACAGAGCATTTAACAATAGTCAGCTTGTTCTTTTGGCAATTTATGTTTTAATTCACTCTTACAGCTTTCGCCAACACCATTTCAAGTTGCAGCAGGCAGCTGTTACTTTAACCAAAAAAAAAAAAAAACTACCTGCCCGACAATACTATCATTAACATTTACCTGCTGAAAAGTCAAATATGTATCCGAGGGGGTTGGTACAAAACCAAAATTGAACCTAATGAAAACTGAGACAGCTCCAGAGTTGCTTCCAGATGTCCAGCCATCAGTTGAAGCTAATGGGTGGGCTGTTTGATAGTGGGTCAGCAGGGTATAAAGGAAGATGTTGGAGAATAATGTGATTCTGTAGACAACTGAAATGTGATTTGTAAGCTTATCATTGAATTGGTTTTCTAAACTCATGAATGTTTTGCAGACAGGATGTGGAACTATGGCAGGCCAGATGTTACCAGAGGATGATGATCATGATCTAATAATAAACCAAACATAGTCTATGTCCGTAAAGCTAAGTCACCAACTGTATTTTGTGGGGAAAAAGTCACAGATTTCATAGGAAGAGTGAAAGATAACATATAAATGAGACATAATTAATATTGAGGATATTTTTGTATGTGAGTTCAGAGTTGTCCCAAATGTCTGCTTGTTCCCTCTTTGTTTGAGTGTTTGTCCGAGTGCCTGGCAAAGTAGTCTGACATTCTCCAAACTCTGCACTTGTATCTACAATGGGATTATCCAACACTGATTTGAGCAGCACACTATGAGAGTCATTTAGATTCAAGGCAGATTATGTAAACATCATGCAAAGAGATCTGCTATTAACCTGCAGGGTCACACAGCAATTGTGTGCCTGTCACCAAAAGCAATCAGGATTCAGCAGCATAACACATGTTTACACTTGATCTAATCCTTTAAAGACATGCAAGGATCATCCAGACAGATATTTTCAGTACTTTTGTGCAAAATTATTTGCTTTAGCCGTTTATTGTTTCCTTGTCTATGATGTTTGTTACCTGATAAACAAATAACCAATTAAAGTAGCTTTTAGATCAGTTCAGCCTCACAATAACAAATTTATCTTAATTTAAATGTTGTACTTGTGTACAGACAACGAAGCTGCCTCTTCATTTAGCAGAAAACCCTAAAAACATTCACTGGTTGGTACAATCCTTTGACTTAATGAAATAAATCTATCACTTTCTCTGTCAGCTTCAGATCAATCATGCCAGATGGACACCAGAGGCATTTTGACCATTTAAAAAGGAAAATGGTGTTCTTTTTGAAGATTGATGAGCTAACAGTTTTTCACATTCTGCCTTTAAAGTCGTGTGCTGAAGCCAGCGCCAGCACAGGCTTTTCCTGGGCGAAATAAAATAAGGTAATATAATAATATGGTTCATAGTTTTACACTCCTCTGTCTGTCCAGTTTGCTTGCCTTGTTCTCTCTCTCCACAAGTCTTTTCAAAAGATCAGCTTACAGCACCAAAGTGTAATTTATTCGTGTGTTATGATCTCCCAATGCTTCTCGAGAATATTTCCAATAGTCAATTAAATCAGTTATGGAGCAGGTTTCACTTGTGTCAGTAGTATCCTTCATGATCAGCGTGACCGTGGTATTGGCGCCGAAAATGACCCTCCATCTTCAATCACAGCACCTGCTGCGTTCTCTGCTGGTTCAGAAGTTTTCTGCTATCAGAACAAAAAAGCCAACATTTCTTTGTATTTTGGGGATTATTCTATCATAAATGCTTAAGTCTTGTTAGAGTTGTACAAGCTCAGTAAGATTCCTAGTTGACCCAACCCATTTTACAGCAACAGCTGTTCCTGATTGAGATTGGTTGTTGTACATTTGCAAGGGCCAGCTGGTAGAGCAAATTAAATACATCTCTAGAGACTGAAGTAGGGCCATATGAAATCTGTTCTATGTTTTTCCAAATTCTATTTTATTTTTTCCGAAATTCCATTTTTACCATTTTAATTTATTAATTAATTTATTAATATTAAATTTATGGAATTCCATTTTTTACACTAATTTTGCCATTACAGAGTGTATGTTATTAATGTGAATTAATAAAATGTCCATAATTTAATAATAAATAACTGTACATTTCATGCTGCAAGCAACATTGCACTAACAAGTGCTTTAAACAAGTGAAATGATTCAAATACCATATTACAATAAGTAAAAACAAATTTATGACTGCAAACAAAATAATCTGTTTCAGATTTGTTGGTTTCTCTTTTTCAAATCAAATAATCTCTGTTCCCTGTGTATGAGAGCAGCTGTGACATTGCTCAATTTCCTCTCAGGGATCAATGCAGTTTTCTGATACTGATGCATTCCATCAGGGGTCATCTGTACATCAGAATTTGAATGCGCTCATTTGACTTAGCAGGTTGTGCATTGAACACAGGCTATTAAGTTAACGTTAGCTTACCAATGACGCATAGAAGTCGTTCAGAAACTGCTCGGATCTGCATGTTGGGGTTAGCGACGAATTTTGTTGTTTTTTTGCCGACTTTGGCATCTCAGGCGGCCTTTTTCACCATGCTTGCATTGTTTAGGAGAGAGGGGTGGGAGTGCTTGTAAGGTAGCATACGAGTAACCACGTGTTAGCAACCCCCTGAGAATGTTCTCCCCAGATAAATGTTCCTCTCTCTCCAGTAACAGAATTTCAGTCAAATTACAGTCAACTCCATAATATTCCGCGTTAAACAATAGATTCTATTGTTATTGGCCAATTTAGCTATTCCATCCACAATTTCGTGATCAGGGAAATCATAGGGCCCTTGAGGAAGATGGACAGATTGCAATATGTCGGTAAGGGCCCGATAGATATATTGGTTTGCAGATATTATCGGCTGATATTGGTCTATTGCAGATATATCGTATTGGCATATATGTTCACGGATATGTGCAGATATTAGAACTGTTTTTATGGTCACAAAAAAAGTTTGGAAAAGTGATTCAAAATGATGTAATCACAAAGGTATATACATTTATACTGTATATATAGAGAGATAGATAGATGGATATAGATATAGATATAGATATAGCAGGACATAATCCTTACAGCTCTTGAAGCATGCATTAGATTTTCTTTGTGCGTGTGTGTGTGTGTGTGTGTGTGTGTGTGTGTTGATTGATGACTTACATGTCCTGTAACTCTGGTCATTTATGGGTTTCCTGAGCATTTTCAGGTACCCTCATACAGGTGATCAATCTTCAAGAAATGAAACTGACAAATTACACAGTAAGCTCTAAGCACCTGTCAGAGCAAGAATAACACAGGGCGAGCGTGATTAAAAAACTAGTTTTGTCCTTTAGCTGCTCTTGTGATAAAAGTATTTAATGCTGTTCATCGGCGCCGTAACGACGTTTGAATTGGTTTGACTCTGCTGCTTTCAATTCTGCCTCCCATAAGCAGAAATCATTCAGCCAGATTGATTGCTTTGGTTTCATAGTGCCTTTCTGATGCAGCACAACCAATCCAATTCTGTTTTATTTGATGCCCATCACAGATCTTTCGGGAGCACGCTGCTCTTTCCCGTGTTGTGGAAGCAACAGCAGAGCTGCTTTTAATGAAGAGCAAAACAAGCAAGAGATTGGAAAGGATAAAACACATGACTGAATAAAGTCCCTCACAATTGATTTTTCCACCCGCTTAGGCCTCTGTTTTAAACTGTGACTGATGGAAAAAGCAAAGTAATGAAGGCCATTTATTGGAGAAATAGCCCCACTGCTGTGTTACATACCTTGTCGCACCGCTTAACTACACTTTCAGGCTCTGTGTTCTTAACAATTCAGTGTTTACTTAATCTTCACATACTATAAACTGGCCTGATTCTTTAGGTAGCATATATCAGTGTATTGATTTAAAAAGGTGAGTTCAGTCAACAAGGCAAACTGTGTTATTTGCTTATCTGGGAGACAAAGCACCCTCCTGATCTACAATGTTTTGCCTTATTTCTACACAGATATTTATGTTCCTGACACCTGTTTTCAGTGACTTATTGACTTCCTAACTAATCATAGTTATTTGAAAGAGGAAAAATTAACCTTTGTCATCACGTTTCATACTGCTGCTTCAAGATTGTAGCCTGGTTATAACCATCCCGATCGTGTGAGTTCAACATTCCTGTTGCGGTCTGCAGATCAGTCTGATCAGGCTCCAAGCTAGGGGTTTGAGCAAGCACCAAGAGTGGTGCAGGCCAAACACCGTCTCCTGAGGAAGGTCCACTGGCAGCTTTGCCCGTGGTTATAGTTGTGCTGACAGTGAGCGCCCATGGAAGTTAATTTAAACAATGGCAGTGGTTCCTAAACAGGTTAGCATAGATATTCCTATAGCAACACTCCTATCAGCATTGGAGAGTATTTCTTCATTGAAAGAAGAGCAAAGATTGACACTAAAGGCTTTTCTAGACAGAGATGTTTTTACATGGTTGTGTACATCAGATACAGTCAGGTTAGCAAGATTGTAAACAATGACATAAATATCACATTTACATTTGTTTAGTGAGTAGAGAAAAATCCTTGTAAGCAGCTCTTTTTGGGGGTGGTCCACCAAGTAAATTGACTTTTATTTGTCTTTGGATGCATGCAATGGGTTCACATGAAGTTTTCAAGCTTTTATTGGGTTGTTGATCTGTCCCACTGCTATGAACTTTGGGGTACAACATCATTTTAAGACTTAAAAAAAAAAAAGACTTTGGTTGAGTTTTATTTGTCTGTGAATGTGACAACTCTTGGCACATGCATGATAGCACTGTATAAACTTCTGCAGTGCTATCATGCAAACCAATTGGAGGTTAAAGATTTAAAAAAATACACAGTGTGGGTTTTTTTGTTATTTTAAAGTTCTTTGTGTTTTTGCTAGTTTTTTTATTTGTATTAATTTACTTTCACGGTTCATATTTAGTAGCTGAGTAACTATGAAGCAATTTCATATGCTAGTCAGACACTGAAGTAGCCTGCAGTACAGATGTGCGACGTCTCCAGACAGCTGTCCTGTCGGCCAAGTACTTTATCTCTCATCCCACAGATCAGCAGGTAATTAGTAGAAATGCTGTTTACACTCTGTAAATTAATCTACCACGATTTTTACTTGCGAGTGCCTGATTGGCCAGCACAGTCTCTTGTCAGATGACAGTGGAACTTTTTTGCATTACTACTGTGTCAAGAGAACGTTTTGTTCAAACAAATGAGTGGACTGGGTTTATGAACCATTGTGCATTGAGCAGGTTTGGTCAACTGATTATTTTTTACCATCAGAATAACAAAATTATCAGCAGTTAACTGGAAACAAGATAAAGGTGTATAATAATTAAAACTGTTTTTAAAAAGCTGTTAAAAAAGACTCCCTGGTTTTAGACCTTTTGATTACAAGGTAAATTTAAACATTATCATGAGAGGAAGTGGTTGGTCACAGCAGGTAACCAGCAGAGCATAAGTGTACAACTCCATAATGAACAGGAGGTCAGTCTCTTTTTGTGCCTCCATAAAAGCAACCCTACTATAACTGTGTGTTTTGGCATCCATCTCCTTTATATTCAACACCCTGTTGTGAATGAACTCACAGCAAAGAGTCAAGTTTTGAATATTCCACCATATCGTGGCTGTGATGATGTTTGACCCATCGCAGTGGGTATGAAGTGTCAAACATTATTACAGCCGAGCAGTCAGAGACGCAGCCAGGAGAATGCCATTATTCATCTGCTGACGGACGGTGAGTGTAGCGAACTGTGAAATAATTTGTCTGGCAACCAGGAGGAGCAAAAATAACAGCAAGCCCTGTGGTAAAATCTCGGTCGTTTGTCAATAATCCTTCATATTTCTGACTCTCTGCCTCCCGTGCTCACAGCACACTTGAACCTGCCTGCAATGAGTTTTCACAACATGACACAAAAGTTTTTGAGTGGAGTGAGAGATTGAGCTTGATGTAGAGCTGAGGCCAAAGCTGCATGTCCCAGATAACATTCAGCATTCTCACCAGATGATGATCTGTGTTGCTTAAAAGACAGGAAATAAAGGAAGAGCATAATTTCTGTACTGCAGGGTCAGTTAGCCCAAGTTGAACTCACAGGATAGTGCAATATGAGAGAGAAGATTTAAGATTATTATGATGACACTTTAAAGGATTACACCAATCTTTTTTTTTTGTTTTGACTTCTCACATTTAGCAGAGATCGCCCCCGTCTTCTATAACTCCTTTCATGAACAAGGCGTCTTTTAAGCTTGTGTTAACCACAGACATTATTTCAAGCATCTAAACAAAAACGTTATTCAAAGAACTCATTGACTTCAAGATGAGGGAAGTTGAAGTTAAACAACACTTACTAGTTCCTGGGTTTTAAGACTTATTACTGTGCTGCTCCATCATCACATGCAGTCATACTCATCACAGTGAAGTTATTTCTGTGGATTTAACCCATCTGAGGAGCACTGGGCAACCACAGCACCTGAAAACAAACTCCAGCTGTAAGGCAGTGCCTCAGTCAAAGGCACTGACAGGAAATTTGATCTATACATGCATGTTTTTGATGGTGGGAGAAGACATTTAAGGGTCATTTTTGACACAACAGCAAATGAAATCAAAGCAGTGGAGCAATTTATAGTCTTCTTAACTAATTTGTGGCATTAACTACAGTACACTCATCCATAATTTGTATAAAAATCATTTTTAAAAAATAGAAAAAGAGCAATTTTTTAAAGAGGATTTGAGAAACATCACATATTTGGCTCTTGCTTGCATTCAGACGGACTAGAGGGCTGGGTTTGTGGAAATCCCCCAGCTCTTCAGTTTGTGGGTAGTAAGCAGGAGGTAAGTCTTGCGATTATGGTGCTTTTCAGCATGGAGAGAAGGAGCTTTGGGCCAAAAAAACAACAGTCTGATGTGGGAAGCCAGCACCCATCCATGTTCAGGCAGAGAGCATCCCTCAAGGGGCACAGTGGTCAACAGTGCATGGGCCTTACCTGTCAAGTGTCTCATTGTGTCGAGAACGCAGTGGAGAGGAAACTCTGAGAGGCCAAAGAGGCCAAACAGCCAAAGAGGAAGAAAAAAGGGTCTTTTGACAAGTGCAAGTGTTAAAGTGAAAATCAGAGGATCAAATCAACCCCCCAAGCTTGGTTGTTTTTTTAAAGTGGCTCTTGAGGAAATCAGTCGGTCAAGGACTGGTCATGAAAATTGTTCTTATGCAGAATATGCACCCCTCTCTCCTCCCCCATTGTTATCCTCCCTGATTTCTAATTTGTTTGCTTTTCTCTCAAAATGGTCTCAACATTGTTTCCTGCTGCTTTGCATCACACTACTTAAACTTGATGTCAGGAGACAATTGTCTGTGTCTTGTCTCTAAAGCTTACAAGCTCATCCCAGAAGTCTGTTTTTTTAAATTAATTTGTTCCACTACACGCCATCATGGCCCTCAGCTTTGGCCCATGAATCAACCTCACTTTCTTCCTGTCCCTGGATCCTGCTGCCATGGCTTGTTATGCCCAGTGTGAGCTGCACAGATAGCAGGGGTCCTATTTCTTTGCCTTTGCTCACCTGTTACAGCAGTCATTCACCTGTGTAATCGGATTTCCTGAAGCATAAAAGCTACCGAGTTGAACCAGGAGTTAAAATGGGGAACAGAGAAAAGCAAGGATGCAAAGAGCAACACTCTCTTAAATCTCTATTTATTCACTCACTGACTATCACCTATATAAGAGGGATTTAAAGCTTCTTTAATTTGTATTTTATATTAACCTTTTAAAAGCCTTTTAAAGCCCATCTGAGGAACTTTCATTTTGTGTTGATTGTAGCAGTGTATGTGGACAAAGGGTTTCTGTTTGCTGTTGTGCAGATCTTGTCTAGCAAGAGAATTTGTTTTGGAAGAGTGTAAGAAACACGTCACTTACTTGCAAAATAAAAAGAACAGCAGATCGATCGTGCTCTTAAACAACAAATCGTCTCCTCTGATCTGTATGCTATAAAGTGTTTTGTGCCAAGGTCTGAGTGAATACTCTTTTCCGATTGGCTGACATATGTGCCTTAAAACCATTTTATCCACAAGTAGTTCCACTAAGGTTTAATCACAGTTAAAAATTAATTAGCCATCTAATTCAGAACTGTATCAACATGAAAGTGCACAGCTACTGTCGCCATCTTGTCTGTTTAGCTGAAAGGGCTGGGCCAATAACGGTGGAGCAGCTAGAAGAAATTTGTCAGTTTCACCCTAAATATATCACTTTATTAAGTTTTTAAATTATTTTAAGCAAGAACATGACCACATAGATTCCCAATACGTGGTCAGTCTATCCAGAATGTTTGTTTGTAAATCTGTTGCGAAGTTTTGGGACAGTTAGCCAGGTGAGACCAGCTGCGCATCTGCAGCAACTGCTTCAACCCTTGTGTCATCACCTTGGATAGAAACTAACCAATGATCTGAACTGTGTGGCTCTCTAGTGATTGTAATGTAAAGCATTTCATAGCATTTTGAATTAATTCCTTCATACAAATCAAATCGAAAAGATAGTTGTAGCTGCTATTTTAGTTAAGATTCATGTTTTGACTGGACACAAAAACAGCACTGCTTCTGTTGTTTGTTTCAATAGATGTAAATGTATTAATATGGACCAATCTTGTTTTATTTCACTTGGCTCTGTACACAACAGTTTAGATTTTTATTACAATGACATCACAGACTAAGCAACATAATTTACTGAATCTACGTCAGGTTACTTTTTGTGAGAAAAACTACGTTATTGGAGATTTTAGTTGAGATTATTTTGTCTGGGAACTTTTTTGAAGATGAGCTGGTGTCAGGAACTTTGCTGGATTTCCATTTGCAGAGTTACTGCATAAATTATGTGAAAGCAAGTTCATTCATTGGAATCCAACTGAATTTAAGTAAATTTTTTGTAATGGCACGTAACAGTCGCGGTCAAATGTAGCCTAATTTAATGACATTTAAAACTCAGACTGTTTTCATCATGTAAGTGCACAGCGACTGTGTTAGATCGGCTACTCTGTTAAGACAAACGCACTGCGCGAGTAGGCCTACATTTTTTACACAGTAAATGAACACATTAATGTACTAATAGAAGAGTGCAGTTTGAGACACAGTTTGAGATTAACTGTAAAGGAGACTATAATTAATAGTTGCCATGACAACAATAAACTCTCTTTTTATAACCTATAGATTTTGAATGCAAATGTCTTTTCCTCCACATCATGCCTTCAAATCATTTAAGGCACACCTACCTCACTGATTATCCCTTACTTGTAGCGTTTCAGCTAACTGAGCAGATTGAGCAAAGGCAGTGAGAGACAGGATAGTAATCTCCAGTCTCCGCGCAGATGATCTCACTTGCCGATGTAGGTAAGATTTGAGGCATCATTTTAACAATTAGACTGCTTCAAAACCAGTGTAAAGTTCCTTGTAGGGACTTGAAAACTGGAATAATTTCCCCTCTGTGGTTGCATAGGGTAACACAAAAACATCAGTTAAGTTTCACATAAAAATATTTAATTTTAAGTTCATTTCAGAAAATTTGGCAAAATTTTACCTGTATGTATTTCTACTAAAGATATATGAAGTCCCAAAGTTTTTTACATATAAGAAGATGTGCCAAAAATGTATTACTTAGCAATTTGCCTTAATGCATGATGGCAATTAACTGCCTCTTCTGATCCAAGTGTGCTCTGGGGTGTTTCTATCAGCCACTTTTTAAAATGAGGACCCCCACTGTGACCGCCACTCTTTTTGTTCATTATTTTTTGACCGTTCTGGTGAGTTTTAGGCAGCATAAAATTAATCCTTGTCTGTAGAAGCAAGAGCAAACCGAGCAATGTCGAGGTGTGCTCAGAAACTATATCCTGTCATTTCTGATTTGCCAGCTTTTCTGCCTTGTCAAAACTGCAAAGACTATTTTGCAATATTTTACTCCTCACATTCCAAATCAGATTTTTTACCAGGTGTATCTTAAGCCATACATCTACTGTACCATCGTAATGCATCTATTTCATCTCTTTCAAAGTTCTTCTCATC
>JAQLOL010000012.1:10580892-10594517 GCA_029783665.1 Naso thynnoides
AAAAAGCTGAATATTTTAAAAAGTATAAAAGCTAAAAAAGCCAAAAGTCATAGCACACCTGTCCTGAAAGAGCTGAACATTTTGATAGTTGAATGGTTTTAATAGCACAAAGTATGCAGAAATAGTTAGAGGCCAAAAAACTGGTGGAAGAATAGAGAATAAATATAAAGAACAGAAGAGCAACAGTGTGAATGCTGAAACAGCATTCACACTAATTAAGTTCTTATAGAAAAAGCAGCTCGTTATGCTCACACGTCCCATTGAATTAGGAAAAGGACAAACTGTGAGACACATCACACATTTATAAGGAGCAATTCTTTGAATAAAACATTACTGAGCTATTAAATTAAAATTATAAAGAAAATTAACTTTATTTTTTTGTTGCAGTCACAGAGGGACAGTCTCAAGATTATAAGAACAACATAAATGATATTTTGGACTAACTGTTGTGCTGTGTGATGTTGTTTGGATCATTAAAGTAGATGCAGCAGTGAGTGTGTCAAACTTACAAATTAGTAATATCAGTCTTGTTGAGAAAACACTCTTACAAAAAGCTCTGTTTAGTAGTTATTTTGGATTTTTCTGTATTACCACATGATTTTCTCCAGAAGACTGTTTGCGATTAGGTTATGGAACTGTCAATGATAAAATGTCATATTTTCTCTGAGCACTTATTTTTCAGAGGTGGCCTAATGGTTAGAGATGCGAGCTTGTGATTAGAAGGTTCAAAGCCCGTGACCAGCAGGATAAATATGGGTGGTGAAAGTGAAGGGAACTGCTTGCCCCACCCATATTTCACCTCTGAGGGCCCTTGAGCAAGGCCCCTAACCCCAACTGACATATCATCTCTTTTGAAGCTGACATAGTGAACTTGTTGACAACTAGTTGCTCCTGTGAGCATCCATAATCCTCTGAACAATGTTATTGTTGATTTAGATTTGTGTTCTTTGCAAATATTTACTCCCCTTTTAGCTTTTGTTTTTGTCTCAACCAACTTCTGAGGTAAATATCTGGCTTGATAACTGCTAATTACTCTACTGTGATTAGCAGCTAGTCGGTAACAAGCTAGTCTGCAGTTTGATGTTGGATAGGAAGTGTACAGTGGGCTTATTGAGCCATATTGCTGTAAAACAAATGCCTCTTGAAAACAAAAAAAAATGCAAGAATGAGTGCACTGAGAGCGAAGAGTGAGATTGAAATAATGAGATGAAAGGTGTTATACGGCTCAGAGGAACAGTGAAGTCTGCTGATATTTCGCTGAGGGTTTTTACCGTAGGAGACCTCCCTTCACATGCAAGTAATCACTGTTCATTGTAAACATACTTAATTGTGATCAAAGCCAATTCAAAAGCTGAACAATACAATTTCTCTTGACCTCACAGACATGATCAAGAAGTTCTTATGGAGTTCAGAATACAGTTTTTAAAAAATGTTAACAACAATAAAAGTTACCAGATGAACCTTGTTAGATTTAACTTTTTAAGATGTCACAATAAAGTAGAACTTTCTCTTTCATTGCACATGCGCGTAAAGATAGATCTTTGACATTTTTGGTTATGCAAAAAAAAGTATATAAATTTACAAAAGAGAAACCAATACAGTTTCAGATCTGAAGCCTTTGCTATCTTTGTGCATAACAAGAGAATGTTGCCAACCCACCCTGGTCTGTGTAATTTCCTGTTCTTACTTTTCATTTATCTGATAAAAACCCACAACTATAAAAGGTTAGCAAGACTTTTTAAGTACGCCCATGAGCTCTTTTTGTATTATTTATTTGTAATACACAGAAATAGAATTAGGTGCTCCTTGTTCGAGCTACTATGAGATTGAAGGAGAGAGAAGAAAGAGAAAGAAGAGAAGTAGAGAAAGAAGGAAACAAATGTATTCACTCTCCCTACTTCTATTACTCCATCTCTTCAGGCCTTCCCGTCCTCTTCAGGTCTCATTTGTCTTCATTCTTATCTAACAACAGGCTGCTCCAGGCTCCCATAACAATTATGTAGTCATCTGGGGATTTGACTATACAAAAGGGTCCTCTCATGTACCCATTGTAGCCTCACAGTCGGAAAATAGAAATAGAGAATCTAAATTGGATATAATGATAGTCGTTCCCTCCTAACTACTGGAGTTTGTGTGGGCCTCAGTGTGGAGTTCAATTTCTCCTCTTCATGTTCAGTCACCAATACAGGGCATGGGAAACAACCCCTGATACTAATGTGCCTAATGTTACTTCTCTGATAGGTCGAAAAGAAAATTTCCTTAGGAGAAGAAGTCAGGTTTCTGTTTTTCACTGCTGCACAACTGGGCATGGAGTGTAGTTGTCAGTAGAGTGTCTGTGAGTGTTGAGGCAGTAAATGGACTGAGGTCATACTGGTAATAGGACAGCAATGTCAAGTGGAGCCATGTGTAGAGATGGCATGTGGAGGAGAAAAAAAAGGCCCAAGACGGGAGACATGAGGTCAAAAGAGGATGATGGGAGAGAGAGAGAAAAAAGAAAAGGAGGTCGGACAAGAGGAAAGAAAAAAAAAACAAAGGAAGCAGTCGGAGAACACAAGGGGAGAATGTCTGAAGGAGAAAGGCTTATTGGGGTTAAGAAACGAATAAAGGAGAGGAGAAGGTAGTTTCAAGGCTCACTCGCCTTCAAGTGAACATTTAATGTCTTTTTTCCTGGATTCCTGCAGTCAGGCAGTCTAACTGTTGTACTATGGGCTCTAATATTGGAGCATATAGGCTGGATTTGCTCAGTCAACCAACACCACAGATGGAAAAAAATGAGTAAAATCGTAAGAATCCATCATCACCAGGCTTCAGACTGACTGACTGAATTGTTAGGAAGGTCCTCAGGTCTCTGAACAGGCTGTAATTTTTCAAAGATGTTCTCAATTTTAGCACCTTTGTGAAACACACAATTGCAGTTGATGACATGTTCCGTCATTTATATGAACTTGGGCGTTGTGGTTTATTTTAGTCCTTACCAAATTAACCGCACTGCTCCTGTTGTAAGCGCAAAATATTCCCCAGCAAATGGCTTTACTCGTGCTTGAGTAATTTTTGCTAAATGCTACAGTTCCAAACAGAAAGAAATGATTTTCCTTTTTCTAAACCTATCTTTTTGAGAGAAGTCCTTCAATTTTACACATAAAAGGTCAATTTACTCATCTACTTGTGAAAAAGTTTTGTAATGGCTTTTGGTGTGAGGGTGTTTTACAGGCTTCGAAAATAACTCGTAAGTTATCATCTGGTTAGGCAAGGAGACTAAAAATGTAATACTGAAAGCCTGTGTCACAAACTGGAGACATTCAGTTTTAAAGATGAGGAAAATTACCTGACTGGAAGTATCTACTCCAAGGTCCAGTGCGTATGATTCAGTGGGATCTAGTGGTGAGGCTACAGATTGGAACCAATAAGTAACAATCCACCTAACCTCCCCTTCCAACCATGTAGAATTCTCTGTGCTGGCCATGAAATGCAAAAGGCTGTTTTTATTAAAGCCCAAGAGTTTGTCTGTTGTGGGCTATTGTAAAAAAAAATAAAAGAGACTTCATGAAGGCTGATCTGCTCACTCTGTAGATTAACATAATGAAAAAACAACTCTTATTTTTTGGTCATTAATAACTTATTAAACAAACTTTAAGATCTATTAAGTTGAGTATTTCAAAAATAAACCTTAATATCCAAAATACTCTTAGACTTAATAGATCTACAACACTGGATTTTTTAAAATCCTATTGGTTACATGATGGAAAATATATGATCCTGTCTCTTTGGAGCGTAGCCCAAACCACAGACTAAGGGTGCACTCGTATTCGGCAGTCTGTACCGTGCCTTACCACATTTGACCACCAAAGTCTAGTTTGATTGACTAGCGTGCATGTTCCATACCATTGTCGGCCCTGGCACAGTTGAAGGAGGTGGGCTTTAGCACAGTACAGATGCACATGCACGGGCACAGGCATGGAGCACCGACATGGCTGTGACAGTTAGTGGAGGATTCACCTCAAATTCAGGCAAGTCCGGATAAAGAGCAGTGAAAAAATCTGCAACTGTCTTTCTGATACCAAAGAACACCTGAACATTGTCATTACAAGATGAAAAAAAGGTAATTCAATATTTGAAAATATTAGGGATGTCCTGATCACAATTTGCACACATTACAAGTGGCTGTTGCACTGCCTTCGCTGTTAAAATACTTCCAAACTGCAGACATTTTCGCTGCCCCACGTTTGCTCTGCATTAGCCTACTTGCGACCAGCTCACTACTACTAACGTTAACTGAGCATTTGGCCTACTCCCCACCTGCTGTAATCTGTGCAATGATTACGCCGAAATGTTACATTTAAAAGAAATATGATCATTTCCACCTGATCCTGATCAGTTGAAAATCATGTGATCGACCCCGATTTCCAATCAGGTGATTGGATCGGGACATCACTAGAAAATATTGGTCACACTCCATAGATCAGGAATCTCAAGTGTGCTCAGGCCTGGGTTGACTTTAGGAATGTGAGTGCAGGGCACTCAGGGAGAGGGGGACAATTGTGCTTCAATGCAGTACAGGGCAACTGGCAATAGTGTGAGTGCAACCTAAAAGTAGAAATATTTTGTACTCTGCCGAACTAATTTTCACAACCCTGTTTCAATCCATCTCATATGCTCTCTTCAGCTTTGTTAAAACACAATAATAAATCAGTGCACGTCACATCACTTTAAAAATTGAACGAAATTGTTATGAGAAAGAAGGGCCCAGCTGGTGTGGGGTTTTTTGGGCTGATGATGATACAGATATTAGGGAGCTCAAAGATTCTGATATCTGATGCATTTGATGATAGATGGCTGTTGTTGACGAATGCTTGAGACAGAGATCTTTAACGGAGGCAGAATATCTTACAATTTAACAAACTTTATTCCAAACATCAGTGCACTGCATAGTAAACAGTTATTAGTTATTAGTCAACAGAGCACCATCTGCTGGACAAACTATGTAATTGCAACATTTTAAATGATTAGCCCAAGCATCTTTCTCAGCCTTAAACAGTTTCAATAAAGACGCACATCGAAGAACATATATGATGATACTGATATATCTGTGATAGGCTGATATTAGCCAATAATATCGGCAATCCAATATACCAGTCAGGTCCTCGTGAGAATAAACAGCCCTGTGGCTGACAGACACAGGGAGTTGTTTTTTTTGTTTTTTTTTCTGGGGATTGTTGACAAAAAGGAAAATGTAGATCACGAACGTAAGCCTAATTCTTTGAATCTTGTCTTGGGACCTGGACTTGACTTAGTGTAAGGCTTGTGACCAAACCTTAGTTAATTACACCTCTGGTTTCTTGGTTCCTTGGACAAGCATTTGAGCTCACTGGACTACCAGAAAAAACTAAATATCAGTCAGTACATCAGTGCAACCAGTTGCAGTGTTCTTGCTTTCTCTGAGTTACTTATTCTTTTGTAATTTTACTTTCTTTGTGTCAAGCAGAGCTTTTGATCAGTAAGAAAAGCAGCCAGTACACGACAGCGCTTCCCCTTTCAAATTCATTCACTCTCAATCCGAAGCTGCGCAGAAAGAAGCAGACAACGGTGTGTCAATTTTTATCCCTCTTTCTCTTCATTTCACACACTGTGCACGAACATAGCGCAGTCATTAAAATTACATTGCCGTCCTCAGCATTCCTCACATCTTCACAGGGATGTACAATCTGATGCACAATTTTGGAAGCATCCAAACTAACTCCATTACTTTTGATTTGCGTCCAGGAAGCAGATATTGCTCTGTCTCTCTCCTGTGTTTGAAATGCATTTATCGAGGAGAGACAGCAGCAGGACAAGGTTAAAGAAATCTCTCACCTTACATGTCCGGAGGTACTTGAGGCAGCGGTACCGTATGTCGTCCTGCAGTAATATCCTTTTCATTTTAAGAAAATCTTAATACGATTTCTCTCTCACCTCGTGTCCTCTTCTACCTGTCTCCCTCGCTTTGTTCAGTTCAGTACATCTATCTTTTGAAGGAGTTGTCACATTTATATATTTCCTGCAACTCACTGCATACAGAGAGAAGAGGTACTGTAAGAGTTAATCAAAAAAATGACTTTCATTAATCCTTTCAATATCAAGTTTGGAATAAATATTATTCATTTTTTTATTTGGATCCTTCTTAAATTCTACAGAGTAGTCGCTGATCCGAAGTATCAGAAAACAGGTGGAATAAGAACAAATAAAAATGTAAAACGATATTTAAATTGTCACATCTAATTACATCTATGCAAGATTCATCTGCTTTAGTTCAAGTTAGTTTTTAAATAAAAATAACTGTTTTTATTTGTTGGACACCCCTGTCCTCATTAGGGCTACAAGTAGAGATTATTTCATTATCAATTTTTCTTTCTCAACCATTATGTGTTTTATTTGTTTGGTCCTTTGCATTGGCCCAATTGTTTTTTCTTTTAATAAATGTCAGAAAATGGTTAGAAAGGTTTCTAGATCTAAAGGTGACATCTTTAGATGTCTTGTTCTGTGCAACAAACAGTCAAAACCCAAAGACGTTCAGTTTCTTAAAATATAAAAACAAGCAGCAAATCCTCACTCTGAGCCAGAGAACGGTATTATGCAGTTATATGTACTTTTGCTTTAAAAGTGACTTAATCAAAAAAATAAATCGTCAAAAACACTTGCTCTTGAATTTTTAATGGATTAGTTCTTTCTGCTGTAGTCGCCATTTTCTTGTGAACCTCTGGTGTGTGGATGTTTTTTGTGAGTGGGTTACAGTCAAGAAAAATCTGAAGATGTGTTTGACAATGAAGTGCTTCCATTTCCGTGAACGGGTCTGAGGAAAACCATTTCTCACTCAACATAACAATCTTTCTACTTACAAACAAAGTCTGTGAAAAATTGGTCTTCCAAGTTCGGTGTTGATTAACTTGACTGGTCTACACAGAGCTCTGACCTCAACTGCATCACCTTTCAGGATAAATTGGAAACGTGATTGCTGGTGAGACCTTATCGACAAACATCTCTGCTGCTCTTGTGGTGGAATGGAAGCAAAGCCCTGCAGCCTGATTATAAAATCCTTTAAAAAGACGTGTGAAGGCTGGTAGAGATGGTTGTGGAATTAGATGTTGTATAAGAATTTGGTATCTACATCCTTTTGGCGAAGTAGTGTATGTTAGTTGGTGGCATAAATCAGACAGAATAAGCTGAGTTCTCTGAAATTGTTGTAGTAATAGCAGGACAGTAGTAGCTGTGAAAATTACTACAGAGCTTGGGTTATGAGTGGCAGAATACCATTTAACAAGGCATTAGTCATCTTCTGTTACCTCCCGCCCACCTTGTCTGATTCTGTGACCTCTTCTTCTTCCCACACCCAGAAAGCCAGACTGGCCAGGATAAGAATATCCAAGTCTGGCAGCGCCAATGCCTTTATCCACAGCAAACGAAATGGACTGCTCAACGAACTGCTGGAGCTGCCGGTAAGAAAGACCTTTGACGCTCTGAGAACCAAGAACAACCGACAGCATTGTGGGCGTGATGATTACTGGGAAGCCATCTCAAATGTGTTCATTAAAAAATGACAAGAAATGCCAGCAGATTGTAATTCAGTTTGAGAGATTAATCATATTGTTCCTTGTCAAACATCCTGCTGCTAATTATTTCAGTTCAGTGCAACTCAATAGCTCGGAAGCAGCAGCTTTACATCAGCAGTATACACACACACAAACATTTACACGCACACGACATGACAATTAATGCCATAATTAACCAAAGTACAAGTCATTTAGAGGCTTCAACAGAGCAGCAGAAGTTGTACTCATTACATTCTCATTGTTATACAGGGCAGGGGTGATAGCAGAGGAGTTATGCCGATAATTCTCCACGTGGGCGTAATCAGTGTAACTGCATAAAGATCTTCTCTTAGTTGTCTTTAAAACCTAAACTTGATTTAATCCATGACTGTAAAACTGGCAAAGTCAGTCACAAATGTATTTTTCCCTGATCTGCTTGTAGTGTTTCTGCTGGTGATAATTAGATAGTCAGTGCATTAAAAGAGGCTTCCTTAAATTTTAAAAACTGCAACTGCGAGCAGTAAGATAAGGACAACACCTAAATCCTAGACTCACCCACTTCAGTTCCTGCAAAAGTAGAAAATATTTTTTCTCTTTCCTTTATAATTAGCAGTTCTATAATTAACAGTGGTATTGTGTTCTTGTCTTTCATCAGCACCATATGTTAACTCTGTAGTTATTTAGTGTGAGACAGCTTGGCTGCAAAAGCAAGTTGTTAAAACAAAACAAACATATTTTCCAACTTATATAATTATGATGAACTTAACAGAGAGTTGCCTATTTACAAAACCAGCAGACACGGAGCAACATTAGTGTTTACTAGAAGATAAGTTTCTGACCACCCCACAAATGTACGTGTAACTGTCACTTTACTTTTTACTCTGTTTTTGTTCTCCACCAGTATCTTGTTCTTTACCTGCGATGGGCTTTAGACTTCAAACTTAGTCTGTCTGCTATTCTGTGCTAAGCAGATATAAAACATAGGACACAGCAAGCCTGTCTCCAAATTCGAAAATGCCTGATGCCTGCAGCATCTTTCGCGAGCTCAGTGATTAACACAGTGTAGCTCATTAGTTTAGTTTGTACACAAACACAAACATTACAATGAGAAGTAGTGGACTTAAAGGGATAGATCACCCAAAAATGAAAAGTCAATCACTATATATTCATCTTTATGCAGATAAAAGGTCAGGTGAAGTTTTTTAGTTCACTACAAAGAAAGGAACTGCTGGAGCTTTACAGGGAAATGGCATTGCAGTCATCTCTTAAGCAATTGAAGCAAATGGTGACCAATTTTTAAACAACAACAAAAATAAATAAAACCATAAAATGCCTCTATGCTGCTCAGCCAAATAATTTCCAAGTGTCCTGAAACCTCGACATGCCAGGTTGTTTCTAAAAAAACTTGTAGTCATCCCCCAGTGCTCTAATGTTAGAAGAAATGCAGTGAAAGTGCCATCTTGAATGAAAGAAAAACCTGATGAAGCACCTACTGGGGTGCCCTCCCAGTGGACAGAAGGTGGTAAAGTGCCCTCTAGGGTTCCTTTCCTTTAATTGTAACATGGTAAAGTGCCTTCTTAGGTGCCCAATGTGCCCTTCCAGTGGACAATACGTGGCGAAGTGCCCAATGACTTTTTGCGCGCTGGTGCCCTACCGCAAATAATGCGTGCCCTTTTTACTATTATCGCTCCTGCCCGTCAAACATTCTGAGTCCGCCAGCGACCTGAGTTATTGATCTTCTCACCAAACTTACTGCAAGAAAGCAAATGAACATATGTTCTACATTGTCTAATTATCTAAATCACACGTCCTTCTCTTTATGAGCACTTTCAGACATCAGTCAACTTCCTATTTAATGCAAGAATCCACCAGGGACTGCCCATTGTTACTACAGCCCATTATTCAGTAATCCCAACAGTCTGGAAAATGTCCAAAAAGAGTCATTCAGTGGCCCTCTGACAGGCCTGTGTTCATTGCCTGGTAAGGGTTTGATGGTTGGTCAGATGGTTAGAGTTACAAAACATGTCAGGGTCAGAGCCAGCTGGTAGGCATGGTGAAAATGGCATCCTCGAAGATTACAAATGCGTTAAAAGAAATAACAATAATGCAGGAAATTGTAATTCCATTTGAACAATGGAACATCACCCATCCACCACCATGTTCTCCACATTTTACTCCCTGTTTTAGCTTGTCATCTCCATGGAAAAACATGTTTTGTAATACAAAGAGCAAATTGCCTATATCTATCCCCATCCAGTCCATCACTCTTGCTCTCAGCGACACACTCCCCCCCTTTGGAGATGCTTACTAAAATCCATTTGGATCTAATCGAGTCCAGTGTGAAAGCTCATGGGTGTCTGCAAGTGGTTAGAATTATCATCTGTGAGTGCTGAGCTACCCCAATCCCTCTGCATGTGTGCAATGAGGCTGCCAAAGTCCTGGTGCATCAAATTATGGTGGTGTCACATTGCTGTCAATCAGACGCTGCATGAGTCTGGGTGGGAGTGAGGGGCGTATATATGACAAAATGACTGGTTCAGTCGTAGCCTATAGTTAGATTAGAAGCTCTGGTCTCCTGGTACTTCAGTTTTCCCCTGAAGGCTTTTTCATTGTTAACGTTTTCTTAGCTAAATCCACAATGCTGCTCATGATGTTGATTTCACTAGTGGTTCAAACAGGTTTGGTGTTGTGCTCACCAGGGTTGGACTGGGAACAAAACTCAGCCCTGGCACTTTCCATTTGAACCAGAATGTCACACACACACACACACAGTTTTTATATTAGGTTGCTATTGTATAGCTTGATTCACAATGATATATTGAGAGATCGTCTGTTTGTGATAATTATAGGAAGCAGACAGACAGTCTTATAGAATGGTTTACTTTCTAACTTAGTCTCTTAACCTCTTTCAACACGTGATGGCGCTGTGGGATGTGCTCTGCACCGCACTTAACCCTACACAGAGTAGAGGAAATACAAGCAAGGAAATACCCACAACAGAAATGTGTTTCACTGTTACAAAGTAAAATCAAACATGCTTTCATAGAAAGATTTGTGATTTTCTGGACGAGTTAGAGATGTGTCTCATTGGGATGACATCCCCACTACACCAATGAAGACTGCGAAACCGTGGTTGAGTCAGAGAGAGAAACTTTTTCACGGAGCAACATGTTGTACGCACTTGCTATGCTATCAGTGGATAAGGGATTAATTCATGGATTACTGGAATTTGACAGGAATGTTAAGATGGTCTTGAAAGGTGATCCTGTATCTTTTAAAAGCGACAACTGTTGCTTTTAAAACAAATGACAGTCGCATTTTCAGATAGGCTGTTCCAATATTAAGTGAGCCACACAGAGATTTTTTTTTTAATGTAGGCAACGGGCTGCAATGATAGATAGCCTAGACTTAAAACTTACAAATAGATGGGCTGCAGTGAGACATGACAGCCAGCATATATACTTTTTTTGCATTGTGATGGTTGTCTGGCCCACTAGGTGGACCAGCCCATCCGACATTCGCCAGACTTCACAGATTACCAGTCCGAGCCTGGTGCTCACTGACCGCAGATATCTGAACCAATCAGATTAGTTGTGTTCCTATCACAACAATGTCATTAAACAAAATTACCACAAAAATGTCACCAAATACAAATGAAATCCATGCATCTACATGGGTTCTGGAAATTGGCAATATAGATTGCATTTTCTGTCACAGTTTTTATCATACAAAAATAAAGCAGTGGCATGGAAAGACTCCTGCTATCCCTGTGAGAGAGCAGGCACATAAGGCATTTTCGGACAAACAGTTAAAGGATGTTTTTGATAGGAACTGTCCACTGAGGAGTTCTTGGGAAACTAAACTCTCGGTACACCGGTAAACTCAGTTGGTACACTAACGTCACTTCTACATGATTTAAATAAAGGCTAACGTTACTGCATTACCACTCCAGTATGTGGTGATAACGTCCCATGAGTTTTGTACTGAACGTCATAAAATCTCAGTGAAGATACAACCACAAAACAACTGTGATCTCGTTAAGAGCTCTGGTTCATATTTTGTGTCCTTTTGTTAATCCAGCTGTCAGGTTTTTAGAAAGGTGGTTGTCAATGCTGGCTTCTGAGTTCAAACAATCGACATGCACTTACCTCACTATAGTTCCTCATGTGCTGTGAAAGTACCTACTCTGGAGTTAGAGCTAAAAAAGTTGCTCAAAATGTTGTTCTCATAACTAAAATAGTTCACGAGTCCTGCATTGTGGATGCAGTAAAACAGAAGCTTCTTAGAACTAAGTTCTTAGAATTCTGAAATGGTTCCTGTTGTCCAAAAACACCTTTTGTTCCTGCAGTCAAACAGTATCTCCAGCTCAAACAAGCTTGCTGGAAGTTCAGTCCAATCAGATCGTGTGTAATCAGATTCTCAGGGCCAGTGGAGAAATTCAGGATTTCGCCTATCCACAGGTTTGTCCTGCCTACATTTGTTAAACCTTTACTTATTATATGTAACCTTTTTGGCAAGAATCAATTGTTGTTTTTGGGTGAAAAAATATTTCTTCTTCAACAGTCAACTAACTAGTCAACAACTTTTTGGGAGTTGTCAATGACAATTCAAATGGGTCAGTCGTGATTGTAGATCTGTGACTATGATGTCCAAGCTCTGAGAGCATGATATGGTCCCAAATACAGGCTTTTTGTTTTGTTAGGTATTTATTCCCTGAATGAGCTAAAAATAGACCGTCCCATCTGGTAATTTTGCCGCCAATATAAACTGAAGTTTCAGACTTGTGTCTATGTCATAGTTTATATCTGTAGTAAAAACTCTGAATAAACTGACTTCCTCTCTTTACTTTTTAAGATAATGAGGAAAGAAAAACTTTCTCAGGGAGGTTAATACTATTAGGGTCACATTTCAGATAGACAATACCAGAAATAAATAACAAAACCTTTGAACCTCAACACAGGTCTTAGTCTAAGCTACACAATGTTTCTGACGGGACCTCTTCCACGGGGTGAAATCCACACATTGAGACATCAGAGGACGTGTTCTCGTGCCCGCATCGCTGTATTGTTTATGTGTCTGGAATCTGAATGAGAGTCCTTGGGCTGGATCGCCACCCACCCAAATCCTTTGAGTAACAATGTGCGCTGTGGGGGGAGAATTAATTTGTTTTCAGTTTTCATGTTTTTTGGCAGTTGTGATTACTTTGAGACTAAGTTATATTGGAGCCTGAGCTTTGAAACCAAGTCCTGCTTGGAGAAATACCAAAAAAATGGTTCCATAAGTTTCTGTTTCTGTTTTTCTCAATTCTTGTTTCTCCTCTCTCTGACGCTTCATGCATCAGTAACTGTTTAGCCGCCTGGAACATCACATAACACCCCTAGGTACCTACTTAGATAGTTAAATAAGGGAGCTGGCAAAAACAGGGTTTTAAAATTATATTTTTCTACTTCAGTAAGCTGAAAACTGGGGGTTCTTTTTGCAATCTGCTTACACAAGGAACCAAATCAAAGGAAATAACAACATTAATGGCTTAAAAGATGCACAATAGACTAAATTAACTATAAACAAATCACTTGCCAAGGCTGAAGGATCAATCCACACAGATCAGAACTGTGGTCCATTATGCAACTACACGGCTGGTAAGTTATTTGAAAGTAAACAGCAGGAGTTGTTGGCTACCTGAGAGTGAAAAATAAACAAGCAGAAACTGAAAAAGTTCAGCTTGAGATGAGCGACGTGAAGCAGAAAGAAAGCGACACTTCACTGACATTTCATCATTACTGAAGTTCATAACAAAGAGTCGTTTCTTCAGTAGAGTCTGCAAAGAGTGACAAGGACACACCAACAATGTAATTTGAAAACATTCATCACCGGTGTGTGTGTGTGTGTGTGTGTGTGTGTGTGTGTGTGTATGTGTGTTGGGTGTGTTTGGCTTATTAAGGATACAGAAGAGGATGAACACAAGCTGGCCAAGTCAATCTCCCTGTTAGAGATCCAACACCACCACCTACTGCACTGTATGGAGAAAACCACTGTGGGTACACTGCAACAAAATTTTGTATT
>JAQLOL010000012.1:10594527-10608336 GCA_029783665.1 Naso thynnoides
CTCTGGGGTATTTTGCCTCTATTTTTATATTGTCAGACGTGGCCAAGCTTTTTTTATAAATCTTTATGGCATTGTTAATTGTTACACAGACAGTGTGAGCGTGCATTTAAACTCGAGGCTTTCAGATTTTGATGTAAAAAAAAAAGATTGTATAGTACAGTAACGCCGGATTCACTCTAGCAAATCTACAGACTATGTCATGTGCATGAGTTTGTGAACTAATTATTAGCTATTAGTTTATCACTATGATCAGCATTTATTATCTTTATTTGAGATATTTATTTGTAAAATTTGAAGCCATACATCAGTCAAAGCATCAGGTCCCATATGTCAGTCTTTTATCTACCCCCATAAACTGTTTCTTTCTTACTGCACCAGTCCCTCCCTCCCTCTTTCCCTCCCTGCATATTCAAATCATCATTCTGTTTTTCTCTCCAGGCTCACGAGTTTGTTGATGAGCAGATGTACGAGCAGAATTGCTTGGAAACGGCGCTCGAGACTTACCCATCACGCAGCCCCTCGATATCCAGTCATGACAGCACAGTGGGTACCTGCTGTGGCCGCAAGGCAAAGAGAAACACACCCCTGCCCAATGCCAGCCTTCCCTCCACCCACCAGGGCCCTCTGCAGGAGCTCAGTGCCATCCACATACAGTGTGGTGACCCCCCATCACACACAGCCAGGTAAAACTGAACAACAGCAGAAACACACAACATCATAGAAAGGCTTGGTATCAAGGTTGTCAGCTGAATTTTGCAAAATCTGGCACTCCTCTCACTCACACTGTGTGGCGTAAAGTCATGCAGAGTGTTTTGGTTTTATGTGCCAAAGTTTTGAGATACTCTTTCCTCCTCCGTGCACCTTAAACATTGAAAAGATACGTTTGAAAAACATGTCTCTAAAAAAAAAACAACACCACTCCTCAGTGTTTAAGTCCTCTTGAGAGGGCTAGTGTGTTTAATCAATAGAAGTCAGAGGATGGGCAACATCTGCTCACCTAACTTCCTTCAAATGAGAAAGAGGAGATCTAAAAATGACAGTCTGAGGTCTGAGGAATATCTGGAGTCCATGAATGATAATTTGCTGCTCTTCAGTGCTTCAAGCACCACAAACATTTCAAACAAAACAAGTGACATTCATGCAGAGATAGAAATCTCAAAACGTCTACAAATAAAACTAGAGGAGTGAAAAAAAGTATTTGTTAAATTGTAAAAATTGACCCTGACAGGTAAAGTGTAATATCCCAACCCATCACTATAGGGGACTTATGTAAAATATCATCTATTAATATTTGACTTTGCCTCTTTCCCAGGTTTCAGATTAAATTGAATTTAGTGCTAAATTATATGTTGCCTGAACTTGTATGAATTATAACTTTTGAAATGTGAACTTTTAACTTGATTACCGATTACAGTTAATAACAAGTTAAAATTAATAACTGTAACAAACAATGGATTTGCACAGCTTTCAAAAGTAAAATTCCAGCTCTTTTAGACTACTTTCAAGTACCTAAACCAGACATTTTAAGACTCTTGAGGCCTTTATCATCACATCTAAATAGATCACATGAAACGAATGTACGAAAAATAAAGTTTCCAGAATTCCTGTGTGATACAGCAATTAATATGTCTTGTCAGCATGTTTATTTTCCAGCTGTTTAATAATCTGAGAAGAAATTATGGTCCTATATTTCTGAGAAAATATTCTAGTCAGTCTATTACTTTCTTCTTAATAGGCTGACTACACAGCAATACATCTTTGAAGTCCAGATGCTTACGATAACATGGTGCTTTGGGGCTAAAATCACAATTATTTCCTTTCTGCTAAATTTTAAAAATCATTCACTACAGGCATAATACTTTTTCTTGGAATAATCCCACAGGCGCTATATATTTTAAACCTAGAATGGCCTTAATATGCCATTATACCTTATATCATAATGCAAATAGAAGAAAAGTCTGTTAGTTAAATTAGAGACAGACCATTTCTTATGAGTTCTTCCTCTGGGCAACATACTGTTAACAAGCCTTCCTGGCTTTGTTGGCTGCTGCAGTGTAAAATGTGCCTGTTAACTGTGTCTCCCATATCCTGACATTATGATCATACATTCTTCTGGAGAAAATACAGAGCCAGAGCATTGATGAAAACACTGCCGTAGTTGCTGAAAATAATATGCAGCAAAAGAAAGGAAATGTCTGGCATTTATGTTTATGCAGTCCTGTAAGTTACTGGCTGTTTGATATTTTATTGAACAGTGTGAGTCCATTTCTGTAGGGCTGTCTAGTGGACAACATTAAACAGTAACATTATAAAGTCACCATCACAGTGTGAAGTTGTGATAAAGTGTAAAAGCTTTTTTTGGTTTACTGACTCTGCAAATTATTTTTAATGAGATCTACATTCTACACTTGTACACAGTCACTGCTTCTCTGTCTCTGTTTTTCACTTTACTAGTCGCGCCAACCTCAACCTGAAAACTGATAACAGCGGCAGGATCAACTGCAAAGGTGGTAGGATCACCACAGCGATCATCAGCCTCCCAACGCCCCCGGCTTTGACCCCTGATGGCGATGGCCTCCACGGGCCACCGCAGAGGAGGCCGCCTCCTCCCCCAAGTCATCCTGCAACTCCGAGCATCCAGACCACAACAAGCTCGACTGGCACCAATATCGTCAAAGTGTCTGCTCTGTGACTTTCTGGCTGATGGATGAAACTCAGCCCAGCTGGAGGAAATAAAGCAGGAAGAAAAAAGAAGAGGAAAAATGGAGGTGAGGCAGGTTACACTACCTTTCTGGACGCACAATGACTCGGGCCACAGGGTCAACAGAAAGAGGGCTGTTCTCCAGAGGAATCACCGACTGGCGTTTTTTTAGAAGATGAATGGATGGTGTGGAGGTGTATCTGAAGTACAGGACTGTAGATATGTGAAGCGAGAGTCACGCTCATCATGTCGTGTGTGCACTGTAGATATGGACAGAATCGCTGCATTTCTAATAGTTTCTAACAGCAGTACAGATGTTTTACAGCAAATACTGTGAAAACAAGATTGAAAGACATTGTGCAATTAGCATATCTCAAACCACAAATTCACAGAAAATATAAAGAGAATTCAAAATGAATTTTTTTTGTTGACTTTAAATATGTGTGAAGAAAGAAGAAGAAAATGTGTTGACTGTGTTTACTTGAATTTTATTGGTCTCGTTTGTGTTACTTGTGTCGTTTGAGTATTTGGAGGGAAAAAATGAAAACAACTGAAACAGTTTTAGCTTTCTTTGCAGCACATTTTGAAAAGTCGCGCGACCCGATGCTGCTACTATGGTATCACTTAGACATGAGTTTGATGCGTGTGAGATTGAAGACTGTTTTTGTTCTTTTGTTGGAAAAATATATATACTCATTGTGTCAAAGAATCAAACCAATCTGTCCTTTTTATTTGGCTTCATGTTTAAATTTCTGGCTAGAGGTTGACCTGACACTATCCTCATGACAGTAAACTGAGATGAGACAAAGCAGTTAATGACACACGAGGCCATTTGTTCTTCCTGAAGAGACACTTTTTTTTTTTTTTTAATGCTATTTACTCAAAGGGGAGTAAGTAGCACATTTTATTGGAACTATTTTCCGCTGTGGATAATTACAGATTTAGAGTGCAAGTGTGACCAGCCAGATGCCAGATTTACAAAAAAAAAAAAAGTCTGAATGGCCCTTCTGCTGCCTCGTCTAACAGAGAATTGAAGGCTGAGAGAGAAAACAACATAGAAAAGGATGTGCGTGTTCAACAGCACCACTCATGTTCCGTCCCCCTTACACAAACTAAAACGAAAAAGCTTTTTTAAATGCTGTATATTTGTACAGCTTTAAAACGGAGGGAAGAAGAATAAATTATGAAAAAGTACAACTGATTTGACAAATGACTTCCCGTCACTCATGTTTCATCTAAAAATCTTATTTTGGCATCTTTTCCCTCCTGTCTTTTCCTTCTAAGTAAATGTGTAAAAAATGCAGAGATTGGTTGACTTCCATTGTAATACTTTGTATACTGAGTTAAATTGTCAGTCAAAACTCTTTTGTGTTTTTTACAGCTGACCAAATGGGGTTATGTTATCAGCAAACATGTTTTCCCATTGAAATAATTCTGTTCGTGACAGCTGAAAACAAGTTTTAAATGAATTTTTAAAACTTCAAATTTACTTGTGTAAAGAATTTTAACAGTAAGGAAGCCATGATAAGCAAGTGTAAAAAAAAAAATTTTTAATGACATTAACATTGCATTTCGCCCTCTAATGGTTGAAATGTGTTTTAGGAACACCTGACTTTAAAAAAACACCTGGGGGAAAAAGAAGTCTGCCCCTTGAGAATGAAAAAAAATCCATCTGTTTTCACAGATGACAACAAAAGAACTTGTAAAACTTATCCTGGCACAACTTTTTTTTCTACAAACAATTTAGCTCAGACTTTTAAAAAAAATTGGATTTCCTTTTTTTTCCCCTTTTTTTCCCTTGCTTTTTAGGGCTTTCATACACTGCGAGTAGACACACAAAAGGTTGTGAGAATACAAATGAATAAACTAGTTTGACAGAAATATTCCGACATAGGATCGTCTAAACAGAGTTTTTCACCACTTCATAGTCTTTCAACAATGGACTGACATTTGCTCAGCTGCCATGGAGACAGGAAGAGTCAACATGGATAAGACATGCTAAAAGTGGGTATTGACGACTAACAGTTATAGACGTCAACAGTCAATCGCTAGGCTAATGAAGACTGTGATATGTGTGAAAAGCATGTCATGTGGGAACTGCTTTTGATTTTTGGTCATCAGCGGATTAAAGAATGCGGTCTATACCTGCTCTATATGCAAAGTGTCTCGCAATAAACAATTTGTGTTTTGATGTGGCAGTGTACAGACAAAACTGACTGAATCCATCAGATTAAATGGGCGTTTAGTTGGGATTGCTTATCAAACTATTTCCAGCTCAATAAAGAACTTTGAAGCCTAAGAATATTAACAAAACAGCTCAATCTTGAAAATTTTTACTGCATGGTCTTAAAGATGGTCACAAGGTGGCAGCAGAGTTGCACTCTGACACTGAATAAAATGAGTGGTCTGGTTTATGGCCTTTACTCCTGCATCAGTATCATACTTATATACCTACCGACTGCACAATGTTAATAATTAAAAGTTGATAGATGCCTGGTGTTTGGAATAGTTTGTGACTACTTGCCAACTGTGTTATGGTTTACCTGTATGGAATAAACATTGTGTTATTTTGTCTTTTTGACTAGTTCGTTTTGCTAAAGTGAAAACTCTCAACTTCATGTGCTTTTCAGTCATGAAGTACCATGAATTGAAACTGTTTTTGCTGTATTAGTTTGTGTTGCACTTCTGGATTTTGTCATGTTCTTTATGCTGCTATGTAAAAAATTACAAACCCTTTAGATGATTTTTCTTCTCACTGTTAATGCTGAAAATAATGAGGGGACGCTCAGTCAGTGGTGCTCATACCTTGGATCTCGGTCACCACTGATGCAGTATCTACACTTTAGGGCTTTTTGCAGGATCATTGGTCAACATCATACTTCAACAACAAAAAGCACTCCTTTCACACCAGTGTGACAACCGTATGATGATCACTTGTCATTGTATGATGGACTTGACTTCAAAAGGCATTGTAGGGGTCACTTTTTTTAAAAGTCTTGGCATTGCTGTTTGTGTTGTTTCTTTTCTTTTTATTCTTCTGAACGGAGCTTTTCTGTCTGTTTGCTGTGTTTATAGTATCCCGTCAGTTTGTTTGTTAAAACAACAACAGAGTGTCAGATTAAAAATAAAATCTGCCACAACAACCAAGTGTCATCTTTAGACCCGCTCCTGTCCTATCGTGTTTTTAACTATTTCACACAGTTCAGACTTGAGTTTCATTCTCTGGATTACCCTCCCACATGTACATTGATCTTTGTAAAATATCAGTCTTTATAAAAGTGTACTATTGTCCCCTATTGCTAAAAAATTACATAAAAATCAATAGTCAGCTTGGTGAAAAGCAGCTTTAAATACACATAAAATTCAGTGATAGTTTAAAGGAAAAATTACAAAAAATTAAAAATCCAAATCATTCTTATTTTCTAATGGCTGGCTGCTACAGTAGGCAAATTTTGGTTTTCATCTAAAAAAATTTTAATTTTCAAGAAGATATGATCCAAACATTCTAACTAACTGACTTGCTGCAGAAATTAAGCATCAACACATCTTGTTGAAATTCAAACACACACAAAAAAATTTCAGGGAGTTGAGTTTGTGCACCAGTAAATAAAAAGTAACACTATTCAGACTGTTACACCAACACATATGTGTGCTTATCTGTGCATGCTGACATATCTCACTAGATGGCAGCATAACAAGCAGTCATCTTGTTTTGAGTGTCACAGTGAAGTTAACACATTTTTCATACATACCAGTTGATTTTATTATTAACCTAATTTAAAGATTCAATGAATAACAAGTTTAGTTGAGAATTAATTACTGAGTGATATATGCAACAGTAATGTGTCTAAACTGGGACAGGCTGGAATGCTTCTTTCAATATAACAATTGACATCAGTGTACTTTTTTAAAAATCACACATGGCCTTGTAATTGAAAAACTAGATTTAAACTTTTATAGGGAGTTCATGATTGAAAAAAAAATTCTTCACCTAACAATGAATTTTATTATTTTTTTATTCATTCAGTTTCTTTTTTAGGGACAGTGCATTTTAATGTACATTATTTTATGTAAATACTACAGAATAAGCCAAGAGGTTAGTTTTTATCTTATAAATTATAGTATTTTTGAGAACCTACTGTTTTAACTTTTGTACTTACTCAACCAGAAGAAAAACTGTAGGTCACATTTTTAAAATGACCTGTTTCAATTTGAACATCACACATTATTTTTCATTTAAGAAAAACAATTTAAAGTAAGATATTTCTCACTGGATACAACTCCATTTTATCTGATAGTGTACTTAGAATATTCATCAATAGGATTTTACAGGTAAATATCATGAAAAATGTTATTTGATAAAAGGTCTTTTAACTCTAACTTTGCTACTCAAATCATAGTCATTACCTTTTTATCATCATCATCAAAAAAATGAGGAAAATTGACATGACAGAACTTTTTCCTGAATGCAGAGTTTGGCTAAACCTGAAGATGAGAACTGAAAAAACACAGAGCACAAACAACAAGCTTCTCAATGCTGTAACATGATGACAAGAAAAAAAAAAGTTATGTTTGTGACACACCTCTGAAACGTTGCTTTCATGTATTCAACCAGGTGTTTCTCTGTCAGCTCCCTGCCCACAGCTCATCACCCATCATTAGTGGTTTTCTGTCTGATGTCATCACACAGAAGGACTGAATGACTCAAACACACCATGACTAACTCAGTCCAGACATAAAAATCAACACATGCAACTGTGACACAAATCATCTTCATCGTTCTAGAAAATCTTTAAGCAGAACATTTAAATATATTTGAATTGTTTTGAATTTTTGCTCAAAAAAGCTGTTTCAGTACTCTGCACTTTTGGAATTTAAGACACACTGAATGTATTTCTGAGATTCTGTTACCATTGTTACTCACTTGATATACTTTGATTTGAGAACTGACAGCAGATTTGTGACTACTTAAGTAAAAATACTAATACTCAACTGTAGAAATACCTGGTCGTAAGTTGTATCTAAAAGCCCAGCAGCGAACACAGAAAGTTTAATCAGATCATGGGCTTAAAAGCAAAAGGACTCTGTAGAAAAACGTCACCTGTGACCTTTCTCTTTTTACTATTTTATTATTAGATATATTCCTCATGCATAAGTAAAAGTAGGATTTTACTGTTTTAGGTGGCTGAGATGAAAGCTCATTTTAACTTTAAAAAATACAATATATTGTATCTCTACCAGAAGATTATTCTTTACAGGACATATATATGTTCATTGTGCAAACATGTTAATTTATAAAACAACTAAAGCTGCCATATAAAATAAGTGGAGAAAGAACAAAAATGTATGCCTCACAAAATTTAGTGGAGTGGAACTAAAAAGTGGCATGCAAAGAAAATGTAAAAAGTAAACAGTAAATTGCAAGTACATAAAATAGTATTTAAGTACAGTACTTGATTGAATGTACTTCAATACCTATCACCATTGCCTAAAGGTCACCAGGATGCTCCGGAAAAGCTGCTTTCAACTCTAATTACTACAAGTCCTGTAGTGACACATGCTGACCTTTAGATGGCAGTGTGCTAACATATTTGGTACACAAATATTAAGTCTGCAGAAAAGAGACATTATGGGGAAAAAAAGACATACTTGTAAATAATCATAAGAATGTTTTTAGAAATGCTACAATGGGGCATGTGTCCTTTATAGTGGGTACAGACAAAACAAAGTAGTCAATGTACCTTCTTGCCAGAAGAAACAATCTTTATTCATATTTTTTAAACAATATTAACAATAATATTGTGATAATATCATTAAATAACCCACAAAACACTTAAACAGGTCTAAGTAACATAGTGGGAACTATAATCTTAAAGCGAAAATAACTTTAATGCGGCAGAAAAAAAAAATAAAAGTGGGTCCTCTTTTAGTCCAAATGACAGTTTCTTCATTCTTTCCTTTCTTCACTGTAATCATTGCCAGATAATGAATTACCTTTTAAAGATACAGTGAATTGCAAAGAATAGGGCACTGAACAATAATTTTTAACTACTGATTCTTTCAGTTCTTTTCTTGATTAATCAGTTAACTTATGATTTGAATATCCTCTTCAGATGTCTTTTGTTCGACTAACAGTCAAACATCCAAAGATATCTCACCTCCTCTGAGAAATCTATTTTTTAACTGATGATGTAATAACATGTATTGGGTAGAAAAGTAATAACTGTTGAATTTCTCTTTGTCCTTTGTCACATATTTAAACAGTTCCTTCATGTGATGTAACAGTTGCTGATTTATGTAAGAGGATGATATAAAAACATAATGTGGCTTTATTCATCTTTAACATTTTAGGGAGTGGCAGGAGGCACATGGAGCTGCAGATGCATCATCACAGATCCTACTTTTGTCATCTTATACAATTACTCTGGTTACCACAGTACAGAGAGGTGATATAACACAAAGAGAAAACTACCCACATGTACAGTAAGACCATTTCTAGACCTAATGCATGATTTAGATGAACTTCAAGGAAGCTTGACGAGTCCTAAATATTGGATTACCGTTCAGTTTAAGTGAATTTGTATGTTTCATGTGTATCATATCAACCTTTCAATAAAAACATAGTTCACATTAGATTAATATGAGCTTACCTTTTTCATTCAGAGAGGAGATGGGGTAGCGTGAGAGCTACATGTCTCTGTATGAGACCACTCGAGGTTGAGAGTTCAAACTGACAAAACCCTGTAATTTAAGTGAAACTCTGGATATTTTCCCGCCGTTCTTGTGGCAACAAAAGCGGGTATTTTGAGCCAAAACATTTTTTCCAAACTCTGACCAAGTGTTATTTGTGCATAAACCTAATCAGACCTTCACCACAGCCTTTCACTCCACAAAACTCCAGCCCAGTCCCCAGAATAAATGTCGGCATTATATGTTTCTTCAAACATTACTTACAACAATTTCCTGTCACATTCATTTTTCATCCTTAAAACCAACTGACATACTCCCATGCCTGAGCAAGCAACTGATGGCAGCATCATGTTTCATCAATGATTGTTCCTTGCAAACTGCAGATAAATGCGACCATCCTGCAGGGCTCTTTAATGCTCATGCAATTCCTTATGTTGTTTGATTTTATGGGTGAAACCTGTCAAAATGAATGGGAGAGGAAATCTGCTTGCAATACAAATTGCAGCTTCCTGTTGCAAATTTAGTGCAATGGGACCATGATGCACAACTAGTGGTGGGAAAGTACATTTCTTTAATTTTTCAGTGCAGCGGATATTCATAATCAGCTGCTGACAGCTGACTTGATTTATCAGGATTTTTTTTCTTTTATTTTTGGATTCAAAATGAAGACATTCCTTGTTTTACCAAAGAGAAATGATGCACATCATTGTCAGACCCCAGAGGCCTGTGGCAGTTTCTATTTTCATCCAAAACACTTGCTCACAGTGTTTATCACTCAGAGTGGTTTTATTTCATGAAATGTCATGTTTTGCCTTTTCTAGTTGGTTGATTCATTTTTGGCCTGAGCCCGAAAACGACAGCAAAACCCACAGAGTCATAACACTGAGTCACATAAAGGATGATAATACTTGCTGTCTGCAGTGATGTATAGTTACAGTTGCTGCATGTGCCTCAGTGCAGAGAGATCTGAGGCGACACTTCCTCCCAGCTGTCAGCATAAACGCACTGGATCAGGAAGTAGACACACGCAGCTGCAGGTTGGGGTCTGAATCCTGAAACAGTCGGGTTAACCTCATCGACACGTGTCATCATGTCGGCCCTGGCCAATAAAGATATAGAGAGAAGCATGTTCACACTTGTATGAAATTATCAGTGAATTTAAGTTACATTCATGTCCGTAAAAAATACAAATATATCAACATTCTATATGTTTTGGGGTTGTTTTTGTCTTTTTCTTGAGAAAATGTGCATAAATTTGTGTTTCTGCTCACTTTTGACTTCGGGCTTAATCAATCAGTCAGCAGAAGAATACATGGCAACTATTTGTCATAACCGATTAATGGCTAATTCACTGTTTATTTATCACATTGTTGATCTCTGCTTAAAAAAAATAGGATTTGCTACTTTTAATCTCATAGTTAATTAAATATCTTTGGGATTTAGACTGTTTCACTACTTCATGAGGGCGGGGTACTCCCTGGACAAGTCGCCAGTTTATCACAGGGTTGACATATAGAAACGACCATTCATGCTCACATTCACACCTAAATTTAGAGTCACCAGTTAACTCAACCTGCATTTCTTTGGGCTGTGGGAGGAAGCCAGAGGACCGGGAGAGATCCCACAAAGACACAGAGAGAACATGCAAACCCCACAGAAAGGTCCTTCCTCAGCCAGGTATCGAGCCCAGGACCCTCTTGCCGCCATCATGCTGCCCTATTGTTGACAAATGTCACTAATAGAATGAGACATTGAAATGACTGTTTTGAAAAGATCATTTGAAATACTGATCTATGTCATACGTTAAAGAAAAACGAATATAGCCATGAAATAAAGTGTTAAACTGCGGTTAACACCTGTACAAACGCAGTATAGAACTCTATTATCACATCAGAACTTTGAATATTTAAAAAGGTTAACAGGATGAAAGACACAAATCAGCCAAAGCTCTTCCTCTAAGTGAAAATGATTCATTCGTTGTCCCTGTTTCATTGCTTTTGGAATCTCAGTTACGTCCTTCTCTTTTTCTCTTCGTGTCTGTTCGACCATCTGGGATACATCAGCAACGTTAGACCTGATGCTTAAACTTCCAGATGACAGAAGGTCAGAGGACGCCAAGTTTTCTGACAGACACTTAAAGGTCTTTACTAGACCGGGAGAAATCGGATGAACTGGCAGAAGACATTTATTGTGATACTGATTTTATTATGTAGAATATGTGATGACTGTACACAGTCTCTCTTATTTATTTATTACAGAATAGATTACATTTCCTTAGTGTCAACACTGTGGTCGTTTATGTTGATTGTGTTCCTTCCTTTTCTTTCAGCTGTGCAACCATAATAAAGCCAAAACAGACCTAATTTAGTTTCCTTGACAGGTTTACATTGGAGTGAAAGGTTTATATTCTGCATGAAGAACCTTTCAGAAATGTCAAATCTATACTGTGAAGGACAGAATGATAAACAACTTCCAGATTGGGCCCTCTGTATTTGCAACTCTTCCTTCCCTTGCTAATAAAGCTTTACATCCGGGTCACGCAACAAAAGCCTGCGGCTCAGGTGTTTCCTCTCTGAGTGCAGTGAAGGTGGCCAGGAAATTGTGCCTATGGCTCTTTTCATGACACATATGGTTTCTTTTAGACACATCCTCCGTAAAACTTCCTCCTTCAGCACAACAGAATTTCTTCTAGCAGCGCGCCACAGTTCTTTACTTTTATCTTTTATGCCCCAAATATCTAATCCTCAAACCTCGAGTCAAATATCTCCAGATGTTTCAGTCTCTTCATGTCTCTGTGAAGTGAAGCTTCTTCGCTCTCGGTCCGTAATAAATGACGGATCCACCTTCTTATCCTGGTTTGAATGAGTCTCAGTTGTCCTGAGACGCTCACTCATTGGAGGAAATTGGATGGGCAACGTAAGCGCTCCTCTTGAATGGGAACATAGCGGAGGAGAAAAAAAAACGGACTGAGCAATACACACACATACACACTCTCACTCACATGCAGCAGGCTGACAGGAGCCAAGCAGCGGCCACTGAGCGCGCACACACACACACACACACACTGACTGAGTCTCTTGATGCGACCACATGAAGGACTTCATTATCATTTCTTGGGAGTAAACGCGTTTTTCGTAATCAGGAGTTGTTTTTGTAATTACAGCGTTAGCTTCATTTCAAGCCGCGCGCGCATTCCTCAACAGGATTTGCGCATCTCCAAATTGTTCTCTGCTCTCCGCGAGAGCGTCGTTTTAATTTCTCCTGCCCGGGAGAAAAGCTCTCAGAGTCATGCTCGAGCGGCGACTGGCGAAGCGTTTCATCTGAAATTCTTCCATTTGAAAACATGGACCACCACCAGCAGCAGCAGCAGCTCTCCAAGCCAGAATGCAGAAACATGGACGCGTGTCTGAGACGCCTGAAGCAAGAGCTGGTACGTTCTGTTGTTTCTGCAGCACTTCTACTATTCAGGGATGTTGTTCTACTTTACGTAGCTTACATTTTAAACATATAGTATTTATATATCTATGTTTATTTCTCATATAGTAAATATTTTAAATTACATCAAACATATATTCGCATATTGTGCGTCCAGAGAGGTCTCTGTTAATCGCATTAATGTGTGTAAGCTTAAAGCTTTCATCACACCAGAAGCATGTCCTCCTCCTCCTCCTCCTCTCTGTCCACGCATCTGGGACAGATGTTTGAAGCATAATGAGATCGAGACAGTTTTGCCTGTTCTCTCCTGAAGAGGACTCTTCTGAGTCTGATGTCTCCTATGTAAAAAGAAATAGTGTTGAGCTTTACAGTTGTAATAATTTTGTTTTACTTTTCAAGAAAAAATGCAAATTATCTTCTGGTTGCTGTTTCTTAAATGTGAGGATTTGCTGCTTTTGCTGTTTTTTGTTTCACTGTAGACTGAATTTTTAGAGTTTTGGACTGTTGACAAAAAAAACCCCAAAACATATGAAAAGATGTTCCCTTGACTTCTGTGACAGGTAGAATAATTTGATTAATCCAAAAAAAAAAAAAAAAAAAACAACCATCAGATAAATCAAGAAAGAAAATATTTAATTAATAAATATTCCACAGAATGCTGTGAGATCTAACTTTCAAAGGAGAATGAGCTAAATTGGCAGTCACAGTGAGTTTCATCACATAAATATGCCCTGAACGAATTCACCAGTCTCCTGTTCTCTAATAAACAAATTTGTTTGATGGTGGCAAATGTAGAGCTATCTTTTACCCCTGCTCTTTGAAATGTAAAAGCAAAATGTGTAAGCTGCACCCTCACGCCCAAATCACTTGGCAGCAACACAGTGTAGACCCAGTTTTTCAAATGGAGTCTTAACTGGCACAGATTTCATTTGGAATCATCTTCAAAGCAGACACAGATTTCTTTTTTCTTCCCATCCAGCCAC